>CM034146.1:40262533-40330666 GCA_019776745.2 Taxus chinensis | reverse complement strand
TGTTAGAAGAGGACTATTGATGTCTGGAATATGTTGAGATTCATATTCACCTGTGAGTGAAAGAGTGTTAGAAAAGAAGGATGTATCTCTAGATGTATACCCAAGGTTCCTTAGATACCATAGAAAAGAGATATTTAATATTTATCATTCTAGGTTGTGAATTAGTTGAATTGACGATAGATTCCCAATTAGAGTGTGAAAAGGTTGTATAAGGACATTGTTGGGTATACGTACCTCATAGAGTGTACGCATGTAGATTTCTTAACAGGTAGGACTCACCGTGAATGAGATGTCTGTAAGATTTCTTAACAGGTAGGACTCACCGTGAATCCTGTTTCAATCGTACTTTGTGAAATAGCGAGCAATAGCTAAATGTAGAAAATGTAATAGTATGTGTATATGGAATAAAATGGAATCCATCCCCCTATGTTGTGTGTGTTGATGCATATCTCCTAGCCTTGATGCATGGAAGTATGTGGATGCAAGTGATGCAATGGATGTAACTCTAAATGGAGTGATAATAGTAAGTGACATTAGGACCCTCATTATGGTCTCATAACTTTATATTTATAGGGTTCTCTTGCTCTAATTTTGTAATTAACCCTGGATGTATGAAATAATGCAATATGAAGGAATGATGTGCAAAAGATAAAGAAGTATCAAAACCCTAAAAATAAAAGATTCAAAATGAATGAGTCGGACTAACCTCATCTCCCACAATAGTGGGCTTACTAATCTGAGTGATGCACTACATTTCAGACTTAAATGTAGTTCTAGTGTGTGTGTGTGCATGTCATGCCCTAGGTGCTCTTGTTTTAGTCGTACTTTGTGAAATAGCAAGCAATAGCTAAATGTAGAAAATGTAATAGTATGTGTGTATGGAATAAAATGGAATCCATCCCCCTATGTTATGTGTGTTGATGCATATCTCCTAGCCTTGATGCATGGAAGTATGTGGATGCAAGTGATGCAATGGATGTAACTCTAGATGAAGTGATACTAGTAAGTGACGTTAGGACCCTCATTATGGTATCATAACTTTATATTTATAGGGTTCTCTTGCTCTAATTTCATAATTAACCCTAACATGGTCAACTAGGAAAGATATAAAGATAAAAAACAACTTAAAAGAGCCCAAAAAGGTAGGAAAGTAAAACAAGGATCAAGGTGTGCCATGTGGGACCAGGTCACCCTGGGGCGCCCCAGTATAGTCCTAGGCACCCTGGTTTTGGATAAAATGATGGGACAGTGACGAAATAGCTAGGCATGTAAAGGAAAATACTTAGGAATGAAGAAATAAAAGGTAAAAAATAAGATGGCCAAAAGGTGGGATTGATTAGTATAGTGCCCACTTCCATTTTGACACCTTTTGATGCTTATTCTGATATTGTGATTACATGATGGACATTATTATGTTTTGATTTAGTATGTTGCTAGAACTTTTGATCATGGATTATGGCTGATCTTGATTTGGTTATGATGCATGATAATTATTAGAGACACTCATATGTGGATGATGATATACTATTTGACATGGATGTTTTATGGATGTTGTTCGGACATGGGATTTTGGATATTATGAGTAGATCTAGAAAATGGATATTATATGTTGATGATGTAGTTGTTGATATAAATTGTATGTGATAATGTTAAATTGCCTTGATGTTGTTGTGATTCACCTATTTAGATGATTTCATGATTGTATTTATATGCATTTGGATGTTCTGATATGGCCACAAGGCTGAAGGAGGTATTTGTATTTTTCAGGTTAAAAATCACAACAAACATTGGGGGATTGGAGACCAACCACAATGGAATTCTAGGTAAATTCGACAAGGTCACCATGGTAGCTTGTTTTATTGTGTTGTGTGTTGTTTTGTTAGGGATTTCCATGGGATAGATCACCTTTATATGTGACCATGGGTTTGTTTATTTTATTAGTGTGTTTCCTTTTTTATTATTGTTTGTATGTATTTTATTAGTGAAGTGTTCCCTTCTTTTATTTAATTAAATTGTGGAGAATTAATGTGGGAAATCATATGATTAAAATTTAAATAAATTAAATTGGGATATGGGAAAGTAATAATGGAAGTTGTTGGCTCTTTGTATTTAATATGTAAGGGATGTGTAAGAATTGTGTAAGAGTTGTGTAAGTTAGTTTTGGAGTATGAAACACTCCACTTCCATGGAAACTCGAATTTGTCCTTGGAGGATGTTTTTGGAGGCTTGTGGGACAAGTAAAACTTGTCCCATACCTCTCAATTTGATTTTCCAAGCATACTTATAGTTGGAGAGGTGATTTTAGACTTTTATAATGTATTTTAATTATCATGTTGCAAGTTTTGATTGCACTCTCTTACATTTGTTTAATTTGCAATCCTCTGGGGTGTGGGATATTGGAGTGTGCAAGTAACTTGTCATATTTTCACCCACCTCTTTATTGTGCTTGGGAGAATGAAATTTTGTCTTTTGTGTTTAAATTTGAGGATGTGTGATGTGGCATCCTACATGGATCCACATCATCTTCTTCTCTTCCCTCTTCTATATAATTCAAACTCTATGTTTGTTTTGGGTTGTTGAATCTTTTTGTAACTTCCTTGGGGGCGCATTTTCTTGTGTTGAGAGCTCTTGCTTTTGGAAGGAGTTTGGAGAAACTTTGCATGTTTGGAGATTGTTGTTTTAGCACTGTGTTTTGGCATTAAATCTTGTTGTTTTGAAACAAAAGCTACCATGTTGAGGTAGGAGTTTAACTCTTATTTTGTGCTGTTATTTTCTTGTTGTGTTGAATGAATGGTGCATGTTTTTATTTATTTGTTGGCTGGTTGGGTAGACTTCCATAGGGATGGTGTAGGAGAAGGCTATGGGGAATCTATATGGGGGGGCATAAGGGAATGCCATTGGCATTAGAATTTTGTGGAGGGAGTTTGGATTTGGGATCCACCATGGAAAAGAAATAGCTTGCATTTCTTACTTTGTGGGGGGCATAAGGAGGGATTGTGGGTGGCATAAGGAATGTGTGGTGAATTTTATTTAGTGGTTTGTAACAGGTGGATGCTCAATTCCCATTTGGGAGGCATAAGTAGATTCCCCCATAGACCTTTCTCCTTTCGCTTGCATGATCAAGGTTGAGTTTTGTTTTGATTATTTTCAATTACAGTTGTAAACTATTGTGTTTGTTTGGACTGTATTTTATATGAATTAAGTATGTTGAAAGAATGTTGTGTGTTGTGGAAGCTAGTTGTTGCCATGGGTTGAATCACACCTCTTATTTTATTTTGGCTGGGGCTCGAGGGCCAATAATGAAGGAAGGATTCTCTTTTCATTGAATGTCTTGGTTGGGTGGAGAGCGTTGCCTTTCCCCCACTTTTGTTGTGATCAAATTGAATAAAAAGGAAACTTGCTTATTGTTGTTCTGGAGCAGAGGAAAATAAAGTCTTGATAGTCCCTTGTGAAATATACTTCATTTGTAACCTTTCCCACTTGATGTGGATGAAAATTGTAATGTATTTTGTGAAGAAAAGATGTATGTAATTGATTATGGAAGTGGATATTCGAATTTTGAAAGACATTTATATCTTGTTCTATTTATTGGAAAGAAATAGAATTATGTTAGTTGCATTCAAGGAATGAAAGAATGTAAAGATGTCTCTCTCTTTGAATTAATAAAGAATTGCAAGTCCATCTCTCATTTGCATTGTTGTTTTGAGTTGGAATATCAAATTGTGATTGGAATCTCAATTTAATTGTAAAGGAAAGAGATACGTAAAAAGGAAGTATATTGCTTTGTCTCTTTTGGAAATATATTAAATTGGAAATCAGACCTTGCAAATTAGCTTTGAAATGATTTTTTATAAACAACTAAATGTATTAAAATAGACCAGAAATGAAATGCCACACTTGAATGATAAAATTGATAAACAGTTTTAAAAGAAATAGACCTCTGTTGTAAATATAAAACTAGCAATAAATTTAATCAAAATGTACAGTTCGGGTCTGTACATTATAATTAACTTGAAAATGATATAATTTAGCATGTTAAGACATCATTGAACTCAAATTGACAAAGAAAACTTAAGAAAACAATTTAAACATTGCAAAATCAAACCCATTCCCCTTTCACAGCCATTTTCTGTCAATTGTTGGAAAAAATTCAAATTGGAGTCAATTGAGCAAATTTACCTTCCTAAATCATTTTAAATCCTTCCTAGAGTAATCCTCTATGTCTGTTTGGCATGTTGAGTGAGGAAGGAGATCAAATTGAATCAAATTTATAAGTTGAAAATTACCATTTTGCTATTTAAAATCCTGTAGATCAGTTTTGTAAAATTGACCCCTTAAACTTTATCAAAATGTAAAATTTACAATTTTTTGCAAAGAGGGCATCAAAATATTTCCAGAAAGTCCTCGTTTGCTAAAAACCGAGCTTCCTAGCTCAAGTTATGGCCCTCTGAATTTTTCCTGCCTTGGCGGGAAAATTTGGGAAAAATTTCCTTGGCGGGCCCACGGCCCGAAAATTTCCCGTCAAAAATTCCATAGAAATTTTTTAAAAAACTTCTTGGGGAAATTTTTTAAAATTTCCTCCGCCAGCCCGCAACCAATCAGGGGATGCCACGTGTCCTCACGAGGCAGCGATGGAGGCACGAAATTATTTTGTCCTCGAGGATTTTAAAATTTTTGGGAACATTTTTATCTTTTCCCCACCGGCCTATAGCCAATTGTAGGTTTCCACATGGCACCTTGAGGTGACAGCAGAGGGGGGGGGAACCTTTTTGTTTATTTTTAAAAAAATTGGTTTTGGAAAATTTTCTTAAATTTTCCCACGGCCCCACACCCCCGCCCTCACCATGGTGGAGTTCCTTCCATGGATGCGTGGACCCGCGTGTCGAACCTATCTCCTTTCCCCTTCCCTTTGGCAAAAATTGCCAACTGACCCCGCCACCTCGTCATCCCTCTTTTCTCCTGGCAACGACTCAGAGGCCGCAACATGTCCCTGGAGGACCCACAGAGGCACGGAAGAAATATTGACTTTGCACCTACATGGGGATAATTTTCCAATGCTGCCCCGTGACTCGCCAACCTAAAAATTGCTCTTCTCCCCTGCTTCACACTTGTCCCCTTGGGGGAAAATTTTACCCCTAAAGTCTGCCTGTCCATATTTGGAGTTCTAGGAGTTAGGAGGACTTCTTTATATTGTTGGAAAGGTGAGAAAATTTTGTATCGAATGGGAATGATTTAGGGAAATTTTTAATGTGTTAAGTGTGAGAAAAATAAAGTTGAAACTCTTAGCCTGTTAGAGAGTGGGTATGGTGAGATTTTAACCCCTGAATCTAACTGAAACTTCTAACCCTAAAATTTGGACCTTATGACCTCTGATAATGGTAATAAAGGAAAAGTATGTTGTAGTAGAGTAATCTTGTTCCAAAACCTGATAGTGTCAACTATTTTCTTGTAACCTGGTTGTAGGCACTTCTAATAAAAAAAATCCATAATTTTCCTTACTAACACTAGGTTGTTTCTTGGGTCTCAAGTGGGTTTTTTTAATGGGCATCACAATTAGTACTTTCTTCACTTGAGAACCTTCTAACTATCAGTATGAGACTGGGCTAATAATTCCTTAAGTGCATGATTTTGTGACTACATATTGCCCCCACTTATGTTGGTGAGTGGAATGCTCGGTAACATAAAGTAGATAGAGATGCGTACCTGATATCCATGTAGAGTGTAGTAGAGACGTGATGATAGAATAGACTCAAGTGTGGAATGAAAAAAATAAAAAAGTGGAGGAGCGTGAATTCTAAAGATGAAAATTATGCACAAAAAGTGATGAGAGTGGACCTATGGTGAAACACATGTGTAGTTGTTGTGGTGTATAGTGTACCTGCATGGTTAGTAAAGGCAAGTGTCATCATGGTGTGTTGTTGTTGCACTGTCATTACCATCATCATCATCATTTTTGTTGTTGCCCCCAATTTGACTGCTTGTTTCTCATATGGCAGAACCTGTAAGGAGAAAACAATCAAGTAGTCAAATATGTATGTATGTAAAAATGTTGTGTAAAATATGCATTGTATAGAAATGTGTAAAATACGTGAAAAGGAAAGTGTAAATGGAACATGTGCACCTGATCCATGTTGAGAGAAAAGGGTGTAGAAGGATATCATGTACTGCTGTGAGTTTTTTGGGAGATCTCACACCACCCTGGCTGAAGAAGTGTAGGGAGGAAATGCTTTGTATCCTCCAACTCTAACTACTTCTGATGAAATGTGTGAAGAGATCTTTGTAGCATCCTAATTTTTTGGGTGATCCGATGCCAACTGGCCGAAGTAGTGTAGAGAGGCACACCCACTATAACCCCAAGCCTGTAACTATTTCCCATAAATGCCAAAGGACACCATGTCCTGCAAAGGCTGCTGTGTATGGAGTTTGTAGACTAGTCTAAACTCACTCGTTGTATGTAAACCCACAATGCTAAGGGCGGAAAGTGCAATGTAATGAACTGGTGTAAACACCTTGTGTTAGTGTGTAAAACCCTCAATGATACCCCCCCTCTTTGGGGGCGCATGCAACGTCGCTGAAAAGGAGAATGCATCCCTAAAAGTGGACCTACTGCACTCTGACCTTTAGAACTCTACCCTACATGGGGAAGGGAAATTGCTTAGTAGAAACCAAGGTGTGCATAAAAGGGGATGGCTAGCCAAAACAAGTGTTAGTTTGAAAATACATGCATGCAATAAGAGAAGTGTAAAATATTCAAATAATGTAATAACTACAAAAAAAAAGTAGTGTAAACACATAATAAAAGATGTAGATAGCACAAAGTAGGTTGCAAACATGGGACATCACTCATGATGTCACAAGACACGCAAGGCCATCATGGCTGTAAACAAAAAACACGTGTACACACAAGAAAAGGGAAACACCCGCATACAATGGAAAATAATGGCAAACAAGTATAAACAAACAAACAAGGAGTCATGAAGACGTATAATCCTGTAAAAAAAAGTGTTGCACATGGAACACCCATTAGCATGTTAGAGTAATAACCAATATGTCAAAGCGTGTAATAGCACCTGGATAAGATGAATGTGGATACCCCCAGTGACCAGTATAGGAAGGGTATAAAGAGAACATACATGTCACATGTAAAATTCTTGTATCTACGATCACACTAAATAAAGTTATGAACGCACATGTGTGTATGATATTAATAATGACATAGAAGACATCAATCTAGCATGTGTAGTAAAGTGACCAAGAAAAATAGTAGTAAGCAAGAGTAAATTCCCCCAAGACAATGCAGTATGTTGTAGATGGGTGGAATGGAATGAAAAAGGGAATGATAAGGGCAACGTGCCCCCCAAGTGGATGGAATTGTATGCAATGAGGTTCATTTTGTTTTCCCCCTCAGCAGTCAAGAATGAACCGTAAATGAGAGTGAATGATCGAGAAATGGTCGAGTATTGTTTTGTTGTGTTTAGCACGTTGTGATGAAGGTGTATATGTAATGGTGATGAGATCTAACATATGGAGATATGTGTGTGAACCCTATAGCCGAAGTGTATATCACGACTTGTTGAATATATGAGTGATGATTTATCCTTAATCGTATATCAGTATAGAATGAATGAATGGAGATGGGTGACGATTTAGCCTAAAGCGTATGTCACTAAAAGATGAAAGGAGGGAGTGGTGATGTAACCTAAGGTGTATACCACTACAAAATGATAGAATAGGTGACTATTTATCCTAAAGTGTATGTCACGAAGGTGGAAATTTTGCATGAGGAAATGTTACATGGTGAGTGTAAGGTCTATTTGATTGGTAAGCCCTCGATAGTTGAGTAAGGACTGAGGAACTAAAATTTGTCATAGGGTGGTGAGTGCAGTGCATAGAACAATGTAGTGTATGTGGTAATGATCATAAACGACCATGTGATGAGTAGGTTTTTGTAAATGCGTGGTGTGGGTAATGCAATATAGGATGTGTAGGGTGTGTAGGATGCATAATTTGTAAAGTGCAATAATAGGTGCAACTAGAAATGGAATATGTAATGATATAAAGTAAAGCTAGACCCATATGTAATGTAATCAAGCGTAGTATGTAGGATGCATGTGGGAACGCATAGTGTATGAAATGACTATGTATAAGTTATGCATGGGTAGCCTAATGATGTATATAGTATGTATGATGAGGACTAGTATAATGTAGAATAAGTTTATAATGCATAGTGTATGATGCACAATGTATGATGAAGTTCAATGTGCAATGCCTAAGGTGTGGTGTGTGGGGTTTAGTGTAATGGTAATCCCTCAACAATAAAGTGTGAACCGAAGCACAAGAGTACATCATCGGGTGGTGATGGTGTTATGAGGCATGATATGCTATGCTGATAGGAAAGGACAGTAAATAAGAAGTATGAAAGGTGGGATGTAAGACTATGTAACTATGTGGAAATAGGGGGAAGTGTGTAATGTGATATGCCCCCCCCAAAGTAGTGTGCCAAGGGACTATGTAAACTCATTAAGAAGATCATCATCCTCGGGATTGAAATAAAATAGATACGTGTTAGTAACTTGGTAGGCTATAGCGGTAGGTTGATCATGTAATGAGCCATTGAGACGTAAGTGATACATGCCCATAACATATCCCTCATCAATAAATGAAGGGAAATGAAAGACATGTGCGTACCAACAAGTGAGATTTTTTTATAACCTAGGAAAGAGCTATTACAGATGATAGTATGTCTAAAATGCATAGGAAATGATATATCTATATGATCCAGATCTAGGGTGACCCCAATATAGTCCAGCCAGGACTGTCCTAATGTGAGTGGTGCAGTAGTAGGAGTATGTGTAAGAAAAACATCAAGATGAAAGACATGAATTCCATAAGCATATGTGACATGGACCAATCCATGGTATAAATGAGGGTGGTGTGGTGGTGGACGAATGTCAGCATTAGAAAAACCTAAGAGAGTTAAACTGTCGTGCGTACATATGGTTTCATGTGAAGTAGGATCTAATGGAATGTGCTCTCAGTACGAACCATGTATGAAGAGTGTGCAAGTGAATGGTGGGAAAAATATGATGAAGCTGAAGATGGAAAAGTAGTGTCTATGGAGGGGATATGCGCCTGATATGGAATAATAGTTGTAGTAGGAGGTGGTGTAGAAGGGACAACATCTAGTAAACAAATAGCTCCCTCAAGTGGTGGTAAATGAGGTGGGTCATCCATAAGTTGATGATCATCTATAGTATTAATGTATAGGAAGACTAGTGTTAAGGTCATGGACACAATATTGGAATGGGTCACAGTCCGAAAAGATAGTATACTCAACGCGTTCATATAAGAACTTAACATAACGTTGGACCATAGAAGCAACAACATGCACGACATGGAGCCATGGCCTACCCACCAAATAATTGTATGAGACAAGAAAATCTATAACAAAGAAAATTGTATGAAGAGTTTTGGGACCAATAGTAATGGGAAAGGTAACATGACCAAGACATGGATGAACAATACCATTGTAAACACACAATGAAATAGAAGGACTAATGTCATGAGGAGAAATACCTAAAGCCTAAAGGAATGACATGGGGCACAGATTAAGGTTGGAACCATTATCAATTAGATTGTGTTTGACACAAACATTATAAATGCGACACATAATATGGAGGGGTGGGTCATTTTCAAAGGGGTGAATGTTAGCAGGAGGATTGGCCTTGAATGCTATATGTTGTGAGAATGCATCAAAAAATGTCTTGTACATGGAATCTGGATGCATGTCAATAGAAACATATGTAGTAGCAAAAAGGTGTTGAACACAATGAAGTAAATCAGGATGAATAAGTAGATAATCATTGATGGACGTACTCATGATGACTAAATGCAAATGCAAACCCTATAAGGTGCTATGAAGAAATGATGGGTTCACCAAAATGATTAACTAAAATTAAACTAAACTATAAGAAAGTATAATAATAGTTAATCTAATATATGAGGACTAAAACATTGCAAAAATGCACTAGAATAGAATGGAATAATTGTAAATAATTATACTAAATGAAATAAAACCCTAAGTATGCAAAGATGTAAAAGGAAAGGACTTAGTTGATTTTTGGAGACTGCCATAAGGTGCCGCATGTCTGGCTATAGATCCCAGGAATAGGAACGATCACTCAGAGGTCCTGTAAAGGCCAAATCTAGAAGATATAAGGAGACTGTAATGCCCAGGAAGGTACTGGGGCACCCCAGGGTGCCCTGGTCTGCAGTATAGGTGCACTGGTCTCTATAAAATCTCATAAACTAATTTTTCCAGTGTCACAAAATAACCTAAAATATTTTTTCTATCATATTGGATCTGTCGAGCTGCACTAGATGTATAAAATAATGCAAGATGAAGGAATGTCCTACAAAAGATAAATAAGTATTAAAACCCTAAAAATACAAGATGCAAAATGAATGCGTCAAACTGACCTTTCCTGCCACAAAAGTGGGCTTACTAATTTGAGTGTTGCACTACATTTCAGACCCAAATGTAGTTCTGGTGGGTATGTGCATGTTGTGCCCTAGGTGCTATTTTTTCATTCGAACTTTGTGAAATAGTGAGTAAAAGCTAAATGTAGAAAATGTAATAGTATATGTGCATGGAATAAAATCGAATCCCTCCCTCTATGTTGTGTGTGTTTATGCAGATCTCCTAGCCTTTATGCATGGAACTATGTGGATGCAAGTGATGTAATGGATGCAACTCTAGATGGAGTGATAGTAGTAAGTGACATTAGGACCCTCATTATGGTCTCATAACTTTATATTTATAGGGTTCTCTTGCTCTAATTTCGTAATTAACCCCGACATGGCTGATTAGGAAAAATATAAGGATGAAAAATGGCTAGAAAGAGCCCAAAAAGAGGTGGGAAAGTAAAACAAGGATCGGGACGCCCCAGGTGAGACTAGGGTGCCTTGAGATGCCCCAGTTTTGGATAAAATGATGGGACAATGACGAAATAGCTGGGCATGTATAGAAAAATACACGGGAATGATGAAATAAAAGGTAAAAATAAGATGGCCAAAATGTGGGATTAATTAGTACTTTCTTCACTTGAGAATCTTCTAAATAGTAGTATGAGACTGGGCTAAATAATGTCTAAAGTGCATGATTTTATGACTACAGTATTCGTAATATTCAGATGCATTGTACAACATAAGATTGGGTTCCCCATCAAAAAAGGGCTTCATAGGTGGATATTTAATCATGTTAGCCTTCACTAATTAGTGAAAGGAACTAGATAGACTCTGTCTGAGAGGTGTAAATTGACATTCAACGGTGCATTGAGGAGTATCATCAAAACAGGAAATAATGGATTTATAATTAACATTGTTTGTAGATTCACCATGTTTGTGAGATTTTCCCTTTTTATCATGATTAGGTGGTAGATCTCCAACCACTATGTCTCCATTGTTAATAAGGTCTTGGATTTAGTTGCAAATTTTTTTGCATTTATCTCTTTGATGACCATCTATGTGATGAAAAACACAATATGTGTTAGGTCTATACCAACCTGGCTTATGTTCACCTTCAAGGAAGGGTTGCATAATAGGATAAGTGACCATATTGGCACTTTCTAGTTGTTTTAAGATGATTGAAATAGATTCCCCTAAATTTGTATATTGTCTTTGATTGTATTCACGAGGAGGAGGAAAAAAATTTCTTTTTGGAATGGTGACATATGGTGTAGACTTAGGCTATTTTAATTGGTTATTCTGTAGTTTTTACACATTGGAATTATTTGTGACACCATCATTGACAACATTACGGTTGCAGTTGATGTACTATTATCTCTTAATCACAACACCCTTCAATTTACATGAGTTTGTATATTTGAGCTCACGGTGTGATTGGATAACATTGGTACTATCTCCAAATTGTGGGACTTGCTACTTGAGATAGAGCTCTAGAGAAAGTTGGTTCTTGCTTCTAAACTACCTGCAACACTCTACTCTAATGTAGGTGGAGCTATCCTTCCTAATCTATCCTTCCAAGGGACCAAGGAGAAAGAAATGCATAAAAATTAAGCCTACACTACAGCGGTGATACACCAGAAAAGAAGTGAATGGGGATAGTTTTCTAGTGTGTGAAAATTACAGCAAAATGCATACTAAAAGGGGATAACAGTTTTTCACAATCCAGCAAATGCTTTCACAACAATATTTCAAGCACACACAATGAGAATGAACCTTTGCAATAGTATAAAATAGACACAATACACAGGAAATGAGATTAGAGGGGCAATAAGAATGAAAACAAACACAACAAGGGAAGATACATCCACAAACTTGTATTTTATTGCTTCATTTATATGCACAGTCCAATCTATTACAAGGTAAGGTCCTGGATCACCATACAAGAAGGCCACTAAAAGGGCTTGCAGCACATTGGCTTCACCAAGCAATTTTGACAGAGTTTTTGCTACATAAAAACTTCCCCCTTTTACAAAAACAACCTCCACTGCATATAAAAATGAGAAAATACAAGCGGGAAAATTCCATATTTCCAAATCCGTGTTCAACCACCGACATGAGTATTTAATTTGATTACAAATTGATGGGCTCGAGGAAAAATCCTAGATTTCCATGCATTTTTCTTCGTAGAGAAAGAAACGACCCATACTTCATTGATTTTGGTTGTTGAATGTCGGTTCTATATTTTTTTTTGTGCCAGAGATGTTTTCTCATTTTTCTCCCACCAAACTTGACCAAAATCCAAAATTGAAGAATCCATCATGTGGAGAATTTTAACAGCTTTCCAATGATGCCAAAATCATGAAAATATGAGCTCTGTTGTGAAATTTATGCCCCTCTGAAGATTTGGGTGAAAATAGATAAAATTAGGGAAAAAACGCGTTGTCGGGCCGAACATTTACCGTTTTCCCTTTTCATTTTAAATTGGGAAAATTTCCCAAAAAACCTCTATGCTCCACTTCCCCGATGACACATGGCACCCTCTGGTGATCTGCAGGCCTCAGGAGAACATTCTGCCCAATTTCCCTCATAGGAAATTTTTTTAAACATCCCCCGCCGACCCGACCTCCGCTGCTAATGTGGACACGTGGCGCCTTCTAATTCTATATGGTTGTGCGGCCCAATATTTTTACCTTTCTCCTTTATGGGCCTGGGGGCCCAAATTTGACTTTGAGTTTTTTAGCCGAAAAAATCTCCCTTGCCCCGATTCGGTCTTGGTGCGGCACTTGCGGGTTTTGCACGTCCTGCGCGTACTTTTGTTCCGAATATCCTAGATGAAAACCTCCACCATCTCCACATTGAACTAGCTTCCCCTTGCTTGTGGCTTTTCTGGTGAAGTCGAGTCTACGCATCCTAGATTTCCTGACCATCGAGGACAAATTTCTCTGACTTTTCCGCAAGACAAAGGAATGCACCATTTTCGGCTAAGTCGTGTTTTCACACCCCAGATGTCCTGCGTGTACCAGACTGTCTAGGACAAAAATATCTGATTTTTCCACACAACACTATCTTCTTAGCATTTCACCCCCAAACCTAGTGTGGTGAACCTTGGTATAATCCACACTCCTCAAACCCATAATGCACTAGAATAGACCTGCTTTGAAAACATTTTCCCTCCTAACTCCACCGAGCCATAACTCAAAAAATACAAGGAGTTAGAAAGAGTTATTTACCTTTCTAGAAAGGTGGAGAAATCTCTATCTGATGGAGTCTTTTCCAGAAATATTTGAGTACCAAAAGTATGTGAAAAATCAGTTTGAAGTACTAGCAAGGAGAAAAGAAAAGTAGTTAGCCAAAATAAGCATGGGCTTATTTTGGATAACAATTTTGGCAACTCAGAGGGGTCATCTGCCTGCTAGATGAAATGATCAACTGCCTTAGTTACATCCATTGGGCATGGAGTCTTCTTGATGATTTAATATTTGATCTGGAACTTGAAAATATGCATCCTTGGGCCATCAAAGCACCATTGTTTTGGACTTGGGACTGCTCTTCTCCGCTTGTACTCTCATCCTTCATAAGAAAATATTGAATTCAAGATTCATGAGAGGAGAAATTTTTTGGAGCCTAGAAGCTTCTCGCTGTAAACTTTGATCTGTTGGAGTGGAATGATGAGTATCAATGGGTGCTACCCCAATATAAATACCCTACTGATGTGATTCACTTATGGTTGTAAACTCTTTCAGGAGTGAGATGAACTATATACAAGCATATACTTGAAGCAATAGAACATGTGCACCATTACTTAGGGAAATGAAACCTATTCTAACAACAACAACAATGTGTAAAAGAACTTATAGGAATTGGAAAGTCCTAGAATAATATGTACAAGGGTGAGAAATTTTGCTTCAGTAACAATGCTTGAGATAGATTCCATTGACTGTAATATGCAATTCTTCACCATCTAGCTTAGCCAGCCAGAAGGCATTGCTACCTTTGCATTCAATTATCATGTATGGGCCACTCCATATGGCATTGAACTTGGAATGCTTGTCTATCTTTACACGATCTGCATCCCATTTCAGTACTAAATCTCCTACTTGGAATGTTTTTCCCTTATCTTTCTTGTCAAAGATCTTCTTGATCAAGTCTTGATCCCTTTCCATGGTTTGTACTGCATGTTCTCTTTCCTCTTCTAACTCCATCATCTCTGCATACCTAGTTTCCATGGGCTCAAACTTAGCTAGTTCCAACTACTTGATGAGTTCTAATGCTGGTAATTCAAGTGATATGGGAAGAATTGTTTCTCTTCCATATACAAGCTTGAAAGGAGAACTACCTGTAGACCTCTTGGTTGTGATTCTATCAGCCCATAGAGCTGATTTGATCTTTGTATGCCAAGTCCTCTTATTCTCATCAAGAGTCCTTTTGATGATTCTTAATAGGTTCTTGTTTGTTGACTCTGCTGAACCATTACCCTGGGGATAATAGTTTGATGAAGTAATGATGTATACATCATTCTTGATAGCCCATCCTGTGATCTTTACGCCAATAAATGCCAATGCATTATCTGATATAATAGTGATAGGGACACCAAACCTCGTGACCATCCCTTCATAGAAATCCAAGATGCTAGATTCATTTGCATCTTTGAGTGCCACTGCTTCAATCCACTTGTGGCCTTGGCTTGAATTTGGATTGATAACTCTAATGAAGTCCAATCCCCATTGCATGAATGGTTGATTTACTAAAATTTAATGAAGGGGAAAGGCTACTAACCTTTCTTTCCCTGTGAATAATGCACATATCTTGCATTTCTTGATCCATGAGTAACAATCATTAAACACCATAGGCCAATAGTAACCATCTTTCATGATTTTGAGGGTTGTTACTCATGGGCCAAAGTGACCTCCTGCTTCACTGTCATGGAACTCACGCAATATATTCTCAACTTAGGCCATTCCAATGCATCTCAATAGAATGCCATTGATGTCCTTCTTAAATAAAACACCATCAATAAACACATACGGGATGGCCTGTAGTCTAAAGTATCTCCTTTTAGCTTTGCTCATTTATGGAGGACACAAACCCGTTTAGAGATAATGCACCAAATCTTGGGTCCAACATAGAATGAGTGTATCATTAGTTGACTGTTCTTGACTGTTCTATAGTAGCAGGATAGCCTCTTTTTCTTATTTTGGCTCATCATGTTGTTTGGAAGTGAACTGCTCACACAAACCTTCTCCATGAACCAGGTTGGTTACTTTGATTTCAATGTCATATTCCATCACACGGGTGATCCAACCTGCTCTCTTCTCATTCAAGTCCTTGTTTAGGAGAAATTCCTTGACACCAACATGAGAAACTAGTAGTTTAATCTTGTTGTTTGAGACTAAGTGTCTAAACTTCTTTAGACTCCTGATGACAGCGAGGACATGTTTTTTAATGAAAGAGTACTTCACTTTGTAATCTTCCAAGCTCTGACTGAAGAATGCTATGGGTTGTTCCAAACCTTCTTTATTCAGCTACACCAAGATAGCTGAGTTGTATGATCCCCCAAAAGCATATAACATGAAGTCCTTTGAAAAATATGGGTTGATAAGAGTTAGAGCTTGTGATATTGCATGTTTGATGGCCTTGGAACTCTCCTTACCTTCTGATGTCCATTTGAATGCAAGGCTCTTCTTCAACATCATTTTTAAAGGCTTCACAAGAGTGGTAAAATCAAGCACAAATATGCGAACAAAGTTTATCCTTCCCAAGAAGCTTTGGAGGGATTTCTTGTGATGTGGTAATGGAAGTCTTCATATAGCTTCAACTCTTTCAGGATCGATTTTTAACCCCTCTCTCGAGACAATGTGGCCCAGAAATTTGCCCTCATGTGCCAAAAATACACACTTCTTTGTATTTAATGACACTCTGAACCTTCTACATTCTTTGAGAAGACGGTGAGATCATCTAGATATACCAACACTATCTTGTTAATTAAGCCTTTGAATGCCATATCCATAGCTCGCTGAAACGTTGCTCTGGCATTTGATAGTCCAAATGGCATCTTCTTGTAAGCATAGGTACCCCATTTGGTGGTGAAGGCTATCTTTAACTAATCTTCTTCTTTCACTATTATTTGGTTATAGTCTGAGTAGCCATCTAGTAATGAAAACCTATCTGAACCAGCTACAACCTGCAAGATTTGTTCCATATATGGGAGTGGATAGTGATCCTATAGTGATGCTCTATTTAGATCACAAAAGTCTACACACAATTTGATTTCTCCATTTATCTTTCTTACTGGAACCAAGTTGGCCACCCAACTCGAATGCTTGATAGGAAAGATGATGCTAGCCTCAATCACTTTATTCAACTCTTTTCTCATGAGAGGTTCAATGTGGGGATTCATTGGTATTTTCTTTTGTCTGATGGGTTTGGATTCTGGGTTCATCTCAATCGTATGTTGTACCAGCTTTGGGTTGAAACCTCTCAAATACTTATAAGTCCATGCAAAGACATCTAGGAATTCTTGGCAAAGTTGAACAAATTCATATTTCTCTTACTGGGTTTTCACTTTGCCAATTTGCAACGTCTTTCCTTAACCTACTGAAATGGGCTCTGAATCTTCACCCCTTACCAGAATGTTTGCTTTCTCCTTCCAGAACTAGTCATTTAGGATGAATATTGATTCCAAATTTATAAGGCCCTTTGGTAATTTTTTATTTCTCAACTATACCACTTGATCGCCATATTGTTGTTCCAGCTTTTGTTGGTTTCTAGCAGAAAACTTAGCTTCTTCTTGTAAAAAGTTGACAATTTGCTTATCATTCTTGAAAACTTGCCAACTTGTGTTGTTAGCTAGGACAGTTGTTCTTGTAACCACTTTGATATGGGGCTGAGATTTCTAGCTTTTGATACTTTCTACAACATCAAATGCCGCCCCCATTTCTACTAGTCTATTTGTTGCTTCATTTTTCTTTCTCAGAATGGAATTGATGCTAAAGGCTTCAAAATCCTCAATGAGATCCCATACCTAATTTTTATAGTTCTTTAATAGATCATTCTTAGCAGCATTTTGTCCTCTAACTTGGTTCATAATAAGCTCACTATCACCAAATAATTGCAATTTCTTAATGCCTCTCTTTCTTGCCCAATGCAATCCTTGGATGAAGGCTTCGTACTTAGCTATGTTGTTTGAGAAAGAAAAATGGAATGAGCATAGCTCCTCCTCCGGAACCTTATCTACCTCTTGAGAAATCAAAGAAAAAATTTCCACACCTCATTTTCATCCTTGTGGTCCAGCTTGATGATGCTAGGGATGGGTTGATTCTCTTCATGCAAACAATAGATTCCTAGCTCGGATTTTTCCATTTCTTTGTAAGGGTTAGAAACCTGTACTTTGTTTTCCCATTAATTGAGAGTCAAGTATGGAATGCATCTGACCTTAGTGTCCTGCTTCGTCAGTGCTTAGGAGGTCTTCGTGATCAAAGGCTAAACAATTTGCATTGATCAAACTCAGTGTATGAGGCTCTATGTGGAAGTTTGCAATGGGCTAAGATATGACTGTAGCCTTCACTCCATATCTTGTTTTGAATAGCATGTGTGACCAATTAGCAGACAAGTAACCTCCAATTTTGGTCGTGAAGTCTCTTGACAAACACAAGGCGAAGAGTGGTGGCAAGTCTATGACTGATACGTCTTACAAGACCATTACATTGGGACATGCATACAATGTGAGGCTCAAATCTTTGATTACTCCAACCGTTTTTACCACTGTCCTGTCCAATTACACCACACCTTTAGAGATGACTTCATATTGAAGACCTAGCTGATCAACTATTTGTTTTGGCATTACTGAACTGCTTGCACCCGAATCGATCATGCAATTATGTACTAAGTTGTTCCCGATAATCAATGATACATAGAATGGTGGAGGATTCAAATTGTTACCTTGGTTATTCCCTTGATTCCCTTTGGGATTCATTAGTAAACACTCTTTCTTGATCTTTGGATGGTTGATTTGATACTGACCAATTTTCCATAGCAGCTTACAATAGGTCTCTTTTTCTTGGGATAGCCAATGATTCCCACATTGAGATGTTCACGTTGGTCTTCTTCATTTTCTCAATGATATTAAAAAGAGGTGAAAAATCTCTTTGTTGTCCCTTGCCCTACACATTCTTCTCTTGCACATGGGTTGTTACAACTAGCACTTGGGCTGGTCTAGAAGGTGGATTAGGTTGACCTTACACATTGGGAGCTACACTCAGATTACTCATATCTTGTTTAGTGATAGAGGGCCGTGGGTCATTTGAATTTTATGACTGTCCTTCTCTGATGTTTCTTTTCTTTGACTGTGTGTTGGCAATTATGCTTTGAGAAGGTGTTTGATTTATACCACAGAAGTCTTCAGTCTACTAATTTACAAATGTAGTCTCATTTGGAGGTGCCTCTTGATGGGATGCTCCTTGTTACTGATTTCCCTCTTTTTTCATCTCTTAGGACACACCAATGGTTTGTACCATCAAGGCCTATTTTAGTGCACCATTGAAACAAGTAGATTGATTACGAGGTAGATTGTAAGGGTAACACCATTCATACTCATGTGCCACATTGTTTTGTGCCAGAACTAAAGATTTAGATGTTGAAACCGCATTTGGATCATATGGTCGGAATGGTTTTGTAGCTTGAGGTTGTCCCTGGTTTTGGTTCTGATTTCCAATCTGATTTGGTGGTCTATTTTACTGATATGAGGGCCTAGCTTGATATTGATTTTGAGGTTGATACAGTCTAGAACTCTGGGGTTGTTGTCTCTTAAGTGTGACCAACTCATTCCCCAAACTTTGCAATTGCTTCATGAATTCTTGGATCTCATTTGAGGTACTAAAAGATAAATTAGAGGCTTCACTTGAACTCTGATTTCTTGGAGTGGGAATGGGGGCTATAGTAGGTGCTTGGCTGGTGTTTAGATTTTATGGATTTGGGTAAAGAGGCATAGGTGGCTTGGGTGAAAGTTTACCAGCCTGGATTAGACAATTCTCATCTCTGATTGAAATATTGTAGGTTGTTGGTAGATTTGTACCCCCCATGGACTAAATCAAAATAATAATTTCAGAATTTAAAGATTTAAGGAAATACAAGAAAGCACCTTGAGCAGTTGGTCTCACAGCCAATGGAATTCTGTCCCATGTCCTCTAAAATCTGAAATTAAAGTTTGTTAGCTACTCATTGGGAGCCCTCTTGATGGTAGTTAATTGTTCCAATAGAGATAAGTTATCTCCTTTTTCTCCAAACTGGTTGTGAAGGGTTGTGCATAGCTGGTCCTAGTTCTAAATGGAGCTTGCTCTCAGACTTCTGAACCATTGCAAGTCTTTTCCCTTAAATGAAGAATCCATCAGCTTAACTGCAATTTCCATCTCCCCAATCTCATGGATTACACAAACATTTGCAATATCTTGGACATGGTCCCCAGGAGTTGTCTGATTTTCTCCAGGGAAGCATGGAATATTTTTCAGTGTTGCAATTAGAACTGGGTTCTGTTCATTCAAAGCAAGTGGGATTCTTCCGATAAAATTCACATATGGATTAGGTTGTGCCATTATGATTGGTCTAAGAACCCTTGTAGACTGAAAGAAATGCCTTGCAGGTGGAGGTGTTAACAAGGTCCTGCTTGGTGGAGATGGAGATCTCTGAGTTCTTCTTCCTCTCCTTTCTCTTCCTGGGGATAAATTCAAGTATTCAAATATACCTTCTCTCCTTGCTCTAGACTGGGTCTTTCTCATAAATCTTCCAATCTTGGGCTACTGAAACCAGTGCATTCTTCTTCTATTGGAGTTGCCAGATATGTAAATTTAAGGTTTCTAATAAGTTGAATATTGCAACAAGTGCACATCAACTCTGCTGTAATGAAGTGGAGACCTCTAAGGTCCGACCGAGCATGCCAAAACTATTATCTCTGAATTATAGCACCCTTCAATTTGCACGAGTTTGTATGTTTGAGATCACAGTGTGATTGGATAACATTGGTACTATCTTCAAGTTGTGGGACTTGCTACTTGAGATATACCTCCATAGAAAGTTGGTTCCTGCTTCTAAACTACCTACCACAATATACTCTAATACAGGCTGAGCTATCCTTCCTAATATATCCTTCCAAGGGACTAGGAAGAAAGAAATGCATAAAAATAAAGCCTACACTACAGCTGTGATACACCAGAAAAGAAGTGAATGGGGATAGTTTTCTAATGTGTGAAAATTATAGCAAAATGCATACCAAAAGGGGATAATTGTTCTCCATAATCCAGAAAATGCTTTCACAGAAATATTTTAAGCACACAATGAGAATGAACCTTTGCAATATCATAAAATAGACATAATATGTAGGCAATGAGATTGGAAGGGCAAGAAGAATGAAAACAAACACAACAAGGGAAGATACGTCCACGAAATTATATTTTATTACTTCATTTATATGCACAGTCCAATCTATTACAAGGTAAGGGCTTGGATAACCATACAAGGAGTCCACTACAAGGGCCTGCAGCACATTGGCTTCACCAAGCAATTTTGACAGAGTTTTTGCTACATAAAAACTTCCCTCCTTTACAAAAACAACCTCCACTACATATAAAAATGAGAAAATACGAGCGGGAAAATGCCAGATTTCCAAATCTGCGTTCAACCACCGACATGAGTATTTAATTTGATTACAAATTGATGGGCTCAAGGAAAAATCCTAGATTTCCACGCATTTTGCTTCGCAAAGAAAGAAACGACCCATACTTCATTGATTTTGGTGGTTGAATGTCTTTTCTATATTCTTTTTTGTGCCAGAGACATTTTCTCATTTTCTCCCACAAAACTTGACCAAAATCCAAAATTGAAAAATCCATCATGTGGATAATTTTAACATCTTTCTAATGATGCCAAAATTTTGAAAATCCGAGCTCTGGTGTGAAATTTATGCCCCTCTAAAGATTTGGGTGAAAATAGATAAAATTAGGGCAAAAACACATTTTTGGGCCGAACATTTACCTTTTTCTCTTTTTATTTTAAATTAGGAATATTTCCCAAAAAACCTTCTCACCCCACTTCCCTGATGACACGTGGTGCCCTGTGGTGATCCATGGGCCTCATGAGAACATTCTGCCCAATTTTCCCGCCTGGGAAAATTTTCTAAAATCCCTTGCCGGCCCGACCTCCACTGCTGATTTGAACACGTTGTGCCTTCTGATTCGGTGTGGTTGTGCGGCCCAATTTTTTACCTTTCTCCTTTGTGGGCCTGTGGGCCCAAATTTTACTTTGAGTTTTTTAGCCGAAAAAATCTCCCTTACCCTGATTCGGTCTTGGTGCGGCACTTATGGGTTTTACACATCCTACACGTACTTTTGTTCCAACTGTCCCTGATGAAAACCTCTGCCATCTCCACATTGAACTGGATTCCCCTTGCTTATGAATTTTTCAACAAAGTTGGGTCTGCGCATCCCAGATGTCCTGACCATCTGAGACAAATTTCTCTGACTTTTCCGCAAGACAAAGGAATGCACCGTTTTCGGCTAAGTCAGGTCTACGAGCCCCATATGTCCTGCGTGTACCGGACCATCTGGGACAAAAATATCTTATTTTTCCACACAAGACTTTCTCCTTAGCATTTCACCCCCAAAACCGGTGTGGCGAACCTTGGTAAAATCCGTATTGGTACAATCCGCACTCCTCAGACCCGCAATGCACTAGAATAGGCCTGTTTTGCAAACATTTTCCCTCTTAACTCCGCTAAGCCATAACTCAAAAAATACAAGGAGTTAGAAAGAGTTATTTACCTTTCTAAAAAGGTGGAGAAATTCTCTATCTGATGGAGCCTTTTCCAGAAATCTTTGAGTACCATAAGTTTCTAAAAAATTGGTTTGAAGTACTAGAAAGGAGAAAAGAAAAGTAGTTAGCCAAAATAAGCATGGGCTTATTTTGGATAACATGTACCTAGGTTTATCTTGAGAAGTGTTGGTGTTGTTTTTGTTGTGACAATTAGGATTGTGCCCATTGTCTTTATAATGAGGCTTGATCAAGCCTTTAGAAATAAGGAATTTTTTGATCTGAGTTCCCTTTTCAATAACTTCCTCAAATTTGTTGATGTAGTACATCTGCATGTGAAAGGACAACTCGTCGTTAAGGTTAGGGAAAAAGATGCTAACCATTTTTTTCAGGGAGTGAACATGGGAATCAACTTGTAATTCCTCTCCATTATTGTAAGAACTGTGCAAAGATCTCATTTTTTTGTTGTTTTTCATTACACAAATCCATCATGGTGATTTCAGATTCAAGGTTAAACGAGAAGTGTTTGAAAAACTTCTCAGAGAGGTCAGCGAAGGTAGAAATAGATCCCTTTGGAATGTGTAAGAACCAGTTCAAATATTTTCCACCAAGAATTTTAGGGAAGATGTGTAAGATAAATATGTTGTTATAAGAAACCTCTCAGCATGCCATGAAAAATAATTTGATATGGTCTCTAGGATCAGTTTTTCCCTTATATTTATCAAATTTTGGCGTCTCGAAAGAGCGTGGGAATGGTATGCGTAAGATGTTGATGTCAAAATGGTGTGGAAACAATTAATCAAAATTGAATTGTTTGCGTTCTTTTTGCATGCCTGAAATGGTGTCTTTCATCATTTTCCACTCTTGAGAAAATGGTGAATTAGTTTTTGGGATGAAAGGTGATTTATCATTTGTATGTTTGGTGTTCTCGTTATTGTTCTCAAAATGATTTTTCGAGTTGTCATCACTTTTCTTCATGTGTTTGATACCTTTGGTATTGTTGTTAGTGACTGTAGATGATAAGTGATCCAATTTTTTCGTATAGTGAAAATAAACAGACCAAAACATCTAGTATCCCTACAAAACCAAATGGCATAATTAGTCAAAATTTAAAAAAATGACAAAAATAAAATTTTAAAGGACCTAATGTAGCACAAAAGGTTGAATGGAAGGAATTAATCTAAGTAATTAAAATAAATAACTAAAAATAAAAAATAAATAAACTAATCAAAAATAACTAATTCAAGTCAAGCTAAGCTAAAAATAAGAGGAGGTAAAATTAAAAGAGAAGAGACATTGTAAATTGTAAGTGAACAATAAAAAATAATGAAATAAAATGCTAAACCTAAGGCTTTACTAGAGGATAACTTAAACTTTAAAACCAAATTTAGAAACCTAAAAAAAAATATGATTAGCAATAAGTATAGCTTAGGTGAGGGTTCTATAACCTAAAGTAAACCTAAGTATGTATTTTTTATTGAACAAGTCAAAGGGATAAAGCAGCGGTGTTGGTGGGAGCTCATAGGTCAATGTCCTAGTGATGGAGGCGGGATGATCTCTACAATAAGACTTGTTTTTCAGCATGGGAGGATTGGGATTAGGGACAACCAAGTGGCCGGGGGGATCCATGCAGGTGTGTTTGTAGGGAGTGAGTTGAGCGCGTGGTATGGGAGCGAGTTGGGTCGACGATGGAGACGAAGCATGCTACATTGGGACAGGGGTCAATTGGGGGGAAATTTTGAGAGGTTCATTGTGAGGGAAGTGGTTTGGCAAGCCAATATTTTTGAGAAGGGGGATCTAGGTAGTTAGGTGGGTAGTCTAGATCGGGTCAACTCGGGGTGGGTGGGGGTTCTGGCCTGGGTTAGGGGGATCCGAGACGGGGGTGGTTAGTAGGGGGTCAGTTCGGTCGAGCTGGCCAGGGAGGTTGGGGTAAAGGGGAGGGTTTTATAATAAAAATGAAATGAGAGGGGGTGTATCAGTCGTACAAATTTCTTACTTCATTTACCATTAGATTTAGTAAGTAATATCATTCATTCATTCATACACATTCAACCATATCATAACAAGTGTTCACGATATCAACAAAGAAACATAACACATGCAAGAGATCTTAAAGACAAAATATTTAAGTGGGAAAACCTCATGGGTAAGAAAACCAATTGAAACATAAACATTATATTTTCATGCTTCAAATTTAGTGAGGCACCAACCCCACAAGGAGCAACAACCCCTAATTTTTTGAAGCACCCACTCCACAAGGAGGATAAAACCCCCTAAGGATGACCAAGAACCAACTTAGACACCTAAATATTTTTTATCTTTAATAATTCTTCTACCAAAATTGATTGAGATCACTGATTCAACTCACAAACCCTAGCTCATACCCTAGGGCATCAAACTTGTTCTTTCTCCTTCTTTCTTCACTTGTATTGCTTCCAATATATTTCTCTCATTCTTCCATTACTTCCTTAATATTAAAAAAACTTTATCTTCCTTCAACACATTCCTTCATACCTACAATTAACTTTCCTTTAGGTCGCTTTAAGCCCTCATGCAAGACTAGCTCACCAAATGAGCCAAAACATCACTTTTATATGTATTTCTTCTTTTTGATGCAAATAAGGTCATTCCCTCATGATAAATGTGACCCATACATCTCTATAAAATTTCTATTTTTTAATTACAACATATGTGTATGACCCATATAGGTCGGCCTAGCCAAAACCTCATTCCATATGCCAAAAATGGTTCAAAACCCCATGGACACAATCTTAAAATTTCCCTAACATGAGTACCATAATTTTTCATGACCCATGAACCATTATACATGATTTAAATATCATAAAAACATTCATACATGGTCATAATTAATATCAACCAATCAAATTATTTCATTTACTGGGCCCAGTTTCCTTTACAATTCTTAAAACAGTTCTTTCCTTCACCCTTCATCACCCTGTAAACTTCATCTAATCACCAAATATTTTATACTGAAAAAAAAAATTCTATGTGACCACTTAAATTAAATGGAATAACTTTTGGAAAACTTCTAATCATGTTATAAATTATGAAACATCTTTCACTTCAGACCACAACGATATTTGCCTTCACCAAATCAATCTACCAAAAAACCTATTTCCAAATGTTTTCTCATAAAAATTGTTATGAATACATTCAAGACCTAAAACATGATTCACTGGATGTAAAATTCATCCATATTCACTCTCCATGTAATAGGAAGCATCACCCAATTTATCTCATGCTTCAAACAACATTACAATTTCACAAAAATAGATGTTGTCTTGAACTGCAAAAAATCTTCTTTATGAAAGAATGCCTTAGAAACCATATCATATGAAATCATCATGAGGCAATCCATATACCACTATAAATATCTCCTAATATAATTTCCAACACAACTTTAATCAATTTATTAATCCACCTGTAGCTCAAGTTATGGCCAAAACACTAAACCCTGCTCTTTGAGATCCCAAAACTGCCCTTTGACCAATCAACCTATTTGAGCCTCAAAACACTATATACATGCATAATAATTACCTAAAACCACCATGAAAATCAATAAAAATCCCATAAATTATGCACCATCAATTTTGCATGCTACTCCTTTGGACCATCTTGTCATAAAACCTTCTTCTCCAGAAACTGCTATTTTTAGGTGGGGCCCACATATCACTATGACCTCAACCAGAAATTTATGGAAATCCTAAGGATTCCTCTACAACATAAAATAATAAATTTTTCATTACCAATCAAAACTAGGTCATTATACTTCACCTTTTACAAATTGCTCCTAGATAGGGTTTAACTAGGGTTTTTTACCTCTTTACCTTCTTAACATTCGTTCATAAAAACGTGACGATCAACTGACCTCATTATTTTTTTGAAACCTTCTAAACTCACCTTATAATAATCCTTGAAATCAAAATTTTCCCTTGCAAATCAAATTGTTCACATCAAGCATCTAAAGTTGTATTTCGAGTTGGATTTTCACCTGTTCTTGACCCTGTCTTACCAAAACAATCATAACTTGCAAAATTTTCATCATGGGCACTTGAATTTTCTCTGAGATCAACATCACTCATCCCTCTAACATATCCAATCATAATTTTAATTCCATGGCCCAATCTCTCCAGTCACTAAGACTTACCTATGTTTTCATGTTAGATTCTCACTGTAACAACTGGGACCAACTGAAACAATGAAAGAACTGAACAAGTAACCTCAAAAAACATCATTACATCATCCTGCAACATCAAATTTTTAATTAATATGGTTTTTCATCAATGACAACACCTATTAGGACACTATGCCAATAGTCTCCCCCTTTTTCATTAATGTAAAACACCTTGAACTTCTCCCCCTTTTTACATTAATGAAAAAGGCATACCTATCTAGCTTACCTTATTCACCTTCTTCAGCTTCATACCTCCATGATTTGGTTAGAAACATCAACCAAAGGTCTCAATTTGACTCTTTTTCTTGATTTTGTCCAAAATTTTGAGTTTTATCGTATTTTAAGCAAGCAATGACCAAGCTCCTCCTAAAAACAAGCACTTCAACATCTGGAAAGCATCAATACACCATGAAAGAAACATGAACTTACCTTTGTAGGAGAAAAAACACCATTTCCAACCTTCTATGCATGCATATAAGAAACGTTTCACTTATAACCTTGTTTTGAGCATCTTGAGATCACTGTAACAATCTTGGAACCTATGCAACAACACTATTAGCATGGCAAAAATGACATGACAGACCATACTTCATCATTAAAGACAGGGATTCATGGTTTCTAGGTCAAAATCATGCATATTAAGGCTTAAGTATACTCTTCATATAAATGTCAATACCAGGTGCCCATAACAGACCTTTTAGTGCATTTTTGATCAAATTTTATGCTTGCCACATCCTTACTTAGCATGTAGTATGGAAAAAAGGTACTCCCCCTAGACTTTTCATGCCTACTACTAGCTCATAGGCACAAAAATGAGAAATTTTTCTTATCACTAAGCCTTGAATTCATATTTCCAACTTTTAGCAGTCTCTAACCATGTTTCACAATCATCTTAAGTTGAGATAAAAAACTTTTGATCTAAACATGGATAAGTTTACAAGAACATACCTTATGTGGGCTAGTGAGCATCATTACCTCTTATAGGAGCTCTCATAGTCACTCCCCCTGTCTTTATAAGCACCATACACACCTTGAGGACTATTACTTCTTGCATATATAACACTTTACCACTGTTAAGGAACAGTCAACACCTTAGTTCTATCACAAGCTCTTTTGAGTGGGACAATTACATGTCTTAAGGCACTCAAACATCTACATCCTCTTGTATTTAGGGTTAGATAAAAATCCCCCTATCATTGATGAACTTGTACTCACTTTTTCACAATAAAGACCATGTATTTTGCTTTTTACATCCATTATGACCTGAGAAAATGCTTACCCCGTCTCTGAGATTAGTTTGAAATTATACATGCATTGATATGTCTTCAACATAGTCTTTGGAGAGTTCCATACTTACTTTGCTTCATGAAACACCTACAGACCTTATGAGATTACCCTTTCAAGTGAGAATGAACCTTGGAACTTGAATCATTCCTCTGAGATGCCATGCTCTGCCTCCTTGATCTCTTCTTGATCTTCTCATACTAATAAGACACATGTAGCTTCTTGCTCATTCCACACACATAGTCATATACAGTTACTAGGGTTTCAAGGTCTTAAATCTTGAACATTTACTCCATTTACTAACTCAAATCTCTTGAAGATGCTTTTGACTTGTTTTTACAACTCTAAGACCAGATTTCCTGTTATAGCTTCCAAACTTAGAACTTTGTTACAGACTTATCTTGTACTTTTGACTATATACTAACTACCAATCATCATTCATGAGATAAGCATCAAGTAAATATACTTGCATTTATAGTTGGCATATGACAACACATAGGCATTGAAAATTTTTGCCATACCTTAAGATTTTTTCAATCCTTATTGTAAACCATCTAGCTTCTCTGAAACCCGTTTCAATCCTATAGAGATTGATTTCATTGTCTTCATGCATCTAAGACTTCATAGTTCATTGTTGATCATGAATAGGCCTTTGTGTCCTAGCCATTATAAAACTTAAGAGCTTCTCTTTCAACATTTTCTCTTTGATCAGTACAACCCAATGCTCTTGTAACTTAACTAGGGTCATATCCATCAAACCCTTACTTGATGTATCTTGAGAGACTTCATAATAGCTTCATAACAAGAGAATCACAAACTCTCATGGTGCATCTCCTTACTCACCTATAGCATAATATTTTAGTCATTGCACATAGTATAAAATTAATTTGAAAAAAAATCACTTTATCTCTTTTGAGGCAACACAGACTATGAAGATAATCTCATACTTGAACCACTAAGTCATATGTTTTATAGCCACTAAAGGATCTTTCATACAACATATGCTACCTCAACCTT
Organism: Taxus chinensis; assembly: GCA_019776745.2. NCBI lineage: Eukaryota > Viridiplantae > Streptophyta > Pinopsida > Cupressales > Taxaceae > Taxus > Taxus chinensis. The sequence goes on along the minus strand of CM034146.1, from coordinate 40,301,907 downwards.
TGAACTAACTACATAATGTATTGATGACTCACTTCAAACTTATAAGTCACCATGTTTTACACCCTTACATAATCTCTTACTCTCATACCTTACTAAAAATCCTTACATAATCTCAAATGGATGATCATACTGACTCTTGACTCCAAGACACACATTGAATACTCAAATTAACATAGATATAGGTCAATCAAAGACATCAGGACTACTAAAATTTCTCAGACCCACAATACCATGAGTGAGTTCCTTTCCCACTTCTTCAAGGTTTGAGTTAGAGAAAGACATTATGCTCAATCCATACAGAGACACTACTCAGAACTTCATGACCTTAGGCAACTATATTAGACCTTTCAAAACTTTGAATAGACTTGAAGACCTAACACACATGGGCATCAATACTAGTACTAATTTCACTTGATGACTTATTAGATACAAAGCACACAACCTTGGTGACTTTACAAGTTCTATGTTACTGTGACATTTTTAGACTTCATACTCAGATATATAATATCCAGATTGCTTAGACACACTTGTGATGACCTTTAAAGTGTGAACCCATGATTTCATACTTGTACCATCTTATACTCCTTTAGAGCAATCGTCATAGACAGACCATTTGACTTAGTGTCCTTTTACAATCAGCAATGAAGATGTTACTAATCCACTTCACAAGCATATTGCTTGGTATACTAATCATAGACCCAAAATCTTCTTGTCAGAGAGTAACATAGATAAGACAACCCTTAACAATGGATACATACACTTGAAACTCTTTAATTCCTTTTTAAACACCTTTAAGACATAAAAGGTTCACTTCAATTGACCATAAGTGTCTTTTAGTAGGTCTTAGAACATTTTAAATGACAACACATAACCATTTTGAGAAGAATGAATGAACATGACACCTTCAAGACTTTATAAGCATTATGACCCATTAGACATACTTGTCAATATGTTGATACAACTCATCACAAATCTAATAACACTGAAAAAGGAAAGTAAAGGCACTACATACTCCACAAAACTCATATATACACCACAGACCTACATTTCATGATCATGACTTCTTGACTCTTGATGAGGCCATATATTGGCCATAAATTACCATTATTTTGTCCTTCCAAGTTACCTTTGAAAGTGGATTTAAATGTAATCCAGGAACTTACAGTTTACTTAAGAAAGAATATAGGATATATATCTTGTTTATTCTTTAGAAATATTTTGTTATCTATTTTGTTGACTAATCCTATTGATTATTTGGGAAAAGATGCAAAGTCTTGTGTATGCAAGCCATAAAGGAAAGATAATGCTAGTTTTGGGAAAAGTGGAATTGATCATGAAAAGTAAATTTAAACTCAAATATGATTTCATATTCATATTCCTCTCAAAAATTTATGCAATTTCAAAAAAAGAATTATATCAATTCGAGGTCGCATGCAAAAGTTATAATTGTTTTAAGTTAGCTCCGGAACTCGCAAATTTAGTTCTGAAACTCACAGAGTTAGTTCTGTAAATTGCAGGTTTAGTTTCGGAAATCACATGTTTAGTTATAGAACTCACAAAGTTAGCTCCAGAACTCACAGGTTTAGTTCCAGAACTCACAAGTTTGGTTCCGGAGCTTGCAGGTTTAGTTCCGAAACTCACAAATTTAGTTCTGAAACTTACAGATTTAGTTCCAAAACTTGCATCAATCGAATGAAAGATAGTTTTGGGACTTTCAATTCATGGAAAAATCATATTTAGTTCCGGAACTTGTAGATTTAGTTCCAGAACTTGCATAAAAGGAATGACAACTTTAGTTCCGAAACTTGCATCAACGGAATGACAACTTTTGAGGAAATGTGAAAAATCAAAGAATCCAATGGGAAATATGAGAAAAAAAAAATTCATAGAAATGTGTTTAACAAAAAACCTCATTCATATTTTCTACAGGTTTTACCAATGAAGAGAAATATGACTTTCAGTGAGCTGCAGTCTGAGGAAAAGTGTATCAGACAAGCACTAAAATTTTCATAAACAAAAACAGAAAAACTCAAACAGAAAATCTGAGAGAGGTTTTTTTTCATAATAATGTGTTTAATAAAAACATCATTCATATTTGCTACAGGTTTTACTAATTAAGAGAAATCTAACTTTCAGTTAGTTGCAGTACGAGGAAAAGTGTATCAGACGAGCACTAAAAGTTTCATAAACAGAAACAAAAAATTCAAAAAGAAAATATGAGAGAGGTTTTTGTTCATAGCAATGTGTTTAACAAAAACCTAATTCATATTTTCTACAGGTTTTACCAATGAAAATAAATCTAAACTTTATTGAACAACATTCTGAGGAAAAAGTATATCAAACAAGCATCAAAAGTTCCACAATCAAAAACAACAAAGTCAAATGGAAAATCTGGGAAAGGTATTTGGTCAAAATAATCTTTTGAGCAAAAACATCCTTCCAATAATGTAGGAGAATAAAATCATTGTGATTCTTGTTACCAAAAAGTAAGGAGAAGATTTGGGAGCAAATCTTCCTAAAATAAGCAAGATAAGATTTGACTCCAATAATATATCTCTCTCCATATTTTGTGAAGATGGTGTGTTCAATGAAAAGTTGCAAAAGATATGGAAAGAGGCTAAAGAACACTAAAGCTTTTATAACTAGTTAATGGACCATCATATTAGAGCTAAATAAGAAACTACTTATTTGTAGGTATATATAAAGCTTTGAAACAAACAATCAAACTCTAAACATGATTATATTAGTTCTCTACTCCATGAAAGCTATATATAAGTGAACCTATTAAATATCTAGCAATTAAATGTGATGTTTGATATGAAACTCAAGCTTTCAAGAATGGAGTCTCCTCATTAATGGCTTCAAGGCCAATGGTTCTCTCTATATTACTCAAAACTTGGATTATTGATGCAAATGGAGGTGTTAGATCAAGGCTAATAGAGGAGGTAAGCTTAAGATCAATGTTTAATTAGCTTAAAGCTAATACAAATGATATCTCAAATCTTTCTTAGGCTTGTTTTGGTTTTTGTGTTATGTAAAGTTGTAATTTTGAATGCGTAGGCTTAGCCTTGTATTTATAGTTTTTGGTTTGGAAGAATTTAGAATTTGGGTGCATGTGGGACTAAAGCTCAAAAAGCACTTTTAAATTAGATTAGGGTAAACATGATTTAGGCTAGTGAACTATGGTTTAGGATAGTTAAACCTGATTAGAAAGTGATTAGAGACTCATTTAGAGTTGGGAGGACTTTGATTAACCAATTATGACTGATAAATAGCCTACAAAGTTTGCAGAAGTGATCTAGAGAGAACTAGAGAGGTTATGAATGGTCGAAAGGAGGAATGTTTAGCTAATAAGAGAGATATAAGCCAAATAAGTTGATTATAGGAGGAATACGGCTAAGAAGGTGTCGTGAATGGGCATCTGAGAATGGAGAAAAGAAGGGATGATTAATGAAGTGTCATTAATTGGTTGACATTTTCCCCTCTACGCATTAAATTGAAGTGTCATTAATCGGTTGTCATTAATGAAGTGTACGCATTTTTTAGGTGTCTACATTTTCCCCTCTTTGAGGTGACGTAAGAGACATGGACTTCAAAGATAAGATCAGATAGTATTTCATAAAATAAGTAGAAAATTGGTTGAAGGGATAGAAGAAAAAATAGTAGAATGCAAGGATGGCCACACTGAGATTTTTGATGGTGTGATCCCAAGAACTCAAGATCTGTTCAATTCCACTCAAAGATGACTAGAAAGAAAACAAAATTGAAAGAATGAGTGTGAAGATCTTCTTCCAAGGGGATATAGAAGAAAAAGCCAGTCATTTCAAGGAAGAGGGATCTGAGCTAACATCCATCTATGTTCCTGTTTAAACAACTTTATTTGTAATTCATTCTATTGCTAGTGATCTTCATCATCGATCCTGTATTAAAAAGAATGAAAATTCAGTGTAGTATGACATGAAAATCCAGGTATTTCGAACAAATGTCCATTGCTAAAAACACTAACTCCATGCAACATACAAAATGCAATGCAATACGAGAAAGTGAAAGATGCCTAACTCCATGCAACATAAAAAATGCAATGCAATACAAGAAAGTAAACAAGCTAACCTAACTAAGAAACATAATGCAATATTTTTGTTATTAAGCTTCAGTTCTAACCTATTTGAATTAACAAAAAAGCTGTTTTCCATAGATGGTTCTCTATCTTAAGGCATACATGCAAGGGGAATAAAAGAGGACACTTCGGATCTGATGATTATTAATGGTGAGGATGTGACGAACCTCATCAAAACAATACTAGGCAACTCATTGTGCACATGATTATAGATGAAAAAAGTAGCCTAGGTTTTGTTGATGGAGGTAGATCAAGATGATTCGTGAGTCACTCATATGAACAGGTGAGAACCAAAGAGTGACATTTTTGTAGGATGATTTATATTTTTTTTTATGTTTCTTGAGATATATTTCAATGTTTTTGTAATTTTTCTAACATATTTGAATGTTTTTAATGATTTTTAAAGTTTTCTGAAGCTATGTATAGGAAGAAAAAGAAGTGTTGATTCCCCCAGTGATAGATGGGATGTACAAGGGAAATACCTTGTCACCATGCGTATGGGACACAGGTGAAGATGTAAGGAAGCTGCCCCTCAGATGATTAGGTGTGAGTATTGCAAAGGAAACACTCTTCACATGTAGAAGCAGGACCAAAGGCCATTATGTATAAGTTTAACATGATGGTGAACACAAACCAATGAAGTGTTGTGAAGAAGTCCTAGGATGCCCCCTTTGCGTAAGCTGTAGACAAAAATCCACTTGGGTCACACTCCACTCTGATCTAAGCTTTGAGAATAACTCAAATTCACACACTCTTCACTCTTGATGAGACACCATGACCTCTTATAGGCTCCCACATTAACATCTAATTTACCATTGCCTTATAATCTAGACATTTAATACCCATCCTCTTTCTCTCATCGGTAATTTAGGATTACTTTAATTAAGACCTGAATGAGACATGATCACCGAGACACCTTCACCATAGACCACCTCTATTACATATGAAGCTATTCATAGTATGTTTCCATAAATGAATGAAGACTTGGTCCAAACCTAAAAATACAGGCCTATTATTCCAACTAACCACCTTCCCACTCATAAAAAGGCCCACATCCATTGCAGATCCGTGGCATATAAGGACACGAACCTAATCCACTTAGATGCGAGGTCTTACCATTTTTATTAAACCTAGGGAATCTCACCTTAACAGACGTTGGTCAACCTAGAACCGTCGTCGGTTACCATTTATTCACCTTAGCAAACTTGGTTTTGGGTTGGCACATTCTAAGATCAAGGGGATGAGAAGAGAACTACATGTCAAGGCCCAAAATCTAGAGCCTTTTTGCATCCCTTTCAGACATCTCATATCCAATTCACTTGTCCAAGACAGAATCTAGAGGTATTGCAACTCACGGAAGCATTCTAGGAAGCACTATCATGGCACCAAACACCATTCTTCTAATGCAACCGCTACCACCATTCAGCCTTGTAAACCTGCATCATAGGTGGAGTGTACTTCGGTTCTACGTAACATAGCTCAGATTTCAGTATAAGTAGCCTTTGTTACTTCTCTTATGAAGTTTATACTTTGCCCATTTAGTCATTTCCCATCTTCTACGCTATTTGTATGCTTATCCATTCCTCTACCCACACGCACTAAATCACCCATTCTCACCTGACTACAATCACCTGCTGAGTATACTCAATACCTTTACAAACCTCCGACTATCCACCCTTCCATCAGGGACTTTTTAGCTTCATTTCAATCCCCACAATCAGATCTCATTGAGTTCCTCTCACCCCAACCCTACCAGACACCGTGTTACCCATGACCGTTATGGAATTTTGAGGCTAAAGGCATCACAAGTTACACGCAGGACCATCATTGGACTTGAAAAGGCCGCAATGACTACAATACACAGTGAAATTCAACATTTGACCTCCTCAAACTTCAAACGTCTCATATGTTTTGATCACCTGTGCTCCGATAACTTGATGCCAGACCTAACTTTCTACCAAGTGACCACAAACAACCCAGAACTTATGAGAATTGAATCAGTTCCAAGGCACCACTGACACCTACCTGCACTCCTTCAGATTCATGACTATAGATCCTAGCCTGCTATGTTAGGATTTACTTATTGATGCAGTGAATGGAAGATACCTAAATGCATATCAACTACAGTATGAATTTTTTTATTTATCACATAGAGGAAAGATAGCAGAGTGTCTTGGACATGCTCATAAATGAATAGTAAAGGGGTACATATAGGGTGCTGAGTAACCCTAATGCATGACACACATGAAACCCTAAACCTAACCCTAAACCTAACCCATGTGAGATGACCCTCCAATATGAGAGGAGGACACATAGGATAACTCACACTAACACCCCCCCTTCATTGAAGCTGGGGTAGTGGCTATGATGAGTCAGACCTAAAAGAGGAAGACACCCCTAAACAACTAAGAAAGATGTGTCAATGGGGCCCAGTAACTAAAGGCCTGATAAGGTGCCCATAGACAAACACAATCTTCCTAGAAGAAGAAGAAGAGGAGGAGACAGGACTACATAGCCCTAGGAGAAGATGAGAAGCTACAGAAGACCTCACCCCAAGAGAGAGACCATAATTGAAGAAACTTCATCTCAGTGAAGGGCTTGGTGAATAAATCCTGCAATTTGATCAGCTGTCTGAACATGTACTGAATGTCGATAATACCATCATGAATAATCTCTTGTATGAAGTGCATATGGATCTTAATGTGCTTCATCCACTGATGCTGAACTAGAATTTTTGACAAATAGAGATTGTTCTCGAGTTATCACAGTAGATAATGGTGGGCCACCAAAATTGGATGCCAAACTCTGTCAGAATACCCTGTATCTAAATAGCTTCTGTGGCAACATTAACTACTCCTCTGTATTCTACCTCTATAGATGATATCACAATTGCATTTTGCTTCTTTCTAGACCAACTAATGGGACTCGAACCAAGAGATAAACTGTAGCCATAAGTAGATTTTCTAATGATCTAAGTCACCGACACAATCAAAATCTTTGAACCCAATCAAGTCAATATCTACCCCTCAATGATAGTGAATGCCATCAGCATAGGTGCCATGAACATAATGAAGGATCCGCTTAGCTACTTTCCAATGCAGCTCATGTGGCTCCTGCATGAATTTGGACATGATCCCAATAGCATATGATAAATATGGTCGAGTGTGATTTAAGTAAATCAAGCTCCCCACCAACTGTCGATAAAGAGTACCATCAACTAAGGGAGTAGAGAAATATGAAACCAACTTAACCCCAGAAAGAAAAGGAGTAGCAGAAGACTTGCAATTAGACATCTGAAAATGAGCTAGCAAATCAAGAGTATACTTAGGCTGTGAAATCAAGATTCCCGAGTTAGATTGTGAAATCTGGATCCCAAGGAAGTAATGAAGTAGACCTAAGTCAGTCATGGAAAACTTTTTGGCCAATGTAATCTTCACAGAATCAATAATAGAGGAAGAGTTTCCTGTGATCAACAAGTCATCAACATAGAGAACAAGAATGGGTATGGAGTCATTTTTCCATAGAATATAAACATTTGAATCAGAGTGACACCTAGTAAACCCTGATGTAAGTAAAAAGGAGACCATCTTGGCATACCAAGCCCAAGGGGCTTGTTTAAGGCCATAAAGAGACTTCTTTAGCTTATAGACGAGGGAGGGATCTTGGACATAACCCAGAGGTTGTTCCATATAGATCTCTTCCTCTAGGTCACTATGAAGGAAGGAACTCTTAACATCCATTTGATGGACTTTCCATCTATTCGTTGCGGGTAATGGATAGGGTCAGTCGAATAGAATTCATCTTCACAACCATAGAGCAAAGGTTTCTGTATATAATCAGCCCCAGCTATCTGGGAGAAACCCTTAGCTACTAATCACACTTTAAACTTTTCAATGTCTCCATCTACTCCATACTTTGTTCGGAACACCCACTTACACCAAACGATTTTTCTTCCTTTCGGAAGAGTGGTGAGATCCCAAGTTTCATTCTTCATGAGAGAGGAATACACCTCATCCATGGTAGAATCCCACTCAGGAATACCAAAAGCCTCCTCAGAAAGACTGTGGATCAGAAGCATAGGTGAAGAAAGAGTGGGGTCCAACAAAATATGAGTGAGTACATCTCATAGCTGAGGTATCTCCAACTAAATCTCCATCACTTTACAAAGTTTTCCTGGCCCAAAGGGGACCAGGAGGATCAGGCTCAGAGTCAAAAGATTCTTCACTTGAGTGAGAAGGGACATAGTCCTCATCATCACTACTGTCAGAATCAGAAGACTCAAAGGTCTGATGGTCGGGAGGATCCGGAAGAGGAGCATGCTCAACAATATCATCATCTAATGAGTCAGAATCTGAATCAATGAGTTGAAGAACCTCAATAGGTGGAGAAGTAGAAGTTGAAGAAGATTCATCGAACTTAACACTTCTCTCAATATATAGCTCATGAGAAGTAGAATTCATCAATCAATATCCCTTCACGCCATCAGGATACCCTACAAAGATACAAGGTTTGGATTGTGGTTCCAAGGCCTTGCATTTATTCTTGGGAATCTGAGCCATAGCCTTGGATTTGAAGACTTGAAAGTGCTCAACATCAGGATGGCATCCAAACTAGGATTCAAAGGGTGTCATCCCTCTTACTACCTTGTGTGGAACATAGGTTCTGAATTTAATCTACATAATTCACTGCTTCGGCCCAATACTGCGAACGAAGAGACTTCAAGTGAATCATACAAGTAGCCATCTCCTTCAGAGTATGGTTCTTTCTTTCTGCAACTCCATTCTGTGAAGGGCTATAAGCAAATGTATGTTGTAAAGAGATCCCTTCAGAAGTATAGAAATCCATGAACCTATTGTTTACATATTCACCTCCATTGTCAGTTCGAAGAACCTTGATAGACCGTTCCACTTGTTTCTCAGCAAGAGCCTTGAAGTCCTGAAAATGTTCAAAGACTTCATACTTAAGCTTAAGAAAATATACCCAAGTATATCGTGAATAGTCATCAATGAAGGTTAGCACATAAAGAGCTATAGTAAATGAAGGAGAAGGAAATGGACCAAAAACATTGATGTGAACAAGATCCAAAGGACGAGTGGCTCTCCAGGATTTTCCTTTGTCAAAGTTCTTTTCAGGATGCTTTCCAAGGGTACAACCCTCACAAAGACCATTAGAAAACTTGACGCAAGGCAACCCGTTGACCATTTTGTTTTGACTCAATTGTTCAAGGTAGCGATAGTTTAGATGTCTAAAATGCTCATGCCATAGCTTACTAACCTCATTTGCATGAGTGAGCAAGGAAGTGGGCATAGAATCAAAAGTAAAGTGGGAGAAGGTGTACAACCGTGAATGGTGATCTGTCTTTCCCTCAGCCACTGTAGTATCATTGTTAAGCTCACAAATGATCATCGAGTTAGGACCAAATTCCACTCGCATTCTTTCACCAAGGTGAGTAATTTGGTAAACCGATAGGAGATTGGTAGAGAGATCAGGAACACTCAACACTTGGTTAAATGTTCCCCCATCCATCTCTATTAATCCACTACTGGAAACCAACACTGTCGTGTTAGTACCCATCATGATTTGGGACATTCCATAAGGTTCGATGTTGGAAAACTCAACATGCAAAGAACCCATGTGGTGCGAGGCACTGGAATCTATAATCCATGTCGATGAAGGAGCAACTTTGGCTACAAGGGCCTTTCCTTTCTTCTTATCATTTCTAGCACCTTTTGCAGTAGAAGACTCGACCTTCAGAGCACTTTGTTTTATTGATTCAAGAACACTTATTTTATTTTTCTCAAGTAAATGAGATAAGTGATCAATCTGTTTCTTAAAACAGTGTTGCTCATTGTGACCAGAATTCTTGTAATAGGAACACAAATACTTGCTTTTCTGTGCTCTAGGCTTAGAATTCAAAGTGTTTGTGTCATTTTTAGGTTTGATCTTGGTTTCTTTCTTAGGTTGATCCTTAGTTTCTTTCTTATTTTTAATCTTCTTTCCCTTGCTAGTACTTGCTACAAGGGCATGTGACTTGGACTTGAGAGACCCCATTTGAATGATTTTGTCCTGTTCTCAAATGAGTTGGGACGAAAAATAGTCAAAGGAGGGCATTGTCCAAGTATCGCCCAAAGCAGCTTTTGTAGCGTAGAAAGTTGACACGAAGACAGAATATTTGGGAACTAGCTTAGAGAGAATCGACAAGATCAGTTGAGAATCTTTCTTTTCTACTTGACATCCTTTTAACAATAATCTAATGTGGACAAATTTTGAGAAGAAGGCTTGTAGGTTTTCAAAGTCACTAGGATTTAACCCTAATAGTTCGTTTTCCAACTCATGCACTCTCATGTCATCTATTTTTCCAAACATTGCATCCAGTGTTTTCCATGCATATGTAGGTGTTTCAGACGCCTCAATGTGGAAGAGCAAGTCAGGAGAAACAGACATGCAAAGAAGACCTAAGGCTTCATCACTACGGTTTAACCACTTAGATTTTTCAGGTTCGTCATCTGGTTCAGTCTCAGTTCCTATGGTGATGAAGAATAACCCTTTACCCATTAGTTTCATTATTATTTTCAATATCCATTCAAAAAATTTGAACAGTGTAAGCAAATGAATTGAAAGTGCATCCATAGTGAGAGAGATAGAAAGAAATGTAGAAAAGAAACACAACCACCCAGGACAATAACAACCCCCTGCTTTCGGCACTTTATGGTTGAGTGCATTGATTAAAATCAGGTCCGTGTGTGCGGTTTGAAACACTTGGTAACTCATCTTGTAATTAGCGTAATAATGCGCAAGAGAGGAGACCACAACAGTGTTTCATGGAGTGCAACAAAAGAGGAACACCATAAACAAGCACAAGCAAAAAATAGAAAGGAGGCAAAAGCCAACCCTAGTGGTGAGAAAAAGCATCTCACATCACATGAAATAATCCCTTTTTCATAAGACTATGGCAGACGCACTCACAAGTCCACGAAAAAAAGGAATAGAACAAAGCTCAAAAGAATGAGCTGAAATAAGCAATACAAGGACACCCCCCAGAATACAGCACTTTATAAAATTAGTGTGTTTATAAAGATAATGATCCCATCATCTAGAGTGTGAAAAAACATGCAACTTTCACTAAAGAAGTTCTCAAAACCAAGCAACGAGTCAAAAGTTATAGCAAAAACCAATTCCCACAATTGTTGAGAAAAAGCCAATAAGCCTGCAAACGGATTAAAAAAGTTCCCTAAACGCATGCAAAGGGTGTCCTATGTATACTCGTTCGAAATGGTATGGAATTTGAGATAGGGATTATTTGTATTGTGAGGGGGGATTAGCCACTTGCCAATCCCGAACCTCACCCTTCATCTTCGACACTCGATGGAAGGTTTAAAAAACAAGAAGCCAAAAACCAAATTATAATGCCAAGGAAATATTGTTTAGATAATGTGTAATTAAATTAGATCTAATGAATATTTTTAGATGAAGATTTTTAAAAATATTGAATGCTTCTAATTAAAACAAATTTCTGAATTGGTTTTAGAAACTTGTCATATTTTTAAAAACAAGGTAAATTAGAAACTTTTTAAAAAGCTAACCAAAAATATTTGATTTGTTTTACCAAACAACAAAGAAAACATAGCATGTAAAGAGATACGGCTCGTTTTTGGAAAAAAAACAGAGGTTTTTTTTTAGTAAGATTTAGAAGAGATAGAAATTGAAACCTTACCAAAAAGGACTGTGAAAAAAAGGTGACGTACCAGGTAAAAATGTGCAGGCCGCGCAGAGGAGTATACAGCCGCGCATAGGTGAAAAAATGGTCCTAAAAAGGATTGTTCCAAGGAAAAATGACTTACCAGAGGTGAATGTATGAGGGACAGGCTGCGCCTAGGAGTTACAGCCACGTTTTTTGTTGCCAACACCAAAAAAATGCCCTTTCAAGCAAAAAAACGTGGCTGTGTTGTTGAAAATGCCCTGGTAAGCAAAAAAAATGTGGATGTGTGTTAAAAAATGCCCTTGCAAGTAAAAAATGTGGCTATGTTTAAAAACGCCTAGGAATGATCTTACAGTCCATGCATGATAATTAACAGCATGTATATAAGAGTTTATAACCCCTTCAAGCAAAAAAATGTGGCAGAGGTTAAAAACGCCTAGGAATGAATGAAAAAAGTGTAGACCGCGTGTGAAAACAGTCCAAAAATGGTCAGAGGGACAGTAGTTCGTTGATGAGAAACCACGACTGAAGAACTCAAAGATCTTGCAACCACAGACAACATGCATAGACAAATATCCTGCAAAAACCAGAGATCTTAAAAACATTTCACTTCCATTTTAATAAATGAAAGGAATCTCTATTTTAGATTTTGATACATCCAACCAAAAAAAAGCAATTAAAAAACCTGATTTCTCAAGGTATTTTGAAAAAACCTACACATGCACAAGAAAAACAACACAAAAATCTTTCCGAGAAAGCTTGTTAGAGATATTAGCAAGATAATTTCCAGAAAATAGTGATCAAAGGACTTACATGCAGAGTAAAATAACAAAACCAAATAAGAGTAATAGCAACAAAAAACAAATCGAGTGCACATTTACCTAATCTCAGCTCTGATACCATGAAAAGAGTTTGCGAGAATCGAATCAGAAATGAGGCACCACGAAGTAGTTGCACTCCAACAGAATCATGAAATCTCCAGCGATAACAAGGAAAAAATTGATCAGTAATGGAAGAACTTACTCAACAGAAACAAAGCTTGAATAGAGGAAAGACAGCGGAGTGTCTTGGCATGCTCATAAATGAATAGAAAAGGGGTACATATAGGGTGCTGAGTAACCCTAGTGCATGACACATATGAAACCCTAAATCTAACCCTAAACCTAACCCATGTGAGATGACCCTCCAACATGAGAGGAGGACACATAGGATAACTCACACTAACACGACACCCTCTACGCCACAGAAACTGGAATTCTTAATTTTGATAAGGGTATATTTTTTAAAATAAAAGAAACATATTATCTCCAGTCTATTAATTGATAAATACTGTTAAATGACAGAAATGTCAGACATCCCAAATAGTTGCCTCTGCTCAGATGGTCATAACTTCTGCAATTCTCAACAAAAATGTGCAAAATTGGTACCGTTGGAATTATGGTTCCAATACCAATGCACAACATTCAAGAAATTCATACTTTGATAAGGAATTGATAGATATTTTGTAGAAAATGTGACCAGGTTAAAAAGCATAGTTTCAGTGGTAGTTGGAATGCATTAATGAGGCATGGGCTGACATTTCTCACTACTAAAAGTTATGGAACAGTATGGGGGACCTTTTTCAAAGCAACATGCCATCATTTCAATCCATTTATGACATCTCGAAAATGGTTGAAAGCCAGATTTCAGGATTTTCATTTCCCTCTCTCTCTTTCTTTTCATTTTTCTATAAAAATGAGTGATGAGCTCATTATAAAAGGAGGGGGAGTTTTTAGGTAGCAAAACTTTGTCAAAATTTCTTTGTGAAGCCAATGTTCTACATGCCCTTGTAGTGGACTCCTTGCATGGTGATCCAGGCCCTTATCTTGTAATAGATTGGACTGTGCATATAAATGAAGCAATAAAATACAAGTTCATGGATGTATCTTCCCTTGCTCTGTTTTTTTGCACTCTTCTTGCCCCTTCAATCTCATTTCCTATGTATTGTGTCTATTTTATGTTATTGCAAAGACTCATTCTCATTGTGCATGCTTGAAATATTGTTGCGAAAGCATTTTCTAGATTGTGGAGAACCGTTATCTCCTTTAGTATGTACTTTGCCATAATTTTCACACAAAAAAAAACTATCCTCGTTAACTTCTTTCTTGGTGTATCACCACTATAGTGTAGCCTTTATTTTTATAAATTTCTTTCTCCCTGGTCCCTTGGAAGGATAGATTAGGAAAGATAGCTCTATTTGCATTAGAGTAGATTGTGGCAGGTAGTTTAGAAGTAAGAACCAGCTTTCTCTGGAGGATCATTCCCATTTGAGTCCCACAACTTGGGGAATGATCCAATGTTATGCAAATCACACCAAATGACCCTTGCCTTAGAAAAAAAAACCTGACAACTCATTTATGGGTGTTGTGATTTCACCCTAACACATCCTCCTAATTTTTCTATCCTCAAACAATCCTAGATTTTATCCATAATCCTTGGATTTGTGACCAAATTCACAACATGAATTGCATTCACCATTAAATAATCCTACTTCATTCTTAGAATACTTTTTCTTGCATTCTTTATCTCTATGACCAAATACATGACATAAGAAACAATAGCCATTGAATGATTTTTCATACCTTGAAGCATTAGGCTATCTAATAGGTTTGATTTTCTCATTGTCTTTGGAGTGAGTCACCTTTATTTCTTCCTTACTTAGAACCTTGTATTCTTGTTTCAATTCTTTTTCCTTGAGATCCTAATTGAATCCCAAACTAGCCTTATCACTTGTTGATCTTTGATGGCTAAGAAGATTATCTAGGTCACTAACACTTTTCTCAAAAAAAATCAATTTTCTTGAAACACAATCAAGTATTAAATGTAGAGATTTCATACCATCTTCATGTTTGATGCACTCATCCTCCTTTGACTTGAGTTTATCATTGAGAAAAGCAACTTGTGATTTTAGTTGAGTAAATTCTTCATCTTTGACCTTTAGAGTTTCTAAAAACTCCTCCATTTCTGACTCTAAAATATGAATAGTATGACTATGAGCATCTTCCTTGGATTCAAGGTTGGCTACAACTGTATCTAATTTTTCTTCAATATTCCTTGTGATCTCATCATGTTCTTTACTCTCATTCTTCAACTTAGCTTCAAGGAGCTTAATTTGATCTTCATGATTCCTTTTCATTTCAACAATTTGTTGTGCGAGATTTTCATTCTCATCTCTTACAAGATTAAGGTCCCTTTTTAATATTTCCCAAGATGACTCTTCACAATATGATTCTGAATCACTAAACCCTTCTACAAATTCACAAGTTACCACTCCTAGGGGAGATTAAATTTTAGGAATATTTTCTAAACAATTCTTACCCTCACTTAAATTAGAATAACAATCATCTTTGGAGTTCTTTCCTTTCTAATAATTATTCTTCTTACCACCCATTTTGTTCTTCATAAGATCTCCCACAAGATGTCAAGCTTCTATAGAATGGCCTGCTATGATACCAATTTTTAGAAGCATAATGGACTAAGAGGGGAGTGAATCAGTCTTACAAATTTCTTACTTCATTTACCATTATATTCAACAAGTAATATCATTCATTCATACATACACATGCAAGAGAGCTCATACACACAAGATTTAAGTAGGAAACCCTCAAGGGGAATAAAACCCAATGAAACATAAACATTATATTGTCATGCTTTAAATTTAGTAAGGAACCAACCCCACAACGAGCACCAACCCCAAGTTTAGTAGAGCACCAACCCTACAAGGAGCACCAACCCCCAATTTTCTAAAGCACCCAATCCACAAGGAGGCTACAACCCCTTAAGGATGACCATGCTCCAACTCAGCCACCTGAAGATGTTTGATCTTTGATAAGGTTTCTACCACAACTGATGGAGATCAATGATTCAGCTCACAAACCCTAGCTCATACCATAGGGCATCAAACTTTTTATTTCTCCTTCTTTCTTCACTTTTCTTACTTCTAATCTCTTGCTCTCATGATGCCATTACTTCCTTAATATGAAACAAAATTTATCTTCCTTCAACACATTCCTTCATACCTGCAATTAACTCTCCTCTAGGTCGCTTTAACCCCCATGCAAGACTAACTCACCAAATGAGCCAAAACATAACTTTTATATGTATTTATTCTTTTTGACCCAAATAAGGTTAGTCCCTCATGATAAATGTGACCCATACATCTCTATAAAATTTCTATTTTTTAATTACAACATATACTTATGACCCATATAGGTCAGCCTAGCCAAAACCTCATTACATATGCCAAAAATGGTTCAAAACCCCATGGACACAATCTTAAAATTTTCCTAACATGAGTACCATAATTTTTGATGACCCATGAACCCTTATACATGATTTAAATATCATAAAAACATTCATACATGGTCACAATTAATATCAACCAATCAAATTATTTCATTTACTAGGCCCAATTTCCTTTACAATTCTCAAAATAGTTGTTTCCTGCACCCTTCATCACCCTAGAAACTTCATCTGATCACTAAATCACTTATACTAAAGAAAAAAATCCCATGTGACCACTCAAAATAAATTTCATAACCTTTATAATAATTCTAATCATGTTATAATTCATTAAATATCATTCACTTCAAATCACAGTGAGATTTGCCTTCACCAAATCAACCTACCAAAAAAGTTGTTTCCAAATGTTAGCTCATAAAAACATTCAAACATACATTCAAAACCTAAAAATTGATTAATTTTATTCCAAAATCATCCATATTAACTCTCCAGATGATAGTAATTATCACCTAATTCATCTAATTCTTCAAAGAACATTAAACTTGCACAAAATAGATGTTATCTTGAACTACCAAAAATATTATTTATGGAAGAATGCCCTGGAAACCCTATGATGTGACCTCATCATGAAACATTCCATATATCATTGGAAATATATTTGAATCTAATTTCCAACATAACTTGAATCATCTTAGGAATCCACCTGTAGCTCAAGTTATGGCCAAAACATTGAACCTTGATTTTTGAGACCCCAAAATTGCCCTTTGATCAGTCAACCTGTTTGAGCCTCAAAACACCATGTACCTACATAATTGTGACCTAAAACCACAATTTACATTAATAACATCCCCATAAATCAAGCACCATCAATTTTTCATGTTACTCCTTTGGACCATCTTGTCCTAAAACCTTCTTCTCTAGAAACGACTCTTTTTATGTGGAGCCCACATATAACCATGACCTCAACCATACATTTCTGGAAATCCTAAGGATTCCTCTACAACATATAATAGGAAAAATTTTCATTACCAATCAAAACTAGGTTAGTATACTTCACCTTTTGTAAACTTCTCCTAGCTAGGTTTTAACTAGGGTTTTTAACCTCTTTGCCGTCTTAACATTCGTTCATAAAAACATGACAATCAACTGACCTCATTATTTTTTGAACCTTCTAAAATCACCTTAGAATCATCCCTAAAATCCAAAAGGTCCCATGCAAATCAAATTTTTCACAATAAGCATCTGAAGTTACATTTTGAGCTGTATTTTCACTTGTTTTTGACCCTGTTCCAAAACAGTCATAACTTGCAAGATGTGCACCTGAATATTTTCTAAGATAAACATCACTCATCCCTATAACATCTACAATCAGTATAATGTTGTTGTCCCCTCAAAATTTTCCTTCTTTTTCCAATTCTGGACTTAGAAATTTTTGAGTTGTTACCCTTTGAAAATGGTCTAATAAGAGTATTTTGAAATCTGGCACTTTCCAAGGGCTTAAGGATGTTTGAAACCTACTTCATTAGATGGTAAATTTCTTCCCCTTTCCAAAAAGGTAAAGAATTTATTCTAACTCCTTGTTTTGTGCAAGATATGGCTTAGCGAACTTGAGTTGTATTTTTTGCCTAAGGCGTACCAGTGGAGCTGCGGAGGTTTCTTTGTCACTTTGCCTTTTCTGCAAAAAGGTGTAAATGGCGATGGCGGATTTGCAAGCCCAAACTGGATGGAGAAAATAATGAAGTTTGAACCCCGCATGTAATTAAATTGTGCCACGTGTACACAGGAGTACGGGCTGGCAGAGGATGTTGTGACTTTGAACCTTTTTCTAACAAAGGTTCAAAATTTTCTAAATGGATCCGCGACCCCGTATCAAATCCAAAGGTGCCACGTATGCATGTTGAAAATTCAAACCAGGCTGGCAAAGGAAATTGTTCCAAATTGTCGATTTCTAAAAAAGTCATGAAACGAAGGGAGCTCACCCACGGCCATTCCAATCACTTTCTGCCACGTGGATGGCTCATATTTAAAGGCACAAAAGATAAATCTAACAGCCCACATTCAATCTTGAAAGTTTGTAACCATTTTAATTATTAATTCCCCAGCATTTCTTGTCATGGCCATTTTTTTGTAAAAGAAGAAGCCGAAATGGTGTAAAATGATGAGATCTTTTTGTAACTACTTATTGGCCATTAGCAGAAGTTGTAACTACCTCGTCCGAGTTATTTCATGGATTTTGGAAGTCATTGCACGGGTTGGCATTTGATTTTTTGAAGACTGTAAATGTTTTTCACAAAAAGAAGACAAAAAACAATAGTCGTCATTCTTCCAAGATTCTCCTTTCTACAAATTTCTTCCATTTCCTTTCATTGTACAAGTTTTTACTTCAGCTGCAATAAGAAAAGAAGGATTTTCTGCCCCTTTGATAGAGGATTCGATTGGTACTTTGTGACCAATGAATTTTTATTCATTCTTGTAGCTCTGGTTTGCGAATTTGTATTCTTCTTGCTTTTAAATGCATATTATAAACTTTCTGATCAATGTTTGTAGGCCTCTGATGTTTTACCTCCATCATTAATCTCCTTGCCTTCATTCCCACTCTCAGACCAATTTCTGTCCTTGCAAGAAATTGCAAGCTTTTCCATAGGGTCATTGGAGTGCCCCTATTGATCTCTAGTTCAAAAACCACCGTTGAATCCACTTGTTTTTCATGCATAATACGGAAATTGCACTGTTATAAGTAGAGGGACTTAGATTCCCATAGTGTTGTTTTGGAAACCACCAATTTGTCCCCCGAAGGTAAACTTTATTTGCCACTTTTTCCCTGAGTTCCCTGAACTGACAAAGTACATCACTTCTATGATGAGGCCTCAATCAAGTTTCAAATGGAGCCATGAAGGTAAAACTACATTTGAAGAGATAAAAAGAGCTATTGCCAAAACTCCTACTCTTGTATCTCTAGATTTTAACAAATAATTCATCATGTACTATTATGCCTCAGAACACACTCTATCTATTGTCCTTATCTAGAAGAATGATGAAGATTTGGAAGCACCCATTGCTTTCATGAGATTTCCTTTGAAGAAACACAAGCTCAATTACAGCCAATTGGAAAAGCACACATTCGCAGTGGTCAAAGCTGTAAAAAAATTCTGCTTCTACATTCTCAATTCTCATACTGTGGTAATGGTCCCTGGAAGTGCAATCAAATCCATTTTGACACAGCAAGATCTTAGATTCAAAAGAGGGAATTGGATCACAAAAACTCAAGAGTGTAACCTGGAGATTTTTCCTTCCCATCTGGTAAGAAGAAACAGTCTATGCAAGTTAATTATTGAAGATGAAATTCTCAAAGTTCAGCACGGAGAGGAAGATGACACTTGTTTAAATTTCCCAGAAAACTACCCGCAAGTTCTCTTTGTAACCACTACTGATGAGTGATATGTAGACATCACTTTTCTACTTACTTATGGATAATTTCCCTCTCATCTAGATTACAAGTAAAGAAGGACTCTCAAACTGAAAACAACAAAGTACGTGATTTGGAATCATGCACTTTATAAGAAAGGAATGGATGGTTGTTTCCTTCGATGTGTTGATAAAGAGCATCAAGGAAAGTTTCTTAAAGCCTATCACGACCAAGCATGTGGTGGACACTTCTCATCCATGGTCACTGCTCATAAGATTCTCAGAGGTAGGTATTATTGGCCTTCTCTTTTATCTGATACTCAGAGCTGGGTTTCTAAATGCAAAGCATGCCAACAATTTGTTGGAAGACCGCAGTTATATACATTACCTCTCAGGCCTGTGATTATTGAAGAACCATTTCAACAATGGGGGTTGGACTTCATTGGCATGTTGAATCCTCATTCAAGTGTTGGGCATACTTATGTGCTCACTGCCATGGACTATTTCACCAAATGGGTGGAGGACATTCCAACCAAACAAGCTAGCTCTGAAGTAGTCTGCAGTTTCATTAAATAATACATCATTGTCCATTTTGGAGTGCCTCAAAACATTGTTGTGGAAAATGCCACTTATTTCTCTTCAAGAGAATTGACAGAGTTCTTTTATGGTTTTGGCATCTCTCTAGCACATTCTTCTAACTACTATCCACAAGGAAATGGTCAATCTAAGTCAATTAACAAGAACATTGTGACCATTGTCCGAAAGCTTATTGATGAGAACCAAAGGAATTGGCACAAGAGATTGTATGATGCATTGTGGGATGATAGGATCACTCCCAAGAAGGCCATAGGTACATCACCTTTTCATTTGTTGTATGGAGTCAAAGCAGAGATCCTTATCACAATTGAAATACCATCTCTCAAATTGCTTCAATTAGTGGATGATGGCCAATAAAAAGACTCCATTTACAAAAGGATCCTTTTTGTTGAGAGGATGGAAGAAAGTAGATCTTAGGTGGTTGATAAAATCAAAGAACACTAACTGAAAGTAAAAAATCTCTTTGACAAAAGGACCAAGGCAAGAGAGTTTAGAGTTGGAGATTTTTTCCTACTTTGGGACAAGAGAAGAGAACCAAAGTGCAGTCATGGAAAATTTGATTCTTTGTGGCTGAGACCCTTTCGAATTCATGGAACTTGTGGTGAGAATGTTTTTCTCTTATCATACTTGGATGGAACTCCATTAGAATTTCCTAGGAGTGGGAAATATTTTAAGCTTTATCATCAGTGAAAGTGAGTTTTCCATCACCTTGTAACATAGTTTTGTTTTTTCCCCTCTTCTGTTGTGTGTTTTGTTTTCCCTTTTCTGATTTGGTTTGTTTTTGGTTTGTGTGTCCTCTTCCTCCTTACTTTCCTCAGAAGTTGTACATGACTCTGCAAGGCCCAATGGATAAGGCACTGATCAACGTTATATGTTTTAAAACTTGATATTCTAGATCCTCATGCCATGTTTTCCCCCTATTCAATCCATGCCATGTCCCCAAGCTAGAGCCACTGTTGTCCCCTCAAAAAGGTAAAGAAGTTGTTCTAACTCTTTGTTTTGTGCAAGATATGGCTCGACGAACTTTAGTTGTATTTTTTGTCTAAAGTGGACCAGCAGAGCTGCGGAGGTTTCTTTGTCACTTTGCCTTTTTGGAAAAAGGTGTAAATGGCAATGGCGGTTCCACGAGCCTGAGATGGGTGGAGAAAATAATGAAGTTTGAACCCCACAGGAAATCAAATTGTGCCATGTGTACATGGGAGTGTGGACCGGCAGAGGATGCTGCGACTTTAAACCTTTTTCTAAAAAAGGTTCAAAATGTTCTAAATGGAGCCGTGACCCCGTATAAAATCCAAAGGTGTCATGTATGCATGTTGAATATTCAAACTAGGCCGGTAGAGGAAATTGTTCCAAATTGTCGAATTCTAAAAAAGTCGTGAAACGAAGGGAGCTCACCCGCGACCACTCCAATCACTTTCTACCACATGGATGGCTTATATTTAAAGGCAAAAAAGATAAATCTAACAGCCCACATTCAATTTGGAAATTTTGTAGCCATTTTAATTATTAATTCTCTGGCATTTCCCACCATGGCCATTGTTCTGTAAAAGAAGAATCCGAAATGGTGCGAAATGATGAGATCTTTTTGTAACTGCTTCTTGGTCGTTAGTGGAAGTTATAACTACCTTGTGCAATCTATTTCATGGATTTTAGAAGTCATTACACGGGTTTTCATTTGATTTTTTAAAGACTGTAAATGATTTTCATGAACAGAGGAAAAAAAATAATAATCTCCATTCTTCCAAGCTTCTCCTTTCTACTAATTTCTTCAATTTCCTTTCATTGTACAAGTTTTTACTTCAGCTGCAATAAGAAAAGAAGGATTTTATGCCCCTTTGACAAAGGATTCGATTGGTACTTTGTGACCAATGCGTTTTTATTCAGTCTTGTAGCTCTGGTTTACAAATTTGTATTCTTCTTCCATTTAAATGCATGTTATAAACTTTTTGAACAATGTTTGTAGGCCTCTAATGTTATACCTCCATCATCGATCTCATTTCCTTCATTCCCACTCTCATACCACTTTCTATCCTTGCAAGAAATTGTAGGCTTTTCCATAGGGTTAGTGGAATGCCCCTATGAATCTCTGGTTCAAAAACCACCATTGAATCCACTTGTTTTTCATGCATAATACGGCAGCTGCACCGTTATAAGTAGAGGGACTTAGATTCCCATAGTGTTGTTTTGGAAACCACCAATTTGTCCCCCAATATGAATTTCCAAGCCAATAAATGTGAATTCTATGGCCCAATATTTCCAATCACTAAGACTTACCTATGCTTACATGCTAGATTCTCACTGTAACAACTAGGACCAACTGAAACAATGCAAGAACTAAACAAGTAACTTCAAACAACATCATGAAATCATCCTACAACATCCACTTTGTCATTAATGTGGTTTTTCATCAATTACAACACCTATTAGGACATAATTCCAATAGAGGGGGGAGGGTAGTTAGGATCTAGGGTTTAGAAAAAAAAAATTGAATTTTTTTACTTTTTTTTTACAGAAAAATATGAATATTTTGTATTGGCTTATTGTAAGAAAATTTAATTTTTTATTTTTTATTTTTACATAAAATCTAATTATTAGTGTTTTTTGTGTGTGTCCGCAAGTACATGGAAACATGAAACACAAAATGAACAACCCAGTATTTGAACAATTCCAACACCAGAAATGAAAAAATAAACCCTACCATCAAAACAATTTTTTTTTATATATTTCAAATTATTAAACTAATTCCTACGCTCCAAAATAATTGCAAATAACTTTTAAAAGGTTAAAAATCAACAAGCAACATAATTTCTCAAAACAAAAAGTTATGATTTTTCGCTTCTCTAGATATCCTGTAAATGCACAACTTGTGAAAAATGCACACAAAAAAGAGATTAACTATGAAACACAAGAATAAGAGATGAAACCAAAAACAAAATAAGATGGGGGTATGAGGTCCCACCAGGTGTGCCAAAATGTAAACATGGAAAAATCACAGTAATGAAATATAAACAAACACAATGTAAACCTCCCTGTAATCCTTCAGTGTAAACCTCAGTAAGGTTGTAGAAACTTTGTTTGTGAACCTTCTAAATGAATGTGGGTGCTCTTGAATGTTCTCCAAACTTGGGATGTGTATTGCTACGAGCAGTTGGAAAGCTTCAGAATGCAAATTGACAGAGTTTACTTGCAATCACTTCATGAGGATTTGGGATAAGAAAAACATGTATTTTATAGAGGAAAAATTTGTTGGAAGTTGGTTGAACACGGTTGAATGCACATGCTAAAAATAGCATTGGATGAGGTTGTAGTAGTTCTGGGGCATTTAGGGACATTAATGGAATTAATTACATAAGTTGCATCCGGAAATGTGGTTGTATGTGTAATTCAATTGCCACCACCTTTCTAGGATTCTAGAAGTGTAGTTAACTAAGATGAGGATGTGGAGCCAAGTGGAGTCCAAGTTGTTGTTGATTGAGTGGCAATTGACTAGGATGTGCACACACTAGCTAATTAATTAATAAATGATAATTAACTTATCTAAAGGGGTACTAAGGGTACATGGGATTAATTTAATTAATCCAAAGGGTGCAATGTGTATGAATTAATCAATTTAATCAATTAATCACAAATGGGTGAATAACATGGTGTATTAGGATAACACTAGGAATAGGTGAGTAATTTTGGGGTGTCTACAAGCCAAACTCCTAAAATATACAAGATATTTGGCCTATATAATTCGTGAATTTTCATGAATGAATTGTTAAGGAAGAACATTATATTTTATTGTGTAAAACTTTGTACTATATTTTATTTAGACCAATGATGAATCTAAAAATAGATATTTAAGCCAAAAGGAAGGAAAAACGCTGCATAATAAGGAAATTGACTTCACTTACAAGTTTTTTTTATATCACTTTATATATTATATGCTTATATGCTCTACTACATTTAAGTAGGTGGCTTGATGGATAAATCTTTGTGTTTGTAATTGAATGGTTTGGTATTCAAATATCATATAGTTTTATGTTTTAAATTGACAAATAGATCATAACCTTATAAATAACACTGGGGACACAACTTTATCAAAATTTAATGCTCAACACCTTGGCATTGAGAAGGGTGTTGAGAATGAGAGGTCATAGGTTCAATCCCCTCTAATCGCCTACCATTTTGTTTGAACTTAAAATTAAAACTAAACATCTGACTATCTTCAGAATGATATGTGTTGATTAATTGACAAGGAACACATGATGGTTTAATGACTATTAAAATAAACTTATAGGGAAGGGTCTCAAGCTACTCCCTCCCTATATCCTTTTGAAACATATGAAATTAAATAAGGAGACAATTAAAACAATCGAAGATTGATTATAAACCAAGGTTGGGTTTTTAGGATTTTTACTTAATAAATCATATGATTATATTGATCCACCATAATGCTATAAGGATATAAAAGATGTATTTTAAAAAGTTTTATATACATATTTAACCTTAAGAGATGATTTTTAATCTTATCTAAATGTAAGGTGAAAGATAAGAAGAGTGATATGTTAGATTACGAGAAGACATATAACCATAGACATAGTAAGATGGTAACGGGAATCCCAATATTTAATTTTTTCAATCCTTGAATCAGATATGATTCATGACCTTCTTGGTTTGGGGTGTTGTCTTTACTTAAGAACCTAGCTGGAAATGGTGTTTTTGGAAGTAAGTTAGGTGAATTCTCAAAAGTAGGTTTAGGTTGTGTCTCATCTTGTTCTCCTTTTTCTTATAAAACTTGTTCTATGATTGGGGAAGAGGTTTTGGAAGAAATATTTCATTAGCGTAGTAGTTTGTTATCACATTTAATGGAATTTATTTTAGGGATGTTCTCAATTTTAACAATATATGCTTGATTTCCTTTCCTATCATTCTTAGGATTAACAATAGTCTGTGTTGGGATTTGAGTCTAGACCGGCTGTTCAGCTGAGGTGGAAGTGGTTGGTCTAGTTAAAAATGCTTGTTATTATCCTTGTGTCCTCTGATTGTAAAATTTTCCACCAACAGCTTGAGGATAATTCTATTGTTGTTGATATTGATGGTTAAATTGTTGGAATTGCGTTGAAATTTATTGGTTTTGAGTCCATGGTTGTTGATAAAATGTTAGTTTCATATTTCATGGTTGTGGACTCCATTCTTGTGGAACTTGTTTATTTCAATATTGAGGATGGGACTATGGATTGTTCCATTGGTTAGGAAACCACTGGGTCCTTAGAGTATATTGTTGGTTTTGATTTAAAGAAAAATTTCCTCCTTGCCTTTGTGCTACATAATTAACTTCTAGCTCACTGTGTATTTATTTTTAAATGACTTTTAAGCAAGGGAAATAATCCACATTGATCAATTACATGTTTCAAATCATAAATGAGACAAACATTTGTTTTATCTAATGGGTAATTGTTAACCAAAATAAGCTCCCTCTTATTTTGGGTTAACTTACTCTTTTTGTGTCTCAGTCCAAATTTCACAAGTTTTAGGCACTCAAAGATTTTTGGAAAAGGATCCATCAGATAGAAAATTTCTCCACCTTTCTAGAAAGGTAAAGAACTCTTTCTAACTCCTTGTAATTTTTGAGTTATGACTCGGTGAAGTTAGGAGGGAAATTTTGCCCAAGGCGGACCTGCGAAGCTTGGGAGATATTTTTTGCTAAGGAATCTCGGGCCAGCGGAGCGGGGGAAGAATTTGAGCACTTATCATTTTTTGGGTTAAAAGCACAAAAATGCATTCGCGCTCCCATAAACCCACCAAAGGGAACAAAATTGGAAAATTCCTAAGTCCCAAAAGGGACATGTGGCATCATTTTGTGCAATGGCACTAAGGCAGGTTGGTGGAGGATTATGGGGACTTGAAACTTTTTTCCAAAAAAATTTCTAAGTCCAAAATTTGAACACATCTCTGAAGGAACCCAGAAGTGACACATGGCAGGCCTAAACAAGAAGCAGATCGGTGGGCCATCAGGGGAAAAATTTTAATTTTTCCTTTTGTTAAAAAATGTAAAAAAACTGAAGAAATAGCTTGCGGCTCCACCCAAAGGGGAAAAAGTCAAAGATTAGGCCCGAGTCAATGGAAAAGTTAATGCGGGGATGCAGGACTTTGGAGGTAAATGGGAATTTTTTCCCTTTTTTCAAAAAGGTGTAAAATGAAAAAAAAGGAGCCCCTGCCTCCACCAACCCCAATGGATGTAAATGTTATCAGTGTGAATATTTTGTTTTGTTTTGTGAAAAGGTTCAAAATTGGGTAGATGGACTAGGAATGGTGTAGGAAACGATAGGATAAACTCAGAAGACCATATCTTTGTGGGAGACACAGAGCTCCATGTTTTAGGGATCTTGGTACCAAGTGTGGAGGGAGTCTGGGATATTGGGTTCCACCTTACAAAGAAATAGCTTGCATTTATTTACTGCATTATGGGGTGCCATATGAGGTTGTGGGAGGAAATTACAGGAAATGCGAGGAATAAGGGGTACTTGGGGGAGGCATAAGGTTATGTCAGGGATTGAAATGATATATATATATATGTGTGTTTTTTCTAATTTGAAATCAAGTGGTGATACCCATTTCCCCATTAGGAGGCATAAGAAGCATCCCCCATAGTTGCTTGCTCCTTTGGCTTGGTTGATGAAGCCTTAGTTTTGATTATCATGTTCTAATGTATTTGCAAACTACATTCTGTTTTGGACTGTGTTTTCAAATGTGAAATGTTGTTTGTGTGTATAAAATGTGGACAGAGGCACATATGTTGCCATGAGTTGAATCAAATCTACTTATCTGCTTCTACGGTCTGGGGCTTCCCCAGGGTCAATGAATGAAGGATGGAATCTCCTCCCTTGCTCATGTGGATTGTCTTGGTTGGGTGGAGAGTGTTGCCTCTTCCCCATACTCTGATGCTCTGTGATCAATTTGTGAAGCAATGAGAAAACTACAAGTTGTTGTTCTGGAGCAAGGAAAAGAGACAGTTTGACAGTCCCTTGCTTGAGATTAAGTTTATTGCATCCTCTTGCCTCTCATCGTTTTGGAGTATTATGTGCATATTTTGGACATTTCATTTGTAGATATGGGAGCTATGTTCAGTGGATTAGAAATTGAGTTCTGTGTGAATCTGATCTATGGCCTGTGATGCACTTTCCATATTCTCCATTGCTCACCTCTCCTCTAGTTTTGGCAGTTTGGTTATGATCAGCATCTATCCTTCTCTGGTGTAACACCGTTTTAGTGTAGGCTTTGTTGTTTTTTCCTTGTTTTCTTCTCTCCTTGTCTCCTTGGATAGTTATATTAGGATTAGATTAGTTTTCCTGCATTGGAATAGCTTGTGGCAGGTAGTTTAGGAAGAGGAACCAGCCCTCTCTGGAGGTTCATTCTCATTTTCAAGTCCCACAGCTTGGGGAATGATCCAATGTTATGCAAATCACACCAAATGATCCTACCTTAGAAAATTGTATCCATAACTAATTTAGGGGTGCTTTGATTTTGCACTAACAGTTTTGGCATGCCTGGTGTGACCTTAGAGGTCTTCAGTTCATTGCAACAAAATTGATGTGTACTTGTGGCAATTTCCATCTTTTAAGAAGCTTCAATTTGCACATCTGGCGACTACATCTGGTAAATAACTCATTCTCTAAGTTATAGACCTATTTTTCATTCACTTCCACTCATCCTTCTTTCCATCTCTTTCATTCTTTTTCATTCCATGAAGTTGTGTAATCATGAATTCATTTCCAACATGGAACTCACATCTACAGTAGTAGTACATTCCAACTCCAACATGTTTTACAAATACTCCAAATTAGCATTTTGAGCAAATTCAAAATCAGCATGTCTACCCCTATGAGCAGCAGTGCCAAAATCAGTTTGGCTATAGAGCTTTCCAAGAGCAGGGGTATGGAAAAAGTGAAGAAAATCAAATGCAAGATTTTGGTCTACTGGAGAAAATCATAAAAATAGAGATTGGCATGGTGCAATCAAGGGTAACAGCTGAAATGAAGGCGTTTAGAATTGGTTGTAGCACTCCTTGTCCATGGGAAGGTCTTTTCCAAGACACTACAGCCCTCAGGAGAAGATAGACTTCATGATTGGAATGCTTCCCCAACTTACACAATGGACTGACGGGATAGAATCATATGAGATTTGGTCTGAATCAACCTTGTCAGACGGGTAAGTTCATTCAACAGCTCCTTCATCCTGGTATTTTTCTTTCCACTCTTCAAGTAGCTTTATCTCAATTGCAGCAATGCCAAGTTTCAAGTTTCTCCAGCATACGCTGCCCCAAGTTGTGAAATCCATCCTTCCATCCCCTAGTCTTCCATCCCATCTCAAGTTCTTTCTGCCCTTTTCTCTTTCAAATCCAAATCCCCTCCACAAGAGCCAAAAGAAATACCTTCCCCTCCAAAGAAACAAGAAGTTCCATCCTTCCTTCACCATCACAAACAAATGCAAAACATTGTTCGAATCTCAATCATACTTCTCCTCTTGCCTTCCCAATTCCATGTGGGGAAGAAG
Source organism: Taxus chinensis (assembly GCA_019776745.2). Classification (NCBI taxonomy): domain Eukaryota; kingdom Viridiplantae; phylum Streptophyta; class Pinopsida; order Cupressales; family Taxaceae; genus Taxus; species Taxus chinensis. Next base: position 40,273,270 of record CM034146.1, on the reverse strand, counting down.
AAATTACAGAAATCAGTCATGAAGGATAGCAAGAAGAAGAAGTGAAAGAAGAAGAAATTGTGAAAAGCAGTAAAGGACAATAGATAGAAGAAGTTAAAGATGAAGAAATGATCAAAAGGTTAGTGAGCTCGACTCTTAAATTTAGGATTACAAAAATTCCTTTGTTGGTTAAGCCTGCAGAGGAGGTAAGTGTTGAAGAAGCCAGTGGTAGATATGTGACTGAGTTTATAGCAGTAGAAGTGGAACAAAAAGAAGAAACAAACCAGTAATCAGTTTTCTTATAATGTAGTGTCCATGTTGGTGCTTTGTTTGAAAGCAACGTTGATCCAATTCAAACTGCACAATCAACCCATGCAAGAGGAAGAACAATCAGTTCCAAAGTCCCATTAGAAGAGGAGACAAATGGAATAAATCCAAATCATAGTTTGTAGCAACAGAAAAAGAAGGCATCATTGGATGATTTATTGCTTTCATTTGAAGGGCCTGATTTTGGTTAATGAATCCATGATGGAGGAAAATATCTAAAGGAAGATCATTGCAGTCCCAACTAGTCCTCTAGAGCAGTAGATTGAAGAGTTTGATCTGTCAAACTTCATGCTTGAGGAAGAGGTCACTCCAAGAGCAAGATTGATCTTCAAGCAGCAAAGGACAGGAGAAGTTGCTCCAAATCTAAAAGAAGAGGAGTGCATCCCAGCTATGGAAGAGAAAAATGTAGATCTAGAAGCTTTGAATCACAAAACAAGCTCATAGAATAACCTTCAGTTCTTCCTTCTCACCTCATCTCTCTTGAACTCTAGTGTCGAAGAAGGAGTTTGATCTTTCAAAATTCAATGTTTGAGAATGAGGGAAAACCATGGTTGAACAAGTTGTAGACCAAGAGGACACCATGGAAGAGGTTGAACATTTGCAGCAAAACAGCAATGAGGTAATTTATTTGTCTAATTTGAAGGACTGTTTTGATGGAGAAGAACTGGTTGAGTTTCTATTGTTTTCTCCTTCTTCATCCACTTTCAAAGCATATGAGCTTGCTGTCATGGAGGAGAGCATTCAATTGTAGTAGCCTGCATTTGATAACAACTCTTTAGAATCAAGTTTGGAAGTTTTAAATCTTCCATGTTCTTCATAAGAGGAGGAAGAGAAAGAGCAGGAGAGATGTCATCACTCTCTTCCACGCCATCCATCCAAGGAAAGTCTGTACAGGAAGATTCCATATCTCGGAGTTGAAAATTCACGAGCAGTGGGCATATCCATCAGACCAAACCTTTCCCAATCAGGTAATTTGGCTTCATTGGAGCCAAGGGAGGAGCCAACATCTAGTCATGGTTCATTCCTAAGCATGAGGATGAGCTATCAAAGTACCAACGGATCAGCTGCAATATTACCTCTTAAATCCAAATGCAGAACAAATAAAAGAGGTATTGGATCCTTGTCTTCTAGTTGATACCTTGATGATTTGGGTGGAGGACCAGCTTATCAGTCAATTTTTCACTCATCCAAGCAGCCATGATTTAGTGTCAAATCATTTGCATGGCTGCCATTTTTTAGGAAAGGAAGTTATTTCTCCCTGCCAGTTGCAGGATTTTTTTTATTTTCCATTCTCTCTGGTTAGGGTAGAGTAGGTAGGTTTGCTTTTAGTGGAAGAAGTGCTTTGCAAACTCTGCATATTCTACTTGGAGGATGTATGATTTCAGTTTTGTACATAGTTGTGTGGTGTTGTTTTGTTGCTCTTACATAGCCCATCTAAATGGCAGAACGGTGAAACTCAGCTCCAATTTCAGTGGGTTCTAAGTGACTCAGAGGTCAGATTTTCAAAGTTCATATCAATATTAGGCTATCAATTATGACTCCATGCCAAATGGACACTTCAAAGCAACTGAGCTTTCCACCTAGTAGGTAGGTGACCCTCGTGAGTCACCAAATTGTTATCAATTTTTGTCCTTCAGGAAAAATTGATCAAACATGATCCCACACAAGAGAAATGGTGGAGAAATGGCCAAGCAAGCAATGATGGAAATTCAGAGCTCGAGCGGGAAAAAATGAGGTAATTTTCAAATCTTCAAAACTCTGAATTTTTGGCTTTTCAAAAAAACAAACAGTCAAAAAGTCTGAAATTCCGAAAGTTCCAAAAGTCTGAAATTTTGTAATTTCGGGTTTAAGAGAAATCAGGCACAAAATCGGAACAGACAGTCAAAAAATTCTGAAATTCTGAAATCTCCGAAAGTCCAAAATTCAGACTTTAAGACTTTCGGGCTTTTGGGTTTCGGAAATAATCAAGCACAAGTTGGAAAAAGCATCAAAAATATCTTAACCAAAAAAGTTTGAAATTCCAAAGTCTGAAAGTCCAAAAATTCAAACTTTCGGGATTTCAAGTTTTGGAAAAATTCAGCAGACATGTTTGGAAATCAAAGTGGAAAATTCTGAAAGTCCAAATTTTCGGGTTTTGGAAAAAATCAAGTGCCAAGTGGATGAATAGTGAAAAAATATCCGAAGGGAAAAACTCTGAATAACTAAAACCTGAAAGTCTAAATTTTCAGACTTTTGGGGTTTTTGAGCTTTTGGGAATCATGTCAAGGAAAGCAAAAAAAATTCTGAAGCCCAAAAACTCGAAAGTCTGAATTTTGGACTTTCATGGTTTCAGACTTTGGAGTTTTGGTGGGCAAGTGCAATGAACAGTGTTTTTTCTCCAAAACCAAAATTTCCAAATTTCCAAACCCAAAAGTCCGAATTTCAGACTTTCAAGTTTTTTCAGACTTTCAGAACTTTCACTCAGGTCAGTTTTTAGTGTTGCAGGTTGACCTTCAAATGGCCATATCTTTCGAATGGGAGCTCAGATTTGAGGAAGAAAAGACTTTTGGAAATCTCTTAGCGTCTTCTACATAGCCATGGCTGAATTTATTGATTTGGGTTAGAATAAGTCCTTCAAAATTGCAAAAAAAATGCATAGTTCGGCACTGTTAGGGTTTCTCACCTACCACCATAATGGAGGCATGGCTTTTGCAGCGACTCCCATCACTGTAGTAGGAGAATTAGATGCAATTTTTGGGTGGTTGGAGGATATTTTTGGAATTCTTTCCCTCTCTCTTCTCTCCTTCTACTATAAATTGTAAAGGGTGGCATTTTTACAAAAGTTGTTCATTTTTCCTCTCTGCCTCCCTCTCTCTTTCTTCCCCAGGGTCAAAAATGGAGTTTGAACCTCCTCCCTTGCTCTGTAATGGCATTTTTCTTTCCTCTTGCCCATTAATGGCATATTATGTAAATTTTTGGAGCAATAAAACATGTTTTGTGATGCATTTTGTCCATCCTTGGCTCGTTTTGTTGTGTCTTCTTGGCTCTCACCATTGCAGGGTATTCTGTGCATATTTTGGATGTCATTTACAGGTTCTAGGAGTTACGTTTATTAGGTTTGAAATGGTTTCTGTGTGAATCTATCTTTGGTCTGTGATGCATCTGTTCATCCTCTCCATTTCTCACCTCTCCTCCAATTCTGGAAGTTTGGTTATGATCAGCATCTCTCATTCTCTGGTGTATCACCGTTTTAGTGTAGGATTTTTTGTTTTTTCCTTGTTTTCTTCTCTCCTTGTCTCTTTAGATAGTTAGATTAGGATTAGATTAGCTTTCCTGTACTGGAATAGATTATGATAGGTAGTTTAGGAAGAGGAACTAGCCTTCTCTAGAGGTCCATTCCCATTTGCAAGTCCCACAGCTTGGGGAATGATCTAATGTTATGCAAATCACACCAAATGATCCTGCCTTAGAAAAGCAGATTCATAACTCATATGGGGGTGCTATGATTTTTCACTAACAATAATCTTTAAGTCCTTGTTTATCTTTGCATCTAGGAAAATATATGAACAATGGCTCAGAGTTCTTGGCTTTTTCCCTATTTACCATTGTATTGATTTGTACCAAGAGATCTACTCTCAATTTTGAAATTTTTTATCTTAGATTGAATAGATCTCTATTGACAATATTGCCTATGCTTTTACACAAATTTGGGTGAGTTCAGGAGTAATTCCTATAATGATCAATAATGTCTATAAACTCAAGTTTTTCCATACCTCCTTTTCCCATTAATTTAAAAGCCTTTAGAGTTTCCTCATCCAATCCTTTGAGAAATATTGTTTTCAAAAGAGTAATGTCTATGCCTATACCACACCTCCTATAAAGGAAAATAAATCAATCAAGATAATCTTATACACTTTCATATTCCTTTTTTTGCACCCTAAAGAGTTCCCCCCAATGGTCTTTAACCCTACAGTAATCTTGGTAATCATCCAAAAAAATTGTTTCCATCTCTTCCCAAGTATGGATAGAGTTCGGGGCTAGTCCCATGAACCATCTCATTTTTGTATCTTTCAAGTTTAAGGGAAACTACTTCAATTTGTGAGTGTAAGAGGTATAATCATAGGTTTTACATAACACTTTAAATTCAACTAAAATCGATGAGGATCTTTTGAAACAAACCCCTAAACATAGTTAAGACTGAAGCGGATATATTTTTCATATGGGATTGGTCATTGCAGTCCAATTATATGGGGCAATTGCATTTCCTTCCTGGTAGTGGATCACCATTATTCCCTCCATTAGGATTTTCTACTCCATCTGTCATCCTATTTGGTTGTTCAACTTGTTCCATTGGTAAATTTTGAGGGAGATTATTAGGTTTTATTCTTACAAATCTACCTCTATGATCCTTGGGTCTAAACATATACTTCTAACATGCTAAATAACAATTCCCTAACTATAAGTGCTTATTTGATCATCATGGTCCACATACTCCAAAATTATATAAAAGATACTTGTTGTGACTACAATACCTTTATATATGAAAGAAAGAGTATGGAAAAAGAAATACTAAATGGAAACTTACCATATTATCAGAAATCACACAAGCTAGTACCTTAATCTTTGATAACACCTTTAGAATTCCCTAACAAAAATGCTAAAAAGTGACGAGCGTCGTTGATACTCACACTTTAATCATTCAATATTCTGTCAATACAAGAGCGGTGTCTAATACTATCTACAACAAATAATGGTTTCAAATGTATTGAGCATACAAATTAATCATTTAGAAATAAAATATTATTATCATTAATAATCTATCCTAATTTATTAAAAATGATAAAGGAAAAACAAAATATAAATACTTATAACTCTATATTTATAAGAAACTAAAGCATGCAAAAGTAAAATTACAGTTTAAATGATTAAAACACAGTAATGCTTGAAAATAAAAAAAACTGAAATAGATGAACAAGAAATAAACTAGGTAGTTCCACGAGTTGTGCAAATCTTGTGTTGAATGGGCAAGTTATGAACTCAACTTGTGTGAGTCTTGTACTCCATTGTGTGAGTCTTACGCTCAGTTGTGTGATTCTTACATTAGGCTTATGCCCCGTTCCTCGTTCTTCTTTTTCTTCTTCGACGACCGTGTTACTAAGAATTTAACATTGTTGTGCTCCTGTTGATCCTTGTTGGCTTCACCTTTTTCGATTACCCTGTTAAGGAAAAATATCTTTCTCAAATTCAATAGGTGGTTTGAATGATGACTTGATGTTGTTGTTAGGGCGTGACCAGCTAGAGGGAACATCTACATAATAATAATTATTCTTTTGAATTGTCGATTCTTGCTATTATAGTTTTGGTCAAGATTGTATGTTGGTCCTTGTCAATAAGATTAATAAGTAGTATTAAGTCTTAATAATAATAGTAATAATATTATTATTTTAATTATCGATTGACGATAACTTCATTATCTGATCGTAGATTTGTTATAAACTTTGTTGTTAACTATCGATAAACGATTTTATTGTTTAGATTGGTCACTTCGCAGATCGATCCTTGATTCGTGCAAAGAGGAGGGTATCCTATTGCAACATTGTGGTTGGTCCTTGTCTCGTGTTCATTTTCGAAAATGCTATCTCTAGTTCCTCCTTGGTCGACCAGGTTTGCTTGCGTACTTTTTTTATTTATCGTTTTAAAGGTGAAATGATATTACTACCACCTGAGCCGACCAAGTCTCCACTCGTATTATATATATATATATATATATATATATATATCTAAATTAATGAGAATTTTGGATGCTTTCACCCATGCTGGCCACTTTTGTTGGTGTCCCACCATTTCATGGAGATGCATATTTTTTTTTAGACTTTGTTTGGTCCTTGCGAGTGTACACGTTAGTTTATTTAATTATGGTCAGTTGTGGAAGTGCATTGGAGGATGGGAACCTACACTTCCATTAATTTCTGTCAGAAGAAAGGCGTGTATTAATGAGACTTCAATTTTGTCTGCTCTGGGAGGATGTGCACATTTAGATTGGTGCCTTCTTTTGTGCAAGATGGAATGCATTTCTAATGCATTTTCCACTATTTTGTTTGGATCGTTGTTCCTTCCTTGCATGTTCATGACCCTTACCAGTGCACTCCTGGTCTACGCCAGCATTCTCCCAGCCTGTGTCAATCACATAACCTCTGACTTGCGTGGAAATTTAGAAAATATGTCTCCAACTACAAGGGATTTACAGGAGCACTACACCACCTATGACAATTGGAATGGAGTCCAGCGATACACCAAGATTTGTAATCAAAGGGAAATATGCCCATCCTTGGCAGCAAAGTAGTGGGGTAACTTGGAGATGGGGTTGAGATGCAGATATGGACCAATGTGACCATTTACAACCTGGAGGTAGCCATTTGTTGGTGATATGCAGTGGTACACTCAGATTCCCTCATTTCTTCTTGTTAGCAAATCTGCACACGCATCCAGTGGGAATGGCATGGGGGTATTTGAGCTACAGGGGAAAGCAGTGATTTGGATAAGCTTCTACTAGGGTTCAATGTTGATTAACTTGATACGATATTAGCTTCACAACTTTAAATGGTTGAATCCCTTTGAGCTAAATTGAATTAGAAATTAGTTGTCGCTAGCTTCCTTTTTTATATTTGAAAGTTTAGGAAGATGAAGAAACAAGACTTCTGACCAGTTTCAGAGTTCTAGTGGACAATATAAGAGTTGTATTATCTTGCATAGCCAACACGTGGAGGATAAAAGAGAGCATGAGAAAGGAAATAAATCAATAAATCAGAAAATATGTTGAAAACCATTGAATAAGTAAATGCACAGACTTATGTGCCATTATTGGAGGAATAGCATGGAAGATATATTGATAACAATCTGAGCGAGAGAAAATAAATCAAGAGGAAGTAGTGAAACTCGGGTCGTAAAGCTTGTTCATGAACTGTTTGATAGAATGCCTCAAAGAAGTGTTGTCTCATCGAATGCCATGATTGTAGGATATGCACATAATGGATTTGTTCAAAAGGCTTTAGAAACTTTCTGGCAACTACACTCATAGGTGTAGAGCCTCCTGTCTGTTGTTAACATTCTCTCAGCCCGTGTGTAAGAATGGAGCCTTGTGCAGGCCCTAGAAATTTGTCAAAACATAATGGGCAACTTATTCTATTGGAAAAACTTCAAGTCATTGGGAAGTTTGTGTGACATTGTGGAGGTTAGATCGAGGCTCATGAATTGGTTGACGAAGTTCCCAAGTGAGATGTTGGACCGAAGCCTGTGGGTTCGACCGACTCCATTCCTTCCAGGAATGGTTCATCTTCCCTTACCTCTCATAATTCTTGTGTTTTAGTTCTCTTTTGTAACTTAATAGAATTTTAAAATATTAGGATTTTAATACCGTTAAATGTTTATTTCAACTCGTTGCAAAAAAAACAATGAAATGTCGTGTCGAAACTCACGAAGTCAAAATAACCCATTTGCATTAAAAAATGAACTTCACCCTCATTCTGAGGTGATGTAGAAAACTTCCTACCCAACTGAATCACTACAACATTGTTTTATCGACTAGATGAAAATGACTTCCTAATAATAATGTTGATAATCTCCCTGTTTAAATAGTTAATTTTTTTATATTTTTCGGAGACTCATTAAGTACCCTTTGTAACTCTGAAAATGAGATGTTAAGCCTCATTTATGTACCTTGGTATGCGAGGAGTCACCTTGACCTTTAGATCGACCCTAAATGAACATATGTGATCTTTTTGAGGCTCTTAAAGAATCCTTGTTACACTAGTTTACAGTAGTAGAAAGTTGTTAAATCTACAAAGTTGGCTTTCATTTTGAACCACCATTTGAAACCTGGATAGAGAAATTATTTCCCGTCTTCGCAAACCTCTAGTGTTTATACTAGAAAATTGCATGGAACATTTAGTTTAGGGAAAATCACTTTTTTGGATAGTTTGGAAAAGCCATTTTGTAGGCCTCTGGTCGTAGTTTGACGAGGTCAAACTAGACCAATTTTGACTTATCACTCCAGAAAACTTGTCGCCGTTTGAAAATGGTTTTCTAGTTCTCATTCCCATCAACTCTAATGAATTATCCTTATATAGGGGAACTTTTAGGAAGTGTCTCATTGCATGCTCATCCATCGAACGTTAGTTATGGATGTGGTTTTCTAGTCCCTCGAGCTAATTTTTGTTCATTTGCAACTGGGTCAGCTACGATTAGTAGACCCAGAGAACTAGCTGCCAAACGCAAACCGTTCACTTTTTCCCAATTCCATCAGTTGCTATGAACTCTTGGTATATCTAGGGACATGTAGAAAGTTAATCATGGTGTGCATTCTCATCGAAAGATAACTTTTAGAAGTGGTTTCTTAGCCTCTGAGCTTGTTTTGAACGTTTTTGTAGCTAGTAAGAAAATGCAAAAATAGAAAGCTGTAGGACCCTCGTATGGTTTCCAAACCACCCTGGAAACTTTTAACACATACAAATAATTGTTTAAAACTCTATAGTGTAACTTTTTGTGTGAAATAGAACTTTTGACAAATGGTGTTTTCTCTCTCTTCCCTTCTCTTTCTCTCTCCTGGGTTACAAAAATAAGTAAAATGTAATGTAATGAATACATGTCTCTAAACCTTTTTATTTCGATTGAAAATTGTAATTATTACCATATGTAAATGCTAAACTAAAAAAATTATAATTATGTTAGATTAGGGTGGATGCCATGCTAGCGAGTTATCACTGATATCATGCTCACATGGTTTTACAGGATGAAAGAATGACGAGAAAAAGGTGATGTGTAATTCATTTAATTATCATTGTAATTTAGATAGTTCGTTGTTAAATGAATAAATGTATAATGTAGTCTCATGTTACAGAAGGTTATATTTGATAATTTGTTGATATGTATGAGATGTTGGTTTCAAGGACATCTAGGTAATGTGCATTTAATCTTAGGTTCAATTTTGATTCATAGTACACCTGGTAAAAGGTCTGATATTTATATAAGGTAAATGAATTTGAAGTAATATCTTGTAGTGCATATTTAGTGTTCAATAAATGATTAATGAGTCATCTGGTGCATTCATACTTTGTAAATGTAATAAAGATATTTAATCAAAACACTCTACTCTTGTTCAATATCAGAGCACAACTTGATTTCATGTGTGATACTCCTTACCGTAGATGACATTGAAAACCGTAGAATGAACTTATACTCTGCACTCAATGGAACCCCCTAATTGAGTAAACAAGAGCCCAAGAATGGGTTTATTGTCTTAGACAGTATGTTAATGACATTTTCGTAAACCTAATATATAGGAGTGACACAGTCAAACTTTTCTTGGAGTGTGTAGAGCTAAGTCCTCCTTCATAGCCTAGCGGACTACCTTGTCATCCGAAGATAGATTTAAAATTAAAGTTTCTTCATAGAGTGAAATCCCTGTTGGATCCAGATGACATAGATGGAGGTTGTGACTCAGTTGTTCTAGGTCTTAAACTCTTGTTAATGAACCCCTTAGCTCCGCTCATCTAAATTTGTTACCTTGGTTTCTCTCAACATAACACCTTGGTCCTTTCTGGAAGGTTGTTTAGCATAAATTTGTCCTCTTGCATAAAACTCATATTTAGTTGAGGGGTATACCCTTAGGTGAAGTTGGGAATTGATCTAAAACTCAATTGATTTGGATGTTAACTTGGGTTTGTGTTTAGCTTCAAGTCTTCTAATTTTCTATGTCTTCAAGAGGTTAGACAAACACTTCGTAACTCCTTTTTCAAGACAATGCTGGTAATAATACCATAATGTGACGTAGAAAATAAAGCATATAAGAGTAAAAACAAGAGTGGAGGTTCATAATAATGCCACTCTTGAAGACCTAATAACTAAATAAAATATATGCATTTACTTCAAAGAATATGAATTGCCTTGGTATAATCCACCTTCGAGAAAACAAAATACATATATAAAACAAAATGGAATTTCACAAGTCATTGAAATAGAATAACTATGGTAGGGAAATAACTGTATTGTGATCAAGGAATGTGTTGTAGTAAAAAGCTATCTTGTATTTTAAATCTCTGTTAAATCCTAATATCACTATATAGACACCAAGTCACTTTCACATGGGTTGTAAGAGTAAAAAGGTAGACATTTAATGTATGTTTGAGAAGAAGATTTTTAACATAAGAACAAGATGATTAAGTATTTTATATGCATTCAAATTATGCCAAATAAGCATGCAAGTTATGGAGGATTTCGTAAAGAATAAGAAGACGACTAAAAAGGGTCGAAGGGTAATTCAACTGCGGAAAGAACTTAAGAATATGTAGGTGGACAATCAGGAAATTTATCCTTGCACTATAATGTCCTTGGAATGTTAATCTTAACTAAAATACAATTAAAGAAATGATGTGTTGTGGGTTCGCCATTCCTGAA
>CM034146.1:39907533-40257533 GCA_019776745.2 Taxus chinensis | reverse complement strand
TACTTTGATTATTTGTATTAATTATATATTACTTATTACACTTGTTGTGTGACCTAAGCGTACGAATAGGAAATTAAGAGGCATCAATTTATGTCCCCAGTTGTGTTGGATGATTTGAAACATTATGTTTTTAAAAAAATCGACATGTTTTCTGGCCACCCGTCCGAGGAGTCGAGCCACCTTGGTATCAGAGTGGTGGTTCCACTAGCTATGGCCTTTTGTGTTCACTATGATTTCGAAAACTATGTTTTTGTGTCATTTAAACTATATAGATAAGATGGTACAAGTGGATTTGAAGTATTACTATGAATTGATTCCCTGCATAAGAGTAAATGACATCACTAAATTTTGAATTCAGTGGTCCTATTTAAGGCCATACATGCAGGATGAAAAATATCATTAGACCTAGTCAGTTGAGCCACATTGTCAAGGCAAGCTATAAAAAAAGTTGGCATCTGTCACTTAACAGTTTTTTTCTTATAAGACACATAAGAATAATTAAAGTGTGATACTCTACTTGTGTTTATTTAGGTTGTTAGATTTGCATGAGGGATAATATGCATAATGTAGGAATGCATGTATATTCCTAGTTTAGAGCTAGAGGTAAGGGGATTAATATATGTACATATGTCTTAAAGTCTAAATATTTTATTAATGGTGAAAGCTTTATCAAATTTGGAAAGTAACCCAAATTAGCTCAATGTTACTTTATAACCATTCAATGCAATTTTTGAAGTGGTTAATTTAGTTGTATATGGACTTGTACTAACCCCCTTACTCTCTCTCATATGTATATTCTCCTAAATTTTATTGATGTTTTTACATAAAACATGTAGGGACTTGTTTATAAGATGTGATGATCATGTATTCTTGGATTATACCATGTTATTTTTCTATTATGGATCATGTCATTTATGGATATTCATGATACATTGGCTATGTTGTAAGCCATGTTTTTCACACACTTGTGATGTGACAGAAAGACATATTATTTTTTCATTTGCATATACATGATTCGGAAGTAACGGAACTACTGATTAACACCTCTGTGTAAATTGCTTTGACGTTGTAAGAACCATTTGAAAGGAAAAATGAATGAAAATGGGGATAATAAGAGAACGAAGGTGCAAATTTCATGAGTAACTAAGACCGACATGATACTCATATTTGGTGCATACTGTCTGACCTGGTGAGAACCTATGTACTAGACCATAGTCCTAAAAGTTGAATAGGAACCAACTTTAGAGGACCATTGTCCCCTCTGGGTGCATGTGTCCTCTAAGTAGCTCATATTTTGATCTTGCAATTGGTTACTTATTATCATTTGATGACTGTCAGGATTGATTTTTAGACATTTCATTATGGAGGTTACATGTGACAACTTTAATTTAAATTGAATATAAACCTTGATTTCATAAAAACTATTGTAACTAATGATCACTACAAGTGATAATATACAATAAGAATACAAATTCAATAAGCATATCACAATATGAAACCCTGTAAGAAAATAGAGAGAGGGTAGATGCACTTAGTCTAATTTCTAAGTTTATCTAGAAGTACATCTAGGTTAGAGGAATTGATGGAACAAACTCGGCAAAGAGTGTTTTCAAATGCTCACTATAAGGTTCTGGAACTCAGCAGCATGTGCCTAGACAGAAGATGCCCAAGTACTAGAGGATATTTTGTAGGCACTTAGGTGTTAGTGTCCACTCAAATGCTCGGAACCTGATCCTTTTCTAGTGTCGCTGGAAGAGATTCATATTCTGGTCCTTCAATGTTGTCACCTGCTAGTTTTGTTCTGGAATGTCACTGGTCGTCACTATGTAACGTGCAAAATAGATAGCTAGTCCTCACATGCCCCCAATACTACATCAAATCCTAATAAAGGAAAGATGCAGAATGGGGAGTCAGACTGACCCCTGTGGTCACCCGAAGAGTGAATATTATGATTGAGCCATTGCACTACATCTTAGAATCCATGTAGTTTTATGTGTGTGTGTGTAGAATCATGTCCTTAGGTTGCCCTTGCACCAATGATGCCAAGATAGCGGGTCGTAGCTAGATAGAATGCAAAATGTGTGGATGGAATTCAAAAAATTCCCCTTCATATGTAATGTATGTAGAGTAATAATCCCAAAATGTAATCCCTTTGAGCATATGTAGATAGATATTCCTTGATAAAATTGCCCACCTTTATAATGGTATGTATGTTGTGTTTATATAGGGATCTCTTGTTTTAATTTCAACACTAGTGACATGAAATGCCGACTAGGAACTTGGGATAGAACTAAGAAAACTAAAAAGGCTGACCACAAATGTCAAAAATGTGAATAAAAACAAAGAGGCCAGGAGTGCCCATGTTGGATAGGAACGCCTAAGTGCTAGTATCAAGTACTAGGCAGTAGTGTCCCAAGACTACTGACAATAAATGTGAGAAAACTGACAGGCAAGGATCCCTGTGACTTGACCAAAAATGGGTGTAGAAGTGATAGATGTGAGAGATAAAAAAATAGAAACAATCAAAGCAAGTGGATGGAATAGGGAGTGTGTCACTTAGGTATACTTTTCTTACTCACGACCCATACATAAAACCACATATTTGGCAGTATAGTAAAATAGTAGTATTTGCATGATTTTGTGTCTACAAACTTAAGAAATGGAATCATATGCATACATGTCTTATTTAACCTCAATAATGGGGCAAGCATTTAAGAGGCACATACTATTATAAGGAGATAATATTGTATATCTACTACTGGCACTTCATACTTCACTGCGTATGAGGGTTTATTCTAAATTCCATACCAGACATTTACATAATTTGGGACGAAGTAGTTTTATCCTGTTATCTTCTTGTGTGACTAGTACTAGGGCATCCTATCTCAAGGGACATTATTCAATCACACACACACACACACACACACACACACACACACACACACACACACACACACACACACACACTATAACTACATTAAGTATGAAATGGAGTGCAGTGCTTAGGGAAAATCACATTGGGGTGACCGTCAAGATCAGTATGACTCAAGCATATGCATATTTTTATTCATCTAATGTGTGCTTGAGTATTGTGTAGGTAGCTAGGGTTTATTTTTTAGGTATATGTGTGACACAACTAATTCGATGCAACCTACATTAAACAAGAAGTGACACTAATCGATATAAAAATAACCAAATATTGAATATCTCCGCAGACACTAGTGCCCAGGTGCTTGTGTCCTCTCCCAAGAACTATTTTCCCTGAGATCATCACATGTCTGTTTTAGAATCATAACTTCACAACCCAAAATTTCAGATCATTCGCCAACCCAAAATCAATCCATACCTATGGTGGAAAACTAAGTCATTCTACAAGGCCTATATATCACTCTTGCTTGCATTTCCTTTTTTTGATCTTGTTTGAATTTTATCTAATCAGCGGTGTCCTTATCTTAGATTTAATTTTATTAAAATCATTTTGTAAACTCGATCCCTTAAATTTTCTTTAATGGATCTATTCTTCTCAAAACCCAAACCTTAATTTCATTAGGGTTCATATCTACATTTTTATCTTCAGATCCGAACCTGATTTTCATCTATTCCCTACCATAAAATCAAACCTGAAAATGTTTCCTAGAGTTTCATGTTTGATCCTACCCTTTGGGTCACTTTCTATGGCTCCCAATTTTTAAATTTATTTGAGTTTTTTTTTTTTCATATCTAATGAAAACCTTTTTTTTTCCACAATTTTGAGCCCAATTTTTGGAAATGTAAAATTACACTTTTTCCAAATTAAAACCTAATCCAAAAAAATTACACTTTTGGCCAAATCCCTCAAAGTTTTTTCCTTCAATTCATAACATTTAAAAAATCCTATTTTTGTTTTGTAAAATTCAAATTCTATTTCAAGATATGGTCGTTTTATCCATTTGACAACAGTTGTTTTTTTATCAACATCACTTTCAATACAAATTTATTTTTCTATTTGGCTTGCTTGTGTCAAATTATTTTATGGTTTACCATAAAATTGATTGCAATACTTCCCCATTCTATACCTAGGTTCAACTTCATAATCTCCTTGTTAAGTGTGTACTAGTTGATCTTGGATCTGGTCTTAATGTATGCAGTCTTTCCTTTCTCCATCAAATAGGACTTTTTGCTACTCATCTCAATCCATCTAATCTTTGTATCTTTGGATTTGATAATACACCTAAGCAAGTGTTGGGTAAAATCTATCTTCCCCTTACTATGGGACCTTTCACTCTTGATTTTCTATATCATGTTATGCCTCATGATGTTCCCTATAATACCCTTCTAGGCCATCCTTGGTTACATATTATGCATACACTTATTTCTACCCATGTCATAGGACATAATGCCCTTGCAAAACCTTCTTCCATGGATGTTGTTATAGTAGATTCCATACCTCATGTTGTTACTCATTATGATATTCCTCTCTTACATGATGCTCATGACATTACCTACATTACACATCCTTCTCCTCTTGGGATGCACCCTACCGATTTACATGATCAATTTTCTTTTAGCACCCATGATACTCCTCCCATTATATCTCACTCTCGATGCACTTCTATTGATCATATTCTTAGTGCTTATAATGTTATATTTCTCTCCACACCTTCCTCATCAAAAATTAGAGCACCGTATGTTGATTTTACAATGATTCCTAATGCTCTCACATTCCAAGATCCTATGCATGATTCATTTACTGTGGATACACTTTATCTTGTTACATTCATGGGGACCATACATTCCTCTATTTATACAATTTTTTGTATAATAATAGGGGCTATTTCATATTGTTTTATTGTTTCTAATCGTCCTAAATTACACCTATTGTTTTCCATTACTACTGATGAGCCTCCTAGCATTACATATGTACACATCTTTTGACTCACATATTGATCCTTGTGTTCGCACTTACTCTTTCCACTATTTCCAATGAGCCCAACGTTACATCTATTCTATTTTCTCCTAATGGACACACTCTTATTGCTTATACACTTCCTACTCATGTCATTGGGATCTTGGAATCTATAGGGTTTTCCCCTCACTATATTGACATCATTCTATGGTAGCTATTTTGCTTCTCGATGTTCCACCTATTCTAGTTTTATTCGTATGCATGACTCCACTTTCACGTGACACTAGATCATTGCCTCATGTTCACATGTGTTCATCTTTTTAACTTTGTAGATCACATACACCTTTTTCCTTGGTTCGTTTGGCCATCCCATGTTCAATTGTTCCTACTCCTAGTGCATATTCTCCCATCCATGATGGCTCCTTATTCTTGACATATCCTATGGTACCTGGAGACCTTGCTCTTCTTGCAACACCTTTTTCACATTCATCTTAGTTTACTTCATGTTTGTGAATAATTTTTCATGTTGCAAATTAGGTGTTTCCACCAACAGTCACGGGGATAATCCCCTCCTTCTTGGGTATGGGGTGGCTCCCATTATTGAATGTAAACTATCCTAATTTTTTTGGGGTGGCCAATAGGTCGGGGATCACATAATAACACTTCATTGAGCCTGTGTAAAAGTGTTTGTATGGAGTATAAGGGAGGAATTTGCAGTGATGAGGGATAAAGGAGAGTAGGGAAAATTAGGAAAGAGATGTTCATTGTTGTGATTAGGCACTTGTAGAGTTCACAAAAAATAATTAGAGTAGGTCCACATTCAATCAGAAGAGAATAACAATGTAAGCAATGAGCAAGACTAACAAACTAGAGACACACAATTCTTTAGATTCATCAATCAAGGAAACAAAGCTCCTTCTTGGTTATTCAATATCACTATTCTTGCAAAGTTACAAAATAGAGAGAGAATAGAGGAAATCATAAGCAAAGGAAATGGAAGAAATTCAGCTCTTATTTCTTGTGTAGTGATGATACAAAGCTCAAAAACCTACAACAACCCACAATTACTACCGAAAAACTAACTTTCATGCTCTCTTTGGAATGGAGAAGCCATTCCAATTTATAGCATTGTAAATTGTCTTCTCATTTTCCCCCCACACAACCTTTCAAGTTCCTATTCCACTTGTGACTTTCCATCTTCCTAGGAAGTGAGTAAATAATTCCCCTTTTTATAAATCAAAAGGGACTTTTACAATGCAACATTAGAGAGTCACTTAAGTGAAAAACACAAAATTTTATTATTGCATACAATGACGAATTAGAAAGGGGGATAGAAAAAAGAGGGCGAAAGAGGGAGAAGAAGAAGGCATTTGATCAATTGTTTGATGAAGAAGCCTTCTCTGATGAATAATCAACTCCAACTAGCTTCCGCAGAAGCAAGAGATCTCTAACGATGAACTTTTTTCCCTTCACCTCCTTATTGTATCGAGCCAGTGCAAATGCTACCTTCTCAGAATGTGGGATGCAAACATGTTCTAAAGTACTGAGCCAAGTCTTAGGAATGCTACCAAGTTTTTGAATTTTCAAGTCACCTTGCCCAATTGACCTTTCTAATTTTTATGACTAATTCCTTACAAAAATTATTTTTTTCAAAGCTCTATTAAAAACCATTTTTGTCAAAATATCAAAAAAATGCCTAGGTATTTAAATTTTTCTTTGCATTTCATATTTTGGGAAACAATTTTTAATTTACATGAAAATTGTTTCCCAAACCCTAAAACCCAAAATACAAAGGACCTTTTGCATTTCAGGTTTCAGGTTTTGATTTGCAATTTGCATGTAAATTGTAATTTAAAACCCAATCCCCGAAACCTGACAAATCAATGCATTTCAGGTTTCATTTTGTAATTTTCATGCAAATTACAAAATGAAACCTAATTCTTGAAATAAGAAGAACTCAATGTATTTTGAGTTTTGGGTTCCCTTGTGTAATTTACATTCAAATTACAAAATGAAACCCGATCAACTTACATTTTTGTGGTCAAAACCCAATGCCTGGTCAATGCATTCATGCCACCTACTCACACATATCACCTACGTGTAATAAATGCACCATTTTCTATTATAGTTGGATTTCCACGTAATTTACACAGTACTTTTATACACTTTGACCTGTAAATGACCCTTCAACTTCTAACCACACTTTTCTTGATATTTTGAGTGTTTTTCGTGATTTCTCCTTCGACATATCAGTTTTATCGGTAATATCTTGTGTTTCTAACATTTTTTGTAAGCTTTTTTCATTATATTGGGGCATTTTTCCACATTTCTTCAAGTATATAGGGTATTGGTATTAGGTTTTGTCCTCAACGTGTCAATAACCAGGGTTTTCTTGTGTCGATTACCTTATTGTGTGCCCTTTCTCTTTTTCCTTGTTTTGATCATGGTTTGATGTGTAAAATAAGTTCCATATTTACATAATTATTTCTCAAAGATCATAAAAGAACAGGATTTGACCCTCACGAGTTGATTTTTGGGAGTTAGCACGTGTAAGACAAGGTTCAAATTCCGACCTTTACATTTCGGAGGTTGGTAGTTACAAAACAAGTCCCTACTTCAGCCCAGACCATCTTGGAATTCATAAGTTGTATTACAAGCCCCTATTATACGAAGACCAAGTTGGGAGTTTGTAACTACAAAACAAAGTTTGAGTTCTGTCTGGCTCGTTTTGGAGGTCGACAGTTGTATTAAAAGGGTAGACTTTTGTTGTTGATTTTAGGTTCTTCCAAGAGGTTTTTCAGGAGGTCCTTTGAGAAAATGACGAATTCTTCATCAAAAGGAAAGGAGAAGACAATGAAATGCAGCTTCCAAGTAGTGACCCCTCTTCAAACATCACATCAGACTTTGATAACATTAGGGACACCGATCTTGGTCATATTGACCTCCCCAATTTTTGGAATAGAATCAAGGCTCCATCCAAGTCCACTTGGACTAAACTTATTTACGATAGTGGTATAGCCCTGGTAACAACTTTCCCACCTTCTATATAGTGCCTAGAATTTGTACACATAGAAGTCGTGCAATATGATTCTGAATATCAAATGGTTAAGGATCAGAATGGATTGGTAGTAATCATACAAGATACTAACTACCTCGAAGATTTTTTCAAGCTCCCTAATGTTGAAGGTTATGTGGAAATTTCTCCTAAAAAGACTCTAGAGAATTAGAACAATAATTATAATACTTAAATCAAGATTCTTAACAAGAGTTACCTAACCAAGGAAAGGAAAACAACAACCAAGTTCCCAAAGACCATTCCCCATTCTGACTTCATCCAAGAAGTTAATGATTTTAGTACCTTGTTGAGTAAAGTTGGGGACCTCCCTTCTTCTAGGTATTTTCAAGAGTGGATGTTGTTATCTCATTTTTGAGTTTACGCCAAAAATGAGATAACCCTAAGAAATTTTTGAGCTGATTTTCTAAGGATCACCTTTCAGAGAGATAATCAGGTTTTCAGGTTTCACAAGCAAGACAACATGTGTTTTGGATGCTTCATGTCGTGTGTTCCCCGAAACCTGAAACCCGCATCAAGTAAGGCGAGTCAGGTTTGCGGACCTTCCAAGCATCGGAACATGCCTTCGTCCAAACATGCTTCATGTCTCATGTCTTCCAATCCCCGAAGCCCGATTTACTCCTTTGTTTCAGGTTTCCGGGCTCATCAAGCATGATGCTTCATGTCGTTTGTTTCCCGCAACCCGAAACTTGAATTGCTCTAAAACCATTTGTGTCAGGTTTTTGAATATCCTAAGCATGTTGACATGGAATTTATGCCGAGTTGTCAGGTAGTTGGCACGTGTCAACTGAAGTGTATTAAATGTGAATTTTCTTATATATATTCAGATTTCCACATCATTTTTACCAGACGTACTTTTTACCTCGTGGATTTTTGCACATGCATCTTCGACCCAGAAACCCGACTCGCCTCTGTGCCTAATTGCATTGCTCATTTTTGATCATTTCTTGTTCTGATTGAAGGTATTTTTCTTCATTCTTTGTTTGTGGTTTTTGTGGAATAATTGTGTAATAAATTCTTCCAAGTTTCTTATCAGGGTTGTTGGGGTTTTATCTTTTCCGTTTTAGGGTTTGTTTTCTAAATCAGGTTTGTGTTTTAGGGTTACCCCTTTGGAATTATCACTTTGTTTATTCCTTAAATATGTCATTGTAATTAAAAATATATTGGTGATATCAACAGTGAGGAAAAACTTGCATGTTTCAACTCAACAATTACCCTATTCCCTCTTCTCGGGTTTCGCAGGGTGCTTTGCAGTGTTCAAAACCCACAGTATATCGGAAATTTTAAAGTGTCAGGTTTTCCAAACTCTCCGGCATCCTCCCAATGTGTCAGGTTTTTCGAACTCTCCAGCATCCTCCCAGTGTGTCGGGTTTTCCAAGTCTCCAGGCATCCTCCCAGTGTGTCAGGTTTTCCGAAGTGTTCAACATCTTCTGATCTCCGACACTCTCCTCTGAAATTCCTCATGTCGGACCCTGGTCCATCACAAGATAAGACTGAAAAATTAGGGAGGATGAAGTACAAGTTTAGGAAGGTGGAGTCTCCCTCCTACATTGACTGTAATTATGACATCCAGGATACAGAGCTCGGAAACATAGATATGGAGGATTTTTGGAATAGGGTCAAGAGCTCTTCTCAGACTCCATGGATGAAATCAATAGTTGACAGTGGTCTACCTCTTGCAGCAGGTTTCCCTATGTCCACTCAATGCCTTGAGTTCATCTTAGCCTGTGCTTCGAATTATGACTCTGCTTCTCGTTCTGTGAAAAACTAGGCGGGAGAAGTTGTAATCAAGTTGGATGGAGGTTACTTCGATGACCTTCTCAAGCTGCCTAATTTTGAGGAATATGGAGATGTGGATCTCAAGTCAGCCCAAAAATATTGGGACAATGTTCAGGAGGATTACATCAAGCACGTGAATAAGAAGTTCCCCATCAAAACTAAACCAGCTATTTCCAGGTTCCCAAGACTTGTTCCCAGAAGTGATTTCATTCAGGAAATCAATGATATCATTACTCTATTGAGTCAGGTTTTTGGTTTCCCCGAATCAAATGTTTTCCAAGGATGGATGTACCAGTTCATGATCATTATTAAGAAGAATCAACAGGGAATTGATTGGGGTACTCTTATCAGTAACGAGATAGATTCTCAAATGACAACAGCTCTGTCTACGGGAAAGTTTTATATGTCCTCGTATGTCACCTATGCAGTGGCCGGCATGAGAAACTATCCTGGGTTGGACACCAAGGGGAACAAGACAGTGGACCATGTTTATCAGTATTTTCCTCAGCTGACAAGAAAAGGGTCTGAAGATCAATTCAGAAGGGTAAATGACGCCTTCTTTTACGAGAACATTTGTAGGTTAAACCCTGAACTAAGGAAAACGAGAGTCTCTGATGAGGCATGGGCTGAAGTTTCAAAATGGGGTTGTGTCTTCTTGTAATTTAAGAAGTTCACATATCTTCAAGTAGTCATGTACCCAGGGGATCCTTTCCGTTTTCCCAGATATCCAGGGGACAAACTAATCTTGATGGAGTTGGTCAGGCAATTGTTGGATTTTCACAAGTTCCAACAGAGTAAACACAAGGCCACTGTATCTTTCCCAATTTCTATTGGAAGGTATACTTGTTCGACAGTGGTGAAATCCAAGAACGTTGTCCATGAGCTTCAAGATAAGTTAAAGAAGCACATGAAGCCCCGAGACGGGTTTGATTTTCAAGGAGTCCTTAAAGCATATGGAACTCTGCACCTACACATACCAAGCATAGAAGACATCTGGATTGATTTACGTGATGAGGTTGCTGTCTGAAGAAAAGATCATAGCAGATTGACACTTGTTGAGATTCAAACACTTGAGCTCGCTAACATACCAGAAGGTGCTAGCGATAATGAAAGTGTTTCTGGATCCTTCCTATGATGGATTGAATGAAGATCAATATGTTTTCCCACCTATTGATTGGTCCGTCAGTGAAAAATCCTCCGTTACAGATAGATCAGCCCTGATTCTTGCATGCACCAAAGCATGGCTCACCTCTTGGGGAATGAGTTTTAAAGATGATAATTTTTCAAAGTTGGTTACTGCAGAGGTGGGGCCCTCCAAAAAGGGAAAAGACAAAAGATCTTCTAAGGGACCTATAAAGGTCAAGTTTGTCAAGAAGAGAAGAGAACGAGAAATCTCTTCAATTGTTTCTCCAGTTGAAACGGTGAATGTGCCAGAATCACCAACACCACCAGAAATAGGAGAAATTTCTTTGGAAGGAGAAGTAAGCCAGCCGCTAGTTTCGCCATTTGTTGACTGCCCAACTGAAGGGACCTTATCTCTTGCATCCCAGGCTTTGGAGTCGGGATCTGCGCTTCCTCCTTCACAACCACTTCTACCTCCTCTTTCCCCATCTACTTCTTCTGTCATGGCCAGTATTTTCTCTAGACTCTCACCCCTCTCTACTGGGACCAAAGTAATCACCAACACGCCCCCTCCTGTGCCTCTTTTTATTGAATCTGCTACCACATTGGTAATTGTTCCCCCTCCGCTAATGGATCCCTCTCCCCCTGAAATCATGATACCAACTTCTACAATAGTGGCAACTCCCTCTGACATGCCTCAATGGCTACTCGAGAAAACTCTGAGGAAGAGGAAGGTGATTGTACCCATACCAGCCTTTGATTTTAGCTCACTCAAGGCTTCTACTGCTAAATCAGCCAAGAAACCCAAAATAGTTTCAAGGGTTTTGGTGGACACTTCAGGGCATAAGTTTGTAGAGATCGCCACTCCTGCGACTGACAAAACCAAAGAGGACATAACAGCCTCTGACTATCAGATAACCAGGGTGGCTCTAGGAAAAGTGACAACAGAAGGGGCACAACAGGATGCACGGGATGCTACAAATGTGATGTGCCAGAAGTTGAAGGAAACAAAAGACAGTAGAGATGAGCTTAAAGGAAAGGTGGAGCAGTTGACTGAGGTATTGCTTAAGCTCTCAAAACCCCTTGAATCCATACCATCTTCCTCTGTCCCTGTCGGATTTGATTTCTCATCAGTGCCTATAATTGAGAAGATTAATAAAAAAGGAAGGGTGGTCGATGAATGGATCCAAAGGCTGCTCCAACAGGGGAAAGAAGTGATTCAAGACGTCGTGGAAGTCTATCAATCTTTGGGGAATATTCAGAGTGATGGAGAAAATATGGACGATGATTTCTCCCAAGAAATTGGACATCTTGATTTGACTTTCGAAGCTCTCCAGGCATTAAAGCAAATACCATCACACCTCTTGGTAGAAGAAGGCATCATCCCACATGCGGATAAGCATTTCTAGCTGACCAAAGCCATCAGGTTCAGGGTAAAGATTCTCAACGAAGCCTGTGGTAAATTGAGAGAATCAAGGGATCAATTGATTGATGGAAAAAGTGACCTGGAAGAAGAATTGCTGAAAATTTGTGCAAAAGTGTCAGTTGGAAATTCAGGCATCCTATCAGCTGACGATCTTTTCAAACAAGTCCAAGAGTCTGTTCAACATGAACCAACTCACGGATTTGGTATTGAAATCATTGACAGGTTTGTAAAGATTGAACATTCTTTGGAGGCCTTGAGAAAACTCAGCAAAAGATTGAGGAAACTTCCCGGTAGTGCCAGTGACACTCATGAAACCTGTGAAGTTTTGAGTGATCATTCCACTGCGCCTGACGAAAATGAGATGCAAGGTATAATCCAGAAGTTCCAAGAATTTTGGAACAAACAGGCTCAGCTGGAGGAAGAGAAAGATGAAGAAGCAAAAGATGACGATTCAGACTAAGTCTTGATGCGACGTGTCATTTCAATCTTGAAATTGACATGTCTTTTTCATTTCTGTTTCGTCATCATTTTTGAATCATATTGTGACTTGGTCTCCTGCGTGAGAGCCAAGTAAAATAGGACTCTTTTTAAAAGACTATTTTATAGGGTTTGTCCTATTTTCTCTCTACTCTTTTTATTATAAATAAGGGATGTTTATGCATTCCAAAGGGTTGAGATTTTTGGAACATTGGGAGCTATTGTGAAGAAGAAAAACTTTGTGTTTTCTTTTAATCGTTCGAGGAATAGAAGCTGATACTATTTTCACAAACTTTGTGTTGTGAGATGTGTTTTTCTTAAGATATTGTTCTTATGTTCATGATCTTAAGCTATTCTTTGTTTAGCATCTTGATGATCCTAATAATTTCAAACATTATATTTGTGATCTAAAGCTCATATGATTATTTCGTGCTCTGTGTTTACTCGGAAGAAAATACGTTCCTCTCATTTCCTTTCCATTGTGCTTCTTTCATTGTAATAATTTCCACCCAGTCCATTTACAAAAACAACATCTTCACATAGTGTGGATATGGATTTCGGGATTCTATCCCAACCCCAATGGTTAGATTAGTGTGAATATTGTATATATTATTTATGTTGTGTTTTAGATTAGTAATAAACAGGAAGCCTCACCTGTCTTTGAGGAGGGATTTAATCCCATGTACTGTGGTTGAACCTCATATTTTGGATTGACAAAATATCCAACCAAAAGTTTTTTTATTGACTCCGCTGGGGAATACGTTTGATTAATAGTATAAAGCTTATCCTCTTGGTGTCTAGCGACTCCGTATTTGTCTTATTTTCAACAAG
This sequence comes from Taxus chinensis, assembly GCA_019776745.2. NCBI lineage: Eukaryota > Viridiplantae > Streptophyta > Pinopsida > Cupressales > Taxaceae > Taxus > Taxus chinensis. Next base: position 40,243,940 of record CM034146.1, on the reverse strand, counting down.
ATCTCTTTCCTGGTTCAAGCTGGCCGGAAATATCTTCACTCATTCCTACGAGCCCGGGGTTAAATTGATCCACTCTTTGATTTTCTGCAACTACACAATTTCAGTCTTTCCCCCAACAGCGTTATTTCCAACCGAACCAGAAGTTCTTCACCTGTTCAGAGAAACCGGATCCCTGAAGAACGAGATGTGTCTGCAACTTGTCACGTGTTATTCTTGTCTGACACTCAGATCCCCATACACACTCTTGTCAGAAGGATGGCAGCACAACCTGTGCCCTGGGGCGCAGCTATTGGTCCTCTTTCTTTAACTCCGCCATTGCACGAGTTACCACATGGATCACGTAAAAACATTCCCAAGTTCAATGGGGATGGGAAGCAACATCCTGATGAACACATTGCATCTTTCTTCGTAGCATGCGGTGTCCTCGGAGTAGCTCACGAAGATGTCTCTGTTCGACTCTTCGTTGAAACGTTGCACGGTGCAGCAGCCAAATGGTTTTATCACCTTTCGAATGCATGCATCACAAACTGGGCTACCATGCGGACTAGATTCAAAGCATGTTTCAAACCAGCCGAAGATTCTCATGCTTTGTTAGCACAACTTACCCATATGAAGAAGGAATCACATGAACCCATGCGGGACTTCATGGCAAAGTTTAACAAGCTGATCTGGAAGATTCCAGAAATAGCTGTACCAACTCTAGAAAATCAGAAATGCTTCTTCATTAATGCTCAGCCTCCCAATGTGAGCTTTCTATTAAGAAGGTTGGCTATCCCAGATTTGGCTATCACTCAGTCAACAGCTATTGAAATAGAAGATGATCTCATTTTGGCCGAGAAGAATCAGGAAAGATGTACCCAAACCTAAAAATCAAGGTTCTTCTCAAGGTAATACTGACCCTATGATCCAAAAAATGGCTAATGATTTGATTGCTTTAAAAAATAAAATGTCCCAGCAGGTGAGTAATGTTCCGTATACCAGGATATCCCTAGACGGAATTTCAATAACACCAATGGTGCGCCTGTAAGACATAGGCTATGGTTAACTCCTGCTCAACCGAGGCTAGCAATCAAAGCTCCTCCCATCAATGCAGTAGTAGAAATAGTCAAAGAAGAGGAAGAACCTAAAGAACAAGATTCTCCCAAGGCTTTTGAAGCTTCAGGATACGCTGATGAGTCTTATGACGATTCAGCTGGTGACTCCAGCATTGGGTATTTGGAATATGAAGAGGATGAATGTGCACCAGATGGTCATTCATTTGTTGTCTTCACTCGATCCCAATCTCAGAATCCAAGAAAACCTCTTGAAATCCCCAAGGAGAAGAACAAGGAACCTCCCATAGCCATAGTTAAGAGAGGTGCTCCTATTTCAGCACAAACTGAAAGGGAAGTCACCAAAAAGGTAATAACTTCTCCTCATTCTCTTTCTCCTAAGGTCCGTGCCCCAACTTAAGCTCACATGATTAGAACTAAGCCTACTATCACCCCTTCTTATACTGCTTTTGACATTATCGATCATGCAAAAAGAACCAAGATCCAAATGTCAGAAGCAGAATACCTTCAGTCAAATCCTGAACAGTTTGAAAAGCTCGCCAAATTCATTAGAAGTAAAGCTGCCATTCTTTCACCTTCAAAAGGTCTTTTTCTGAATCCTACTCAATCCCCACCTCAGAAAAATCTGACCTCTGCTTCTTCTTTAGGAAAGATTGAACCATTTTATTTGTCTTTGCTAATAAATGGGTTTAAGCTCAGCAATTGCATCATCGACTCAGGGGCCTCCGATAATGTTATGCCTGCAAAAGTAGCCCATGCCCTTGGGCTTACTTTGACTAAGTCATATGGATGATGTTACTCCATGGAAACCAAGCAAGTTCCCTTGATTGGTCAAATCAAAGATGCATAGTTTGCATTCGTTGCCTTCCCAGAGAAGAGAGTGAAAATGACTATTCTAGTTGCTGACATTCCTGTAGCCTATGGTATCCTCTTGGGTAGAGGTTTTTGTAAAGATGTCGAAGGAGAGATTAATATGGATTGGACCCAGGTAAGGATTCTAGTCAATGGGGTTTATCATGTTCTCCATCCAGAGCCTCAGGCGAGGTATTTGGTAACTAAATCAGATGACCCTAAGGCTCAAATTCTTTTTGAAGATGCTAGTTTTGGAAATTATTTCATGAAATCAGAGATACTGGCGGTAGATGTTAAGAAAGAAGATTCTAATGCTATTTGGACCCTCAAATTCGATGGTAGCTGTTCAGCCACCGGATCGGGTGCTGGTGTAGTTCTTATATCTCCTAATTCTGAGATTTTTCCCTATGCTTTCAAATTGCAGTTTGATAATACTAATAACACGGCTGAATATGAAGCTCTGTTACTAGGATTAGAAATGGCCAGACAGAAGGGAATTCAAAATCTCAAAGTTCAAGGGGATGCAGAGCTTATTGTCAATCAGGTCAAGGGAATCTATCAAGTAAAAAATGATCACTTGAGACATTACAGGAACAAAGTGTGGGATAATATAGAATGCTTTGATGCATTCTCCATTAAGACGGTTTTGAGAGATTATAACGACAAGGCTGATTCTTTGGCCATGTCTGCATCCCTCCTTCTCCCTCATCCCTAGCTCAAACAAGATACATACACCATTGAGATCATGTATCATCCCAGTATCCCAGATAATGCGACTCATTGGCAAGTGTTCAATGATGATCAACAAGTATTGACTTTTCTAGAAAAGGCTAACAATTTTAGTGAGTTGTACTTTGAAGGTTCAGAATCAGCTTTCTGTGAATCTATTTCAGATCCATATCAAGAGGTTGATGGTGAGTTTATTCAGCTTAAAGGCAACAAGATTCCTAAAGGTCTGGTTTCTCTGCAGTGTTTGTTTGACAAGCATGACCATTTTATTCAAAACAAAATACAAGTTGAAGGAGATTCTTCCTCGGAAGTAGATCAAGTCAATCTAGGTTCGTCTGATCAACCTCGGATGGTGAATATTGGGAAATGTTGTTCCCCTGAGGAGAAAGTGAAATTCACTTCACTCCTAAAAAGATACATGGATGTCTTAGCCTGGTCCTATGCAGATTTAAAATCCTTCAAGCCCAAAGATGTACAACACAGTATCCCTTTGAAGCCTGATGTAAAACCATACAGGCAGAAGCAAAGACATTACAATCCCAAGATCTCAGGGACTATCCTTGCGGAAATTCAGAAAATGTTAGATGCTAGAATTATTTTTCCAATCCATCACTCCACTTGGATTGCTAACATCGTCCATGTCAGGAAGAAGAATGGCGAAATCCAGATTTTTGTTGATTTCTGGAACCTAAATCAATCTTCGTTAAAAGACAATTATCCCTTGCCTATCATGGATCAGGTGTTACAGACCGTTACTAGATCAGAAATTCTATCCATGCTCGACGAATTTTCAGGATATAATCAAGTTGAGGTAGCTGCGGAGGATCAACACAAGACGGCCTTCACAACCCCATGGGGGACCTTTGCTTACAGGAGGATGCCTTTCGGCTTGATCAACGCTGGAGCCACCTTTTAGAGAGCTATGGACTTGGCATTCAGAGACCTGATGGGAAAATTCATAGTAGTATATTTGGATGACTTGACCATTTTCTCCAAAAAATGGAGTGATCATTATGATCATTTAGAGCAAGTACTTTTGAGATGCAGGCGTCACGGGATTTCATTAAATCCCAAGAAGTCCATGTTTGGAGTGATCGAAGGAAAGTTGTTGGGTCATATCGTGACTAGAGAAGGAACCAAAATCAACCTAGAGAGGGTAAAGGCCATTCAGAGCCTTACCCTACCCACAAGTAAAACTGGAGTTCATTCCTTCTTTGGAAAGGTCAATTTCCTAAGAAGGTTTGTACCTGATTTTGCTGATAAAACCAAGGATATCCTTGGGATGATGAAAGGAAAAATTCCATTTCGATGGAGTACTAAAGGGAATCTTGCATTCGATGAAATCAAAAGGGTAGTTTCTTGTGCTCCTATCCTAGTATGTCCTGACTTCAAAAAAGATTTCATCATGTACAACTACGCCTCTGCTCACACAGTGTCAGTCATCCTGATGCAGGAGAACGGGGAGGGCATTGAAGCTCCCATCACTTTTATGAGTTTTCCATTGAAGGAACATGAGTTAAAGATTTCACAAATTGAAAAGCATGCTTATGCAGTGGTACAAGCGGTGAAACATTTCAGGTACTATGTGCTGAACTCCCATACCCTCGTTCTCATTCCCGACACTACCGTTAAATCCATTTTGACTCAACAAGAGCTGGGTAGTCAACGAGGTAACTGGATAGCTAAAGTTTAGGAGTATGACTTGGACATTAGACCTACCAAGTTGGTACGAGGAAGGGGCCTGTGCCAATTGATCACGGAAAACCATGTGGAAGTAGAATGCGAAAAGACCGAAGATACCTCTTCAAAGTTGCCCATGGTGCTTTTCATGAGTACAACTGATGAATGGTACACGGATATTGCTTTCTTTCTAACTTATGGTGAATACCCCCACATTTAAGCCAAAAGGAGAAGAGGACGGTCAAGTTAAGATCTGCAAGATACCTCCTGTGGGATAATGGGATATATAAGAAAGGTATTGATGGTGTATTCCTGCACTGTGTTGATAAATCACAACAGTTAAAGTTGTTAGAATCCTTCCATAGCCTAGCATGCAGAGGACATTTCTCATCCTCTGTAACAGCTTATAAGATCCTGCGGGCTAGGTACTATTGGCCTACTCTTTTCCGGGATTCAGCAGAGTGGGTGTCCAAGTGTGAAGCTTGTCAACATTTCGTTGGTCATCCCAAGCTAGCAGCTCTTCCCTTGAAGCCCGTAGTGATTGAAGAACCTTTTCGCCAGTGGGGAATTGACTTCATTGGAATGTTGAATCCTACCTCCAGTGCCGGACACAATTACGTGCTGACTACTATAGACTATTTTACCAAGTGGGTGGAAGCCGCACCAATCAAGCAAGCAACCTCAGAAGCTATGTGCAAGTTCCTTAAAGAAAATATAATTTTCAGATTCGGTGTGCCTCACAAGATTGTGGCTGATAATGCCTCTAATTTCTTGTCGCATGAGTTGACAAAATTTTTCTATGGATTCGGCATCACCCTAGCTCACTCATCTGATTATTATCCCCAAGGCAATGGGCAAGCTGAGTCTAGCAACAAGAACCTGGTTACCATAATTAGAAAGCTAGTAGATGAAAACCAGAGGACATGGCACAAAGCATTGTATGATGCATTGTGGGCTGATCAGATTACCCCAAAGCGAGCTATAGGAATGTCTCCTTTCCAAGTGTTGTATGGGATTGATGTTGAGATACCTATCTCAGTGGAGTTACCAGCCTTACAGTTGGCCAAAGCAGTCAAAGATATGACTTTTCAAAATTCTATTGAGAAAAGGGTTATGTACCTAGCTAGGCTAGAAGAGGAACGAAGCAAGGTGGTTGATCGCATTGCAGATCATCAAAGAAAAGTAAAGAAAAATTTTGACAAGAAATCAAGGCAACGTAATTTCCAGATTGGAGACCTGGTGTTGCTTTGGGATAAGAGGAGGGAGCAGAAAGGAATGCACGGGAAGTTCGATTCTTTGTGGAAAGGACCTTTTAAGATCCATCAGCTGAGTGGTGAAAATAGTTTCCTTCTATCATATCTTGATGGAGAGTTACTCCCTTTGCCTTTCAGTGGCCAACATCTAAAGTTGTTCCATCACTAATGTAAGATGCTCTCTTGCATTGTACATACTTTACTTTCTGTCGTGTGTTTGCTTTTAGTCTTCTTTCTTTCCTTGTTTTGTTTTTCAGTTTTCTTCTTTTCTGACTCCGTAGCCCAATGGATAAAGCCAGAGATTCTGAGTTCTCTTCCTTTGATATCACAAAGAAAGTCCCCAACTAGAGCCAATTGTTATCTCATTTTTGAGTTTACGCCAAAAATGAGATAACCCTAAGAAATTTTTGGAGCTGGTTTTCTAAGGATCACCTCTCAGAGAGAGATAATCAGGTTTTCAGGTTTCACAAGCAAGACAACATGTGTTTTGGGTGCTTCATGTCATGTGTTCCCCGAAACCCGAAACCCACATCAAGTAAGGTGAGTCAAGTTTGAGGACCTTCCAAGCATCGGAACATGCCTTCGTCCAAACATGCTTCATGTCGCATGTCTTCCGATCCCCAAAGCCCAATTTACTCCCTTTTTTCGAGTTTCCGGGGTCATCAAGCATGATGCTTCATGTCGCTTGTTTCCCGCAACCCGAAACCTCTAAAAACCTTTGTGTCGGGTTTTCAGATATCCTAAGCATGCTGACATGGCATTTATGTCGATTTGTCGATTGGCACATGTGTCTGACTGAAGTGTATTAAATGTGAATTTTCTTATATATATTCCCACGTCATTTTTACCAGACACTTTTTACCTCGTGGATTTTCTCGCATGCATCTTCGACCCAGAAACCTCTCGTCTGTGCCTAATTGCATTGCTCTTTTTTTATCATTTCTTGTTCTGATTGAAGGTATTTTTTTCATTCTTTGTTTGTGGTGTTTGTGGAATAATTGTGTAAGAAATTCTTCCAAGTTTCTTATCAGGGTTGTTGGGGTTTTATCTTTTCCATTTTGGGGGTTGTTTTCTAAATTAGGTTTGTGTTTTAGGGTTACCCCTTTTGGAATTATCACTTTGTTTATTCCTTAAAGATGTCATTGTAATTAAAAATATATTGGGGATATCAAAAGTGAGGAAAAACTTGCATGTTTCAACTCAACAATTACCCTATTCCCTCTTCTCGGGTTTTGCAGGGTGTTTTACAGTGTTCAAAACCCGCAGTATATCAGAAAGTTTAAAGTGTCAGGTTTTCCAAACTCTCTAGCATCCTCCCAGTGTGTCAGAGTTTTCCATCTCCGGCATCCTCCCAGTGTGTCGGGTTTTTCGAACTCTCCAGCATCCTCCCAGTGTGTCGGGTTTTCCGAAGTGTTCAACATCTTCTGATCTCTGACACTCTCCTCTAAAATTCCTCATGTCGGACCCTGGTCCATCATAAGATAAGACTAAAAAATCAGGGAGGATGAAGTACAAGTTCAAGAAGGTGGAGTCTCCCTCCTACATTGACTGTAATTATGACATACGGGATACAGAGCTCGAAAACATAGATATGGAGGATTTTTGGAATAGGGTCAAGAGCTCTTCTCAGACTCCATGGATGAAATCAATAGTTGACAGTGGTCTACCTCTTGCAGCAGGTTTCCCTATGTCCGCTCAATGCCCTGAGTTCATCTTAGCCTGTGCTTCGAATTATGATTTTGCTTCTCGTTCTGTGAAAAACAAGGTGGGAGAAGTTGTAATCAAGTTGGATGGAGGTTACTTCGATGACCTTCTCAAGTTGTCTAATTTTGAGGAATATGGAGATGTGGATCTCAAGTCAACCCAAAAATCTTGGGACAATGATCAGGAGGATTGCATCAAGCACGTGAATAAGAAGTTCCTAATCAAAGCCAAACCGGTTGTTTCCAGGTTCCCAAGACTTGTTCCCAGAAGTGATTTCATTCAGGAAATCAATGATATCATTACTCTGTTGAGTTGGGTTTTTGGTTTTCCCGAATCAAATGTTTTCCGAGGATGGATGTATCACTTCATGATCATTATTAAGAAGAATCAACAGGGAATTGATTGGGGTACTCTTATCAGTAACGAGATAGATTCTCAAATGACAACAGTCCTGTCTACGGGAAAGTTTTATATGTCCTCGTATGTCACCTATGCAGCGGCCGGCATGAGAAACTATCCCGGGTTGGACACAAAGGGGAACAAGACAGTGGACCATGTTTATTAGTATTTTCCTCATCTGACAAGAAAAGGGTCTAAAGATCAATTCAGAAGGGTAAATGATGCCTTCTTTTACGAGAACATTTGCAGGTTAAACCCTGAATTAAGGAAAATTAGAGTCTCAGATGAGGCATGGGCTGAAGTTTCAAAATGGGGTTGTGTCTTCTTGCAATTTAATAAGTTCACATATCTTCGAGTAGTCATGTACCCAGGGGATCCTTTCCGTTTGCCCAGATATCCAGGGGACAAACTAATCTTGATGGAGTTGGTCAGGCAATTGTTGGATTTTCACAAGTTCCAACAGAGTAAACACAAATCCGAAGTATCTTTCCCAATTTCTATTGGAAGGTATACTTGTTCGATAATGGTGAAAGCCAAGAACATTGTCCATAAGCTTCAAGATAAGTTGAAGAAGCACTTGAAGCCCCAAGACGGGTTTGATTTTCGAGGAGTCCTAAAGGCATATGGAACTTTGCACCTTCACATACTAAGCATAGAAGACATCTGGATTGATTTACGTGATGAGGTTGTTGTCCGAAGAAAATATCATAACAGATTAACACTTGCTGAGATTCAAACACTTGAGCTCGCTAACATACCAGATGGTGCTAGCGATAATGAAAGTGTTCTGGATCCTTCCTATGATGGATTGAATGAAGATCGATATGTTTTCCCACCTATTGATTGGTCTGTCAGTGAAAAATCCTCTGTTACAGATAGATCAGTCTTGATTCTTGCACGCACCAAAGCATGGCTCGCCTCTTGGGGAATGAGTTTTAAAGATGATAATTTTTCAAAGTTGGTTACTGCAGAGGTAGGGCCCTCCAAAAAGGGAAAAGACAAAAGATCTTCTAAGGGACCTATAAAGGTCAAGTTTGTCAAGAAGAGAAGAGAACGAGAAATCTCTTCAATTGTTTCTCCAGTTGAAACGGTGAATGTGCCAGAATCACCAACACCACCAGAAATAGGAGAAATTTCTTTGGAAGGAGAAGTAAGCCAGCCACTAGTTTTCCCATTCGTTGACTGCCCAACTGAAGGGACCTTATCTCTTGCATCCCAGGCTTTGGAGTCGGGATCTGTGCTTCCTCCTTCACAACCACTTCTACCTCCTCCTTCCCCATCTACTTCTTCGGTCATGACCAGTATTTTCTCTGGACTCTCACCCCTCTCTATTGGGACCAAAGTAATCACCAACACGCCCCCTCCAGTGCCTCTTTTTATTGAATCTGCTACCACATTGGTAATTATTCCCCCTCTACTAATGGATCCCTCTCCCCCTGAAATCATGATACCAACTTCTACAATAGTGGCAACTCCCTCTAACACACCTCAATGGCTACTCGAGCAAACTCCGAGGAAGAGGAAGGTGATTGTACCCATACCAGCCTTTGATTTTAGCTCACTCAAGGCTTCTACTGATAAATCAGACAAGAAACCCAAAATAGTTTCAAGGGTTTTGGTGGACGCTTCAGGTCATAAGTTTGGAGAGATCGCCACTCCTGTGACTGACAAAACCAAAGAGGACATAACAACCTCTGACTATCAGATAACCAGGGTGGCTCTAGGAAAAGTGACAACAGAAGGGGCACAACAGGATGCACGGGATGCTACAAATGTGCTATGCCAGAAGTTGAAGGAAACAAAAGACAACAGAGATGAGCTTAAAGGAAAGGTGGAGCAGTTGACTGAGGTATTGCTTAAGCTCTCAAAACCCCTTGAATCCATACCATCTTCCTTTGTCCCTGTCGGATTTGATTTCTCATTGGTGCCTATAATTGAGAAGATTAATAAAAAAGGAAGGGTGGTCGATGAATGGATCCAAAGGCTGCTCCAACAGGGGAAAGAAGTGATTCAAGACGTCGTGGAAGTCTATCAATCTTTGGGGAATATTCAGAGTGATGGAGAAAAGATGGACGATGATTTCTCCCAAGAAATTGGACACCTTGATTTAACTTTCGAAGCTCTCCAGGTATTAAAGCAGATTCCATCACACCTCTTGGTAGAAGAAGGCATCATCCCACATGCAGATAAGCATTTATAGCTGACCAAAGCCATCAGGTTCAGGGTAAAGATTCTCAACGAAGCCTGTGGTAAATTGAGAGAATCAAGAGATCAATTGATTGATGGCAAAAGTGACCTGGAGCAAGAATTGCTAAAAATTTGTGCAAAAGTATCAGTTGGAAATTCAGGCATCCTATTAGCTGACGATCTTTTCAAACAATTCTAAGAGTCTATTCAGCATGAACCAACTCACAGATTTGGTATTGAAATCATTGACAAGTTCATAAAGATTGAACATTCTTTGGAGGCCTTAAGAAGACTCAGCAAAAGATTGAGGAAACTTCCCAGTAGTGCCAGTGACACTCATGAAACTTGTGAAGTTTTGAGTGATCATTCCATTGCGCCTGACGAAAAATGAGATGCAAGGTATAATCCAGAAGTTCCAAGAATTTCAGAACAAACAAGCTCAACTGGAGGAAGAGAAAGATGAAGAAGCAAAAGATGACGATTCAGACTAAGTCTTGATGCGACGTGTCATTTCAATCTTGAAATTGACATGTCTTTTTCATTTTTGTTTCGTCATATTTTGAATCATATTGTGACTTGGTCTCCTGCGTGAGAGCCAAGCAAAATAGGACTCTTTTCAAAAGACTGTTTTATAGGGTTTGTCCTATTTTCTCTCTACTCTTTTTATTATAAATAAGGGATGTTTATGCATTCTAAATGGTTGAGATTTTTGGAACATTGGGAGCTATTGTGAAGAAGAAAAACTTTGTGTTTTCTTTTAATCGTTCAAGGAATAGGAGATGATACTATTTTCACAAACTTTGGGTTGTGAGAAGTGTTTTTCTTAAGATATTGTTCTTATGTTCGCGATCTTAAGCTATTCCTTGTTTAGTGTCTTGATGATTCTAATTATTTCAAACATTACATTTGTTATCTAAAGATCGTATGATTATTTCGTGCTCTGTGTTTACTCAGAAGAAAATACGTTCCTATCATTTCCTTTCCATTGTAATAATTTCTGACCCAGTCCATTTATAAAAACAACCTCTTCACATAGTGCGGATATGGATTTCGGGATTCTATCCCAACCCCAATGGTTAGATTAGTGTGAATATTGTATATATTATTTATGTTGTGTTTTAGATTAGTAATAAATAGGCAGCCTTACCTGTCTTTGAGGAGGGATTTAATCCCATGTACTATGGTTGAACCTCATATTTTGGATTGACAAAATATCCTACCAACATATGTACCAGTACATTTCCACCATCCGGAAGAACACCACCCTCATCTGATGGGCTGAGCACATCAGTGAAGCCCTTCACTCACAATTTTTGGAAGTTCAAACCACATGAAATTTCTAGATGACTTCCTACATCATGTATGTCGTAGCATGGATGAGGAACTATCCAAGGCTGACATCTATTGGTTCAAGAAGCTAAGTATAAATATATGAGTTTTATCCCCGATTAACAATGAAGGAAGGACCACAAATTTTCAGAAGGGCTAATGACACCCCATTCTATGTTTTTACATGTGCATTTGACAATAACCTGTATAATTTTTCAGGTCACAAATGAAGCCTGGAATATAGTCATAATATGGGGATATATCTTCTTGCAGTTCCCAACCTTCATATAGGGATTTTATGTACTCCTTATAAACTTCCAAGGTTCCCTACTAAAAATGGGTCTAGATGGAATTAGTCAGACAAAAAATCAATCTCGACAAATATCAACAGAGAAAACATAAGGCAGGGGTTCAATTTCTTGTCACAATAGGTCGATATGCATGTGCATCATCTTACAAGGCCAAAAATGTTGAGGGAGATATGCAAAAAATGAAAATAGAGACCTTCCACCCATGAATTATCTTTGATTTATGGGGTGTCGTCGGTGGGATTTGGCCAGCCAGTGCTCATATGCCTCAGTTAGAGGATATATTGATTGATTGCAAAGATGAGGTGTCCATAAGGGGAAAATATTATTACAGACTGACACTTTAAGAGGTTGTCAAATATTGTATCGCGGATGTTCCTAAAGGCATCCATGATGACGAGGATGTCATGGACCCCACATACACTCTAATGAATATAAATATTTTACTACTACCCTCAATCAATTGGTCACTCCATGAGTGTACGGTCACTAAGGAACGTGCAACGGGTATCCTCAACCATACCCACATGTGGATACTTTCCTTGGGAATTAATCCCAAGGATATGGAGCACACTTTAGCTACTAATCCACAAGTACAACTAGTGGTGGTCCATCTTATTACTACAAAAGAAGAAAAGGCCCTTTTGAAACCTCACAAAATCAAATTTGTAAGCAAAGATGTAGGACATTCTTCTTATGTTCCTTCCACTGAGTCGATAGATTTGAGCCTTTCTCCATCCTCTATTTCCCTACAATCTCCTCTCACCTCCTCTTCCTTCTTCCCCATTTTTAGTTCCTTCCTCTCCTCCACCTCTCACACTTCCTCCACTCACAACCTCTATTCCTTCTCCTTCCACTTCCTCTTTTCCAATCTTATTAACCTCCTCTCCTTCCATGGCCCAAGTATTTTCTTCCCTTCCTTCTCTTTCATCTAAAGATATTTTGGCTTTGGATTATCCCTTAAGGAATCCTCTTCCCCAACTTTCCTTTCTCACTTATCCTCCTATCATATTTTGCATCTCACTCATTTCTATACTTGCAGTCATGTTTTCCATCCCTTCTCCACTGGTTACTCCTTCCTTGCCACTCGCCACCATTACAACAATTGTCCAGTCATCACCCATTTTTTCCTCACCCTTTTCATCCTCTCAGAAAATTATCTCTTCTTCCAATCCTTTCTATTTGTAGTCACAAAATCACAAACTTACTATTACATTTATATTATCAAGTATGTTGTTTTATATATAGATCTTGCGTAAAAAAAATTCACTAATGACCTAGCCTCTAGTATTTTTGTTAGTTAATTGGTTGTCGTTTTCATTCATCTAGCATAGTCATAAATTATTTACATAGTCCTGGTTGTATCTCAGGGAATCTCAGGTGTTGTTAGTTGTTCATTTTTCATCTCTAGTCTTTTACTAGGGCACCTAGGGTAATACTGGGGTGCCCATGGGTGCCCTGGTCCTTAATTTTAGGCACCTTGGTCCCGGAAGCACTTGTGTCTAATTTAGAGTTTCAAGGTTGATCTTTCTAATTTTCCCTCTCATTCCCCTAGGTATTAGTCAGCATGTCAGGTCATTAGTATCAAAATTTGAGCAATAGATCCCTATATAAACATAACATACACACTACTCTAAAGGGGGAATATCTACTATCAAGGGTTAACTATCTACTAAGGCAAGGGATTGCATTCAGGCATCATTGCATCACACACACTGCATAGGAAGGGTTATATTCATTCTATTCCTTCCACCATTTACATTTTACATCTAGTTATTGTCCCCTATCTCTGTGTCATTAGCGTTAGGGAACCCTAGGCATACAAGCACATAGAACTACATTGGGTCTAGAATGTAGTGCAGCGCTTAGTTGTAAGTCCACCATTGTGGCAACTAAGGTCAGTCTGACCCCTTCATATGTATATTTCTTTTTTCAGCTATTTGATGATTTTTATGGGGTTTTGCAGGTAGATCTTCATCACTTGTTTATGGTGAGATAAGTGAAGTTGTTGCAACAATCATGTGATAAAGATCAAGACATTGTGAATATCTAGCAACACTTCCAGATCCAGGTCTTGAGATTTTCTACAGACTAGAGCATCCATATTGCAGACCAGGGTGCCCATAGGTGCACCAGTCCTCCTCCAGGTGCCCAAGTCTAGGTAAATCTTCATCTACTGCAATTTTCTGGGTTGGGCCATCACACTCTACTTCATCTGCACGTCATCCTATTTAATTCTGGAACACAATGAGGTAATTCATTTTCAGGTTATTACCCCAGCCCTCTTATTTCATTCATCTCATTTAATTTAAATATCAAATAAAATTATTTAGCATTCGTATTTCAGTTTATACCAGTTATTTCATTATTATTACTAGTTTAGATTAAGTTATAATAGAGAACATCATTTCCATATTTTAGTTAATCAGAAGGTTGCGTGTTTGATTCACATCAGGGTCACCAAAATGATTAACTAAAATATGGAAATGATGTTCTATATTCTAAGTTAATCTAAACTAGTAACAATAATGAAACAACTAGTATAAACTAAAATAAAAATGCTAAATAATTTTATTTGATATTTAAATGAAATGAGATGAATGAAATAAGAGGGCTATGGTACTGACCTAAAAATTACTTACCTCGTTATGTGTCGAACTTGAACAGGATGATGTGCGGATTAAACAGAGTGTGATGGCACAACCCAGAAAATTGCAGTAAATGAAGATTTACCCAAACTGGGACACCTAGTGGAGGACTGGGTTTAAATGATGCTACAAATCCATGTATCAAGAAAATACATCCTACACTAAGGGACAACCCCCCAATGCCTCTCTGGCTCATCAAGTCTCCTCACGTGCCTCTTCCCTCTTGACTAGTAATACAGTACGCGTCACTGCTGGTACGGCCACTAGCTTAAATAAATGGGCATGCTCACCTACGATCTCTTCCACATGCTCAAGTATCCCTCCACTAAGTACATTGGTTGGTGAATTCCACATCAATGTGTAGATGGATGTGTTTACTATTAGGGACCAATACGCATCACCTATAAAAAAAATAACACAATGCATTAGATAACCATTACTAAAACATACGCCAACAACAAAATACACAACATAGTCACATATAGATACTAACGCTCTACTATAGTCGCTTCTACATTGTTGGGGGTATGGGATTCCCCCTCTCCTCCTCCTTCATACGATAGACCTACAAATAATGGGATCAACAATACCCATAGATGTGTCACCCACCATGTGTGGTAATCCTTTGTGCAACCCACATCATCTGAGTTTATCAAATCTATCACCTCGTCCATCTCATCTAGACCAGGAGGTGCAAGATAATTTTTTATGGGCCCTGGTCTTGATTTGGAACTCCTAGGTGCTCTGATAGCCCTTAACCATATATATGGATCTGGGGGCACATCATAAGCCATGTCAAACTGTCATGAACTATCTCCACCTAAAAAATCTTGGTAACACCTAGGAATCGATCCTCTACCCACATAGTCCTCTGAATGCACCACAACTTTATATCATCCTCAGGCCATCCTCAATAATCATGGTATGGCCTCCATGTAATTTCCTTGGGCCCCATCCTATCTATCAATACCCTATAGGTATCAATGTCCATCTTACACCCATGAATGTTAATCCATCTTCTCGCATATATCTTTGGCCTAGCCCACTCTCCTCGTGGACCTCCAACTGGCCTCAACACTATTATATGCCCATACGCCCATACATGTAATAGCGTAGTAGCTCATATCCCACCTCCATTCTCATCATGAGTAAATCGGTACAGGTCTCTATATAGGTGGGCCAACACACACTGCACTCACGCGTACCTAGTGCTCTCCTCCTCTATATGCCAGCATTTATCATGCATCTTATACAAGATGCCCACACCTCCTCCCTCAACTACAATCAATGAAGCAATGACAACTATAATGAACTTCCACAAGAATAGAAAACCAGACCTCATAATAGCATCCAAACTGATATGGGCCTCGACAAGTACTTGAGTCCCCACAAAATATCATCTGATAGCTCACATCCACCTCTCCATATCCTCCACTAGTATAACTTGTACTCTCTCTCCAACAACTAGCAATTGTAATATACGATACACATCCTCCAATGTAACGGTCATCTCCCCTATACGTGACCAAAATTTACATGTGTCCACACACCATCTATCACATAATATAATCAACATAGGAATATTGTGGGGCACATCCCCCATCTGTGTTATGTGTCGCATGTTGGCACAGTCCATAACATCCCAATCCTCAGCTAACAAACCTAGCCCAAGTAAAGTGCTCAAATGATGACCTCCACAAAACACTCTCAAGTGAATATCCCTCTGCACACCACAAACCAAAAACAAAGACAATGTTAGAACACTATATAAATCGAAACACACTCACTTATCGCATTTTTTTACACTAGAAATCTGATTTTTCATCATTATACACCAACTACACACATTCTAGACTAGGGCACCTAGGTGCAGGACTGGGGCGCCCAGGAGTAGAACACTAGCGCCCAGATCTAGGCACTCATGTCCCTAGGGTCACTAGTGCCCTCACCACTATTGTCCAGGTCTAAAATTTTGAGAAAATTCAAACTCTCAAATTTGTAAAAATTCACTGAAAATGACTATTACACCATACACTTTTTGAAAAACAAGGCACTTACCAACTCCGCAGCTGTGCGTGATGCTATGGTGGTCGCCACCCTCTCAAACCGACTAGGACGCACTACTCTTACTTGTGGCATTTTCACTCACTTGGTGCTCAATATCACTCGCACAAACCACAAATGAAGTGACTAAACACTTTTTCACTTCACTACTTATAGTTACGTTTTCATCTACTTTACTATAGTCATTATTTCGTGTTATAAGTAGTGAAGTGAAAAAGTGTTTAGTCACTTCATTTTTTTAGTCGGATGAAAAAGTAACTATAAGTAGTGAAGTGACTCCAATTTACACCTCGTTTGAAGTGACTCTGATTTACACCTTGTTTGAGACATTCTCCTTAGAATTCCACCTACCACCATCACATATACATTACACATGCATTATCTCTCCTTGACTTTGTCTTCCAACCAATTCATACACATTTTTACAACTTCTATCACTTTCTATCTATTTCATGCTACTTTTGGCTTAACATTCGTTCTTAACATCACTTCCCCTTTCACCAAAGGGGGCATATCATTAGGTTCATCCTGTAATCCCCATATATCACCATGTGTTTAAACAAACACTACCGATTTGACATTTCACCATCGATTCCCCCTAACAACCTAACTTTGAGGCAACAGACATACAATTTCTATATGTGACATTTCATCACTTCCCCCTGACCTAAAATGCGGGCAAAAAGTGATTAAAAATACTTTTATGTGATTATTCACCAATTTATATCGATTCCCCCTAATTACCTAACGTAGGGGTAACTAGCATAAAATATCTCTATGAGTAATAATTCGAATTAATCCATTAACCAATCAATTAATGTGTTCAAATTTCTAACAATCAAAATCATATCATTCAATAATACAAATTCAACACAATTGGCCTCCTAGATGACCTAACTTGGGAGTTATGTGTGGCCTCCCAAATGACCTAACTTGGGAGATTAGATCCATTTCCTTCCCAGATGACCTAACTTGGGAAGTTATTCTATATTTCGTATTTGCTTCCAGATGAACTAAATTGAAAGTCATCATTTCGCATTCACTTCTAGATGACCTAACTTGGAAGCTATTACATAGTGGTGACATTCGTGGAGTGGGGGCAAGAGTTCCTTTCCTATACCACTCCTATATGGGTCAATTATTTGATCAAAATTATTTAGATCCAAAAATCACAAATCTTTGATCTGATTCCATCTGCAGTGGATAGATCTTGAGGATGTAGTTAGAGATTGGAGAATAACACACTTTTCTCCCTACACTCTTCCTCTGGTAGCAAGACACCCAAATCCTCCAGTTGATTATTTTTATACATGCATTCAAGTCGGGAACTAATCACTCCCTACCCCATCTCATCCCCATCGTATAACATTAGAAATCATTAATCATGTAACATTTTTTTCGTATTTAGTATACTTCATCACAACATTACACTTTTCACTATGTTG
The DNA here is from genome assembly GCA_019776745.2 of Taxus chinensis. Classification (NCBI taxonomy): domain Eukaryota; kingdom Viridiplantae; phylum Streptophyta; class Pinopsida; order Cupressales; family Taxaceae; genus Taxus; species Taxus chinensis. The sequence goes on along the minus strand of CM034146.1, from coordinate 40,226,290 downwards.
CATAGATCAACTCGTTGATCCATGGTTCAACACGCTTAATGGTTCTTTCGGTGTGCTTTTACTACCACATATGCACGTTCTACTGTAGCATGGGCTTCTCTAGATTTATCTCAGGTATGCATCTCTGTCTACTTTACGTTATCGAGCTTTCTACTCACCAACATAAAGTGGGGGAAAATGTAGTCACAAAATCATGCACTTACTATTACATTTATGCCACCAAGTATGTTGTTTTATATATGGATCTCATGTAAGAAAAGTATTCACTAATAACCTATCCCCTGTCGTCAGTTAGCTGGTTTTCATCATCATTCATTTATCATAGTCGTCAGTTATTTACACACATTTGATCATCTCTCAGGGAGTCTCAGGTGTCGTTATTTGGTCATTTTTCATCTCTACTCTTTGACTAGGGTGCATAGGGTAGTACTAGGGCACCCATGAGTGCCCCGGTCCTTAATTTTAGGAGCCCTGGTCCTGACAGCACTTGTTTCTAATTTAGATTTTTGAGGTCAGTATTTGTAATTTTCCCTCTCATCCCCCTAGATACCAGTCATCATGTTGGGTCATTAGTGTCAAAATTTCAGCAAGAGATACCTATATAAACATAACATACACACTACTCTAAGGGTGGACTATCTACTATCAAGGGCTAGCTATCTACTAAGGCTAGGGACTACATTTGGGCAACATTGCATCACACACACTACATAGGAAGGGGTGTATTCATTCTATTCCATCCACCATTGACATTTTACATCTAGATATTTCCCCTTATATTTGTGTCATTAGCGCTAGGGCACCTTATGCACATAATTGCACACACAGGCACACATAACTACATTGGGTCTAGAATGTAATACACCACTTAGTTGTAAGTCCACCATTGTGGGAGCTAAGGTCAGTCTGAACCCTTCATGTGCATCTTTATTTTTTTAGGGATTTGATGCTTTGTATGGGGTTTTGCAAGTAGATATTCATCATAGGTTTATGACGAAATAAGTGAAGCTGCGGAAAAAATCACATAATAGAGATCAAGAAAATGTGAATATCTAGAGACAGTTCCAAATCTTGGTCCTTATCTTTTCTGTATACCATAGCACCCATACTATAGACCAAGGTGTTTAGTCCTCCTCTAAGTGCCCTAGTCTGGGTAAGTCTTCATCTACTACAAATTTTTGGGTTGTGCCATCTCACTCTGCTTTGTCGTCACATCATCCTGTTCAAGTCTGGCACACAACAAGGTAAGTCATTTTTAGGTTAGTACCCTAGTCCTTTTATTTCATTCATCTTATTTCATTTAAATATCAAATAAAATTATTTAACATTCGTATTTCAGTTTATACTAGTTATTTCATTGTTGTTACTAGTTTAGATTAACTTAGAATAGATAACATCATTTCCATATTTTATTTAATCACCGATTAATTGACCAAACCCCTAAGAAGAAGAAGGTAACCATTACTAATGAATTTGATGTTAGTAGTCTAGATCTTTCTCCCCAGTGCCAGGTAAAGAAGCTAAAGACCATATCTCACCTAACGGTTGATCATTCCGGGGAGAGGTTTGTCAAAATTGCAACACATGCTAAAAAAATACAAAGCAGATATCACAAAAGATGATTACCAAATCTCCAAGGTCTCTTTGGGAAATTCTACACATGAAGGTGTAAAATAGGATGTCTAGATTGCTATTAGTAACCTTATGGAACATTTTGATAAAGACAAGGTCACTAAGAATGAGATCAAAAATAAAGTGGAGAAACTAACAGTCATCCTTCACAAGATCACGCAGCCTACTCATTCCACCACCCTCACAATATTGACAAGATTAGACACCACTTCCTTCTCTACAATAGAGAAAATTTTTCAACAAGGTGGAGTAGTTGGAGCCTGGATAGAACATCTAATCCATGAAGGCGAGTAAGTTATCATAAATGCTGTGGATATGCATAATGAGCTCAAAATGGGAAAGAGTATTATGGTCAAGATGTGCAACATTTTGGGAGATGAATGTGATAATTGGGAACTCACTATGGAAACTTGGAGGGATTTATGGAAAATGAATCTATGTGTTCTCCTTGGAAAAGGGAACATTGATGATCCTTCCAAGCTCTTCGAATACTTTGAGGCCATCGAGTTCCATATTCGAATGCTCAAAGAAGTAACTCAAAAATTGGTTGGTGCATGGAATGAGGGAATTGATTTCATTGATGTTATCATCGATGAATTAAACAAAATACATTACAAATTCTAGGACAATGATCTAAATGCACTCCCAGTAGATGGTATAGTGGTTACATTCAAAAACCTAGTTGATGAGGGTATTGGAGTAGCCTATATCTTTGATCTTTAGTATATTGATGGAATAGTGTTATATCAAGGTTTTCTCAGTCAACTTCGGAGGATTATAGGTAGGGTCAAGAGGCTTCCCAAAAATTTGAGTTGAAAATTTGATTCCAATGAGATTTGAAACCGCTATGCGTGTAGATTTGATGAAAAAGAAGTCCAAGAAATCATAAAATGAGTTCTTGAATATCAGCAGAAACAAATTGAAGAGGTTAATAAGGAAACTTGATATACATAAAGATAAGGGTACACAAGAAAAAGGTGGCACTAGCTCCAGCTCAATTTTCCTTCGAGTCGCTATTATTTTTTGCACATTTCTCTATCCTGCAAACCAACTATTTTGATTTGTAGGTTTGACCGGTCAAAGTTACAAAACTATTTGGCTATTTTTTTAGGACCCTTTCATAGTTTTGAATGAATCATATTTTTAGAATGTAATTATTTAAGAGTAGAAGTTGATATTTCTCAACCTCTTTGGTTATACATACAAGGATGCACAATGTATTAAGGTACTTTTTGATATATCATGTAAAAGGATCTGCCCCTTTTGAGCACTTGTACACAGGTTCATGCCTTAATATTATATACAGAACTAATATTTTTCCTTTTTCCATTTACATGTGTTGTGTATGTCAATGGTTGATTATTGTATGTAATGGAATTACTTGAATATAAATTTAGAAATATCAGAACATATAAGATATTCTTAAGCCACTTCGAGGGTGCAACCTCCTAAGTCTTACAATAAGGCACTAACTCACACTCTTCACACTTACGGGGAAGAGATACTCACCCATATATATAGGTATGATTGTGAAAGGTCATACGCCTTCATTATTATAGTTTATATCTAATGAATAACTAAAGAATATAAGTATAAATGTTATATAAGTCATATGTTAGCCCACACTTAGACATGTGCTCAACCATTTTCCTCCCATTTCACCTTGTTGTATGTCTGAAATTGTTCCTTGATGATATCAACTATGATCACCTTCATTAGTTAACCTCTTAATTTGAGTCTGGGTAAGTAACTCTACTTCTATGACTATTATATCCGATGGTACTTTCACATTTGAATATATATCTTGCATTTCACTTGAAAAATATGCCTTATCTATTTTCTCTTGAGAAATGTGAAATTTTGGCTCAACATAATTATTAAGGTTGCACATTTTATGTAAGGATGTAATGGACCTTCTAGTACAATGACCTTCATAGCCACTGTACCTAAGGTTTTGAAATCCAACAAGTGCATGATGTATCTCAGGCATCTTAGATAGGGTGTGATTAAATATTCCATTAGTAGGCATTTTCCCTGTAAATTTTTCATTGCATTGAACCAAAATAGATCTCACATAGTGTTTCTTGACTTTTTGAAGTTTCAGTTGTATATTTTTTACTTCTTCCACATTAAAAAATTCTTTAACATCCAAGCTAGGATCAAATTTAATTTCCATGTCCAGATTCACCAAACCCTTGTCATAATATTCCAATTTAAGTGTATTGTATTCAATAGATCCATCCCAAAATTTTGTTTTCCATTCTTCATCCATATTTGGTTCAACCTTTTCAATGTCTGAAGTTTTCGAATAAGATTTGGAATGAGCATGCCCTGTCATGGCGTATTTCATGTAATTTTCAGTTACCACAATACATGGTTCTTCAAAAACCATAATATTTTCACCTTGGCAATTAGATACATGTGGATGATTGATTGAATTCTTTTGAAAATGAAAAATTTGATCGAGTATTTTCTCAAGATCATCTAATCATTGATTTATTTTGGTGAAAGTAACTTGCAGGTCCCTCATGGTGGAAGTACCTCCTAGTTCAAAATTAGATTGTATTTTATCTTTATAAGGAGTATTCCATGGTGTGTGTGAATTTTTTTCCCATCCTCTAGCTTTTGGACCTTCCATACAAAAATATTGCCCTTAAAAAGTTCAATTTTTCTTGTTTATGTAGACACCAAATTTGGGTCACACTCCCTTTGGTCCCCTTCAATTAATTAACGTAACACATCATGACCCCTTCATCCCATGTTAATATCCATCCTCACATTATTAATTAATTTAATTAAGTTAATTTCATCCTCACACCTCCACCTCATCATTACACCTTACCCTAAGACCCATTCTAGGGGCATTAAACTCACACTGACCAAGTCATCACTCTATTAATTACTTAAGTCATCACTCCCAGTGTTGAGTCACTACTTGAACTAACTAACTAAGAATTCTTCCTAAACCTAATTGGACTTCTTCTAAGATATTCCTACCTTATCTCATGAGAACTCAACTTCCCTAAGTGAACTCAACTTGGAAAACACACCAAATCTAGGAAGATCTGCCTATTTTTGGTAAACCTAGACTTACCCGCCTTAACCAACACCGGTTATCCCTCGACCGGCGCCGGTCACCTAATCGCCATCGGTTACTTTATATATAATTTTACAACCTTTTACCTAGGTTGGTCATTTTAAGTTTTGGGGGAACTATTACATTCAAGCACGAATCCAAAGCCTCTCAACATCCAGATGACACAAAATACTCAACCACAGGCCCAAACAAGCATTCGGTTATCCTTCCAGAGCATTGGAATACTCACAGGAACATTACGAGAGTACTACCATGACACTGACTCCATAATCTCTTCACGGATCAACTACCCTCCACCTTCACCTACCAGATCTATAAATGCAAGTAAGTATACGCGATTTCAATCATATTGTGCTTGCTTAAAGTATAGATTCCTTACCTCTTTCATTATACTTTATTTTTGCATGTATTCTTTTATCTCCACCTCCTCACCAATCTACCAACCCAACCACCTATAGCCTTTTTGCATTCTGTAACTTCCCCCTCTGTATCCCTGAGTCTTCTCAGTAATATCACGAACCTAACCACACCCTTCTTACTCTCTGTGCAATCACAAAGAAGCCCCAAAACCATTTTTATCAAATTATTGTCAATTGCCCCTACCAACGCCAGTTACCTAACCATGTCATCAGTTTCACCTCTATACCAATGTCAGTCACCTGACCGATATCAAGTCTCTGTGTCATTTCATTCCTTTTGACCAACAAGCTTCTCGATCAACTAAAAACTAACCTAGACCTCACCCGATCAACCCCAAACCCCTGTCAGACCTACAAAAACTTGTAATAACCTACCAAACCTTTGGATTTAATCAAACCTTTCTTGTTAGATTAGATTTTCTCATTGTATTTGCACGAGATACCTAAATTGTATAACTACAATAGGATTTCCTTACTTCATGATATTTGCATTAAATTGTATTGACAGCCTTCTAGGAAGCACCTCACTTCCCAGATCTAGCACTCGCTAGGAAGTCCACTAACCTATATTATTAATACTATTTGGTGGTCTTGTTGTGTTTCTTATACAGGTTCGTTCCTCCTAGCCAAAGGGAAGCTCTTCATGATCAACTTGGATCAAAAATTTAGTAACGTGCGTATTCAACCTTCGACCTACATCTCACAGGTATTCCTCCTAACCTATTTCCTATTCAGTTTTAACCAAAAAGCAACAAATTAGGTGAAACATCTTGGCATGCCCTATGGGACCCATCAGGGGTTCTTTGCATTATTCATTCCTAGGGAAAATCTTGTGTTTTTATTTTCATTTGAAACAAGTTCACATTAAGCTTCTTCTCTGGAAATATTATTTTCTTCTAATTGACTCAGTGACACTTGTTTTTTGGGATTAAAAAGAACTCTTCTTTCTTTTTCTTGCATTGCATTTAGTGAAATTCATACCCTTAACCTCTTCATAATTTGTTCTCATCGAATATAATTTGTGGATTTGGGTTTTAAAACTTGTGCACTTGCATTGTTGAGTTTGTTACATTATAGCTAATCTAAATTGTGGGAAACCTATATGCTGGAAGTCATGCCTAGCTGATGGTTGAAAAATTGAACCATAGCTCACATTTTGCACACTCTCTATACCAAATCACTAAAAACAAACTACACAATTCTTAAACAACATCTTTCCCAGAAGAAGTTGTCAACGATCACACGATCAGAGGATTGACAGTGGGCTCCAGCTAGTTTCTCTGTCCAGTCATCATCTCAGAGAAGGATCTCCCATGCCAAAACTTACCTGAAACTAGCCATAGTTGTCGGCTTTTATAGGGAACCCTTGTTAACCAAAAATTCTATTCTGCTTACAGTCAATCCTAAATGGCATAAGCCACAACATAAAATCTACAATGTAGGATTTCGTGTTTGTTAGCTTTTTGTCTGCTTGTGTTTTGAGGTGTGAGTTGTGTTTCTTCATTCATTCTTATCCTTTTACACCCCACATCATGACTGGTGTATTCCAGTTTTATTATGGGTTTATTAGGACTCCTCATAGCCATACTCAGTCTCTGGGTTGGCCCTTTTATTTGATCTAAATCACCAAAACTTCATTTTTTCTTCTCTTCCCAGATTTCACAACTGATATCGGTCCAACGACCAGCATCAGTTGTATCATCTTACCGGCATCGGTTAACTAACCAACGTCAGTTTATATACTTTTTTGGTTATTTTTTCCATAATAGTATTCTCCACCTTCCTGTTCTTTTCGTGGTTTGTTCTACCATTTTTATCCCACTCTTGAGTCTCTGATATCATTTTCAGGATCCAAGCTTAACCATTTTCACCTATCATTGCCAAATATTTGAATCTCTTAGTTTTCATAGTATCCAACATCAGTCTGAGCTGATAAGTGCTATTTACCCTTATACCAACATTGGTTACCCTAACTGACATCGGTCTTTGTATTCTAACTTTCCAATCAGAACAGTGATATAATAACTCATTTTGGACTGATTTTTCCCCATTACTTAAGTGTTTCCGCATCATTAGTGAAGATTAGAATAATTGTTTTATCATTAGTCACATGGTTTTGACTCATAAACAAGCTAACGCTCTCATGTTTCATGCTAGCCACCAGCCGCTCCCACCTAGCCCATCGCCCCCTTCAATCTCATCACCCATGGACCCCAATCAGGCTCTTACCATACCCATTGGTGATGAGGAGTTCACGAGACTCCTTGATCACAACCCCGCTGCTCTGTAGTACTATCTCACTCATTCATCTACCCATGATTCATCAGGGTAGCTTGTATACATCATGCTTGTGTCCATTTCTCCTACCCTCGCACCCACTTCTGCATCAACTACTACTAGCTTGGCCTTACCCTCTTCCACCTTACCACATGTGGTGTCCCAGCTTGACCCTACATCATCAATATCTACTGCACCTATGACATCTATCACACCTTTAGTGTCTGTCACTCCTACGATGTCAACCATGCCTTTATCAACCACCTTGAGTGTAGGTCTATCTGCATCCGCCATCTCTCATATACCTATTGCATCTCAACCACCAATGGTGACGGCAACCCATACTCCCTTCCAAAACATTGTCCTCTCCATCCCACAGTCTCTTCCTCTGATTTCTATGAGAGTCTTTACGTCCACTCCACCTACCTACACTTATCACCAACAACCCCCTATTTCATCTATCACTTATTCAGGATACTTTCTATCTACATCTCTACTGGCCTACATTCCTTCCTCACAATTTTTGTACTCGGCACCACCACATACTGGGATGTCGCCCACATCATACCCTCCTCATCTACCCCCTTATACTGCAGGGGGTGCCCAATCATCACAACCTACCAATGATCTTATCAAAATGATGATGGACAAGATGCAGACATTAGAAGCATCTGTCTCTGGCTCACGTAACTCTCTAACATATGATGAGATTTGTAATGAGCCCATTCACCCATCCATTCCGATTCATCCATACCCTACCCATTGGGAAATGCCTAAATTCAACTGATTTAATAGCAAAGAAGACCCACAACAACACTTGTGGTCTTTTAAACATGTGTGTTATCTGATCACTCATGATGACGCTTTGCTCTTACGAACATTCCCAATGTCCTTGACAGGACCTACTTTGGATTGGTATAGTGCTCTACCTAGGCACTCCATTTTCTCATTCAACCAAGTAGCTCAAGCCTTCCTAGACCACTTTTCTATCAACATTGTCAAGAAGGTCACCATGACCGACTTGTACATGACATGCCAATACGAAGATGAATCTATCACAGATTTTGTCACTCATTGGCAGAGCCTGATCAACCAGCTCACATTCCAATTGCCTCAAACTGAGTTAATAGAGTTTTTCACTAGAGCTTGTGCTAGACACATCTCACCAACTCTCCAAGTTCAAACCTTCTGCATGTTTGATGAGGCATTCACCATGGCCCAGAAACTTGAAATTTGTGCCATTGAAGAGAAGAAGATACAATTGTGTAACAAGAACATTGCATTTAAATCAAACGATACCTCTTCTTCTTCCAAACTGCAAAATAATTACTCTAAAGCAAAAGGATCTTCCAATGCAGTAGTTTTGAAATTCGTCCCATCTCACCCATCCAACCAATCAAATCCTTCTTCCAATCTTTCTCCTATTCAGGATTTCCAGTTCAAGCGGGAGAAACAAAAATATACTCCCATAGGAGAACCCTACTCTTCAGTTTTAGAAAAAATTCTAAAATCTGGAGCAGTCACTCTTCCACCCATCAAACCACATACTGGTTTTGACCCCTCTCGTCCTATGCCTGCATGGTACAAAGAAAATGATTACTGCAACTATCATCACATTAGAGGTCATAGCGATGGTAATTGTATAACTTTTAAAAATATTGTCCAAGAAATGTTAGATAATGGAGATCTCGTCTTGGATAATCCTAATGCACCAGCTAATCAGAACCTTCACATCTTCAAGAATCCATTCCCAAATCACACCCCGTCATCTAACCAAACTGACTTGAAACCTCGACCAATGACAGTAACTTTCATGAGGTTCATGTTGTTTTCGACATCATACCAGCTCTTCCTACTCAATTTCCTCCTACTCCATCTATCGAGGAGATTCTTGCATGAGCTCCTTCATCCACGGAGGGACTTGTTTCATCTACTCCTTTACCCACAGAGGAGTCTCCCTTATCTCCTCCTTCACCCATGGAGGAGTCCACCATATCCATCGATGTAGTTTCCCCACTCACCTCTCAACCTGATGAACAACCCACAATACTTACTCTTCTACCCATGGGAGAGTCATGCTTACCTTCTTCTTCACCAAAAGATGAACTTACCTCATCCAACTTGTTATCTCCCCTACCTAGGGATCCATTAGCAACATCCCTTCCTATTGGTGACAATTCTCCATTGGCTTTCAAGGATCCTGTTGATTTTCTCTCATCTCTTTTACCCACAGATTCTGAAGCCAACCATTTCCCTGTCTCACAGACATTCTTTACAGGGATTACTACCAAATCAACATCATCCCCCTACAGTCGGTGTCATTTTCACGTTTGGCTGACCACTTGGATTATGTTGACAATTCCATGCTTTGGGGATGCCTTCGGCTGCCTTTCTCAACTCAAATGCAAATGTTGTCTACCGATACTTCCACGATCTATCCAAAGGTGTTTCAGACAACCAAACCCACCATGCCCATGCCAGTTGTAGTGACCTCTTCTTCATCACCCTCACCCACACCTAAACCTTTACCATCAAATGAAATTTTTCCTATGCCTAAAACCTTACCTGCACCTATATCTTCCTCCACATCTAGACCCATTGCCACATTGGGAGTCATGCCGACATCAAGCCTAGTCCATCCTCATGTCAAATTGGATTTAGCCACATTCTCACAAGCTATTCGCAAAGAATATTCCCCCACCTAAGAGGAAGACCCAACCTCTTAGGCCACATACACCGGCTTCACCCACTACCCCTCTGTCACCTTCACCACTTCCATCTATCCTAGGTCCCCACCCATCAACCTTGGTCAAGCAGCCTCCTACCCAAGAGTAAACCAAAAAACAAACAACCCACCTCCTCATCATGATCCTTTGTTCCACCCAAATTACCTACACAACTTACACCTTCATCCGTCACCTACATCCTTTCTACCTCCTATACCTACACCACTTCCAGTATCCTCATCATTACCTATGTCATTCCCTTCTCTTCAACCAATACCTTCCACATTGCCTCTTACTACAACCTTCACTGCACCTCCATTATCACCTTGGCTAACCCGGACCCTTCCACCATCTACCTTCCCTTCTACATCATGCACTTCTTCTTCACCTTTACCCAAGAAGGTGCAACCAAAGTCCAAGAACCCACTACCCTCCAAAGAGGTAGTTAAACCTACACCACCTTCAACAACTAGTTCACCTGCTACATCTTTACCCAAGAAGGTGCAATCCAAACCTAAAACCATACTATCTACCAAACAGGTGGTCAAACTTACTCAACCTCTGATTCCACCTCCGGTGGCACCTCTCCCACCAAAGTCACCCACACTTCCATCCAGACCCACACTTACTTCACATTGTGATCCATTGGCAGGGTCTTACGCCAACATCTTAGCTAACCTTTTGGAAACCTCTGTCATCACATTGCCACCACTTAGACCTTACGACCCACTCAAACCTAAACCAGAAGGGTTTGATGATACCAAAATTTGTGCTTACCATCATGTGTCAGGGCATGATGTGGAAAACTATAAGGCTCTTAAGACTATTCTTCTCCAACTATGTCCTCTCAAATAAAACTTTGATGATGATGATATTTTAGATGAGGACCCTATTCCACCTTCACCTATCACCACACATCCTCATCCCATACCTATTCAGTGACCTTCATCTCCCCCTCCACAACCCTTTTATCCTCCTCCAACATTTGAGATCAATATGGTCTGCATAAGAGAGCTAGCCAAACCTCTGCCAAAATGCCAATGTGCTGCATTATTTTCACAAAACCAGTATATGCCCTCACCATATTTTTTCCCATCCTGTCACTACACCTATCATGACTCACTTTCTCCTTTACCACAGATTAATATGGTTCAAATCGTCACTCGAGCCCAGAAGGAAAAAGGAAAGGAGAAAACAACCAGCTCATCCACTACTCTTTTACCCAATATTCCATCTACACCTGCACCAAAAATCACCATCTGTGGACCCACATACCCTATTTCTGACGGGGTTTCCCATCATACAATGCTTAAATAGTTGCACCAGTCTCCTCTCAAAATGTATTTGTACGACCTTGTCCAAACCTCTGAGTCTCATCGACAGGCCCTCATTGAAGTCCTACAATCTATTGAGGTTCTACCTAATGACCCTACTCCTGTTGCATCCATTATCACTCCTCACCATGTGGCCTCTCTCACCACTTCATCCCCTTCCTCTACACCCACTACCACTCATCAAGTAGCCACTCTCAGTTTCTCTAACAAAAAAATTGTACCTGTCCAATCGGATGATCCTAACCCCACCCTATTTATTTCTGTCTACATTGATAATATACACGTTTGACATATTATGATCGATGGTGGTGCCAGTATTAACATCATTTCCTCCCATGCGTACAACCAAATGTGCATCCCTACCAATTGCATGCATAATAACCTAGTTATGTTGCATTCATTCAATGATGCCATGACTTCCACCCTTGGCACCATCATTCTCCACATTCATGTGGGCCCCCATACCATTCCTGAATTATTCTATGTCTTAGAGGGGGAATTTCAATACAACATGTTACTTGGCCGACCCTGGATTTGTGCCATGGGTTGTGTTCCTTCAACCTTACACCGTTGTTTAAAATTCAAACATGAAGGACACAACTATACCATTCCAGCTGACCCTTCACCATTCAAGACTTGTAACATGTTGTATCGACCCAATGATGTCCTTATACTAGTTAAGGCATCTACCACCACTACCACTTCTTCTTCAGCCACTGCCTCATCCACCAATGTTGTTGCTACATCTTCCACAACTAACTCCTCTATTCCCACTGCTGCCACAACTTCTGTAGCTGACCCATCAGCCAACCCATCTACTTCTCAAACAACTAATGCTTCTTCTTCCCAACTATCCAGTGATTCATCCATTCCCATTACCCACATATCAACTACTGATCCCTTAGAAGGTGTTTTTCAATGCCTCACTTTGGGGGAGTACCACCTTTATAACATTGACACATTCCTTACTCCTCAAGAGTATGGTAAACTTCACCAACATCCCCGCTATGATCACCACATAGGTGAGGTTTTCCCCTATGGTCCTCCCCACCTTCGCACCAACTTAACATATGGGGGACTTGATGCTTCTACCTACTCACCCAAGCCACCTTCCCAAACTCAACCATTTTCCTCCAACCTTCAATCTCTCACCAACCACCACTTCACCCACACCTTCCTCCATCGTTGTGCTTGGAAGGGATTTGGATTTGGTTTCTATGAACAAGGCCACCATACTGTCATTCCTTGCACCACTCGTAAGCATAAAGACCATCAGTGGTATTGGATTTTCTGAACCACCTTCTAGAAAGGCCCGAGTCAAACTCATTGAGGATGATAAACATTCCCCACCCCATTCACCAACTTCACCACCTTCACCTACAGAGTCTATGGATCCAGAATCCATTCCTCCTAACTTTTTTTTTGTGAACACCATTTCCCTAGGACCTCTGACTTATCAACATGATGGCGAGGCTCCCTCTTCTCTTCCCTTCCTATATCCTGACATGATCGATGATGATACACCTTCTATTAACGTCGTTCAATGTCAGGACGATGAGTCTATTCTCACCTACCTTGGTGTGGAAGATTCTTATATTCACCGGTCATTACCTTCTGAGATGCAAACCATGTTGAATGAATCGACCATCGAAATCAATATTCACACTCAGGATGACCCACACATTCTAAAAATAGGCCAATCTTTAGATGTTGCTGAACAAGAAGCTTTCACTTCTTTCCTTTGGGATCATAGCAACACTTTTTCTTGGTCCTATGCTGATATGCCCGGTATTGACCCAAACATTGTGGTCCACAATATCGTAACCATTCCTGATGCCAAACCCATGAAACAAAAGCTGTGAAAAATGCATCCTCGCATTTCCCTTCTTGTCAAAGAAGAACTCCAGTGCCTTCTTTCGGTTTCCTTCATCCTACCCATTGATTATCCCTAATGGATCTCTAACATTGTTCCTATCACAAAAGTGACAGGGGGACTCCACATTTGCATGGATTTCCACAACCTTAACTTAGCTTGCCCCAAAGATGACTTTCCTCTACCTAGTATTGACCAACTAGTTGATCTCACCACCAACCATGAGATGCTATCACTCATGGATGGTTTCTCGGGTTATAACCAAATATTACTCACCCCAGAAGATCAACACAAAACCACCTTCATCACTCCTTGGGGGACCTTCTATTATCATGTCATGCCCTTTGGCCTTAAAAAAAATGGTGCTACATATCAACGGGCTATGAATTATATTTTTCATGACATCATGCATAGCATATTGGAAGATTACGTTGACGATCTTCTTGCCAAATCTAAACATCGGGCCAAGCACCTTGTTGTCCTTAAAGTTTTCTTTGACCATCTCATCAAATATTGTGTTCACCTTCAACCTAAGAAGTGTGTCTTTGTTGTTCTCTCTAGCAAGCTCCTTGGTTTTATTGTTTCTTTGTGTGGCATTGAAGTTGATCCCACTAAAATCAAGGCTATTCTCAAAATGCCTCCACCTACTAACCTTCATCAACTTCATAGTTTGCAAGGAAAGTTTCAATCTATTCGTTGCTTTATTTCTCAGCTTTCTGACCACTGCCATCCATTTCATCATCTTCTCAAAAAGGATGTCTCCTTCAAATGGGATGATGAATGCCACAAAGCCTTTGATGCCTTAAAACAATACCTCCTCCAACCACCTGTGCTCATTCCCCCTAAGGATGACCAACCATTTTACCTTTACATTTCTGCTACTGATCATTCCCTGGGTGCCATGCTCGCTCATCGTGATGAGAAACATAGGGAGAAAGTGGTTTATTATATAAGTCATACACTTTTAGACTATGAAACTAGATATACTCATGCACCAAAAACTCTGCTTAGCCTTAGTTTTTGTCACCACTAAACTTCACCATTACCTACTCAACCAAAAAACCTTTGTTGTCACCAATACTGACCCCTTACATTACATGTATGCTAAGCCCTACCAACATCAACGTGTTGCACGTTGGCTCATGCTTCTTGCAGACCTAGATCTTGAATTCATCCATCAAAAATTTGTCAAAGGAAAAACAATTGTTGACCAACTCACAGATGCACCTCTCTCTGAAAACCAATCCTCTAACTTCAATTTCCCTGATGAATCCATCACTACCCTCTCCCTGGATGATACCATTTACCAGATGACCTTATTCTTCAATGGTTCCAAATGTCAGCATGGGGGTGGTGCTGGAGTTATCCTCATTCCTCTTGATGGTGAGCCTATGTCCATTATCTTTCAAACTAGATTTTGATTGTACTAACAATATCACCGAATATGAAGCATCTGTGTTAGGTCTTCAAACCACCATAGCCTTAGATGTTAAATCAATTACTATCTTTGGTGACTCTCAACTGGTTGTGAACCAAGTTAATGGTATATACCAGTTTTGTAATGAGATACTTCAAAAGTATAAGCATCATGTTGACATACTTTTGACTACCTTTGACCATTATGAACTTCAAACCACCCCGCGTTCCACTAATAAATTTGTGGACACCATGGCCTGTCTTACTTCTCAAATCCCCACCTCACCCTCTGACTCAAAAATATTTGTCACAGTACAAAGGTTGCAATCACCTTCTTATCTAATTTGAGACGTCAACCTTGTAGGAAACATTGAAACTGACCCATGTGACCTTTGGTATAAGCAGTTTGCTGACTATCTTTCCCTTTCAATTCTTTTCCTCCAGATCTTACTCACAATGCACAACAAGCCTTTCTCAAAAGTGTCTCTCGCTATGTCATCATGGGTGGTCTTCTATATAAATGCAACTTTGACATTATCCTCTTACGATGCCTTACGAGTTTTGAAATTCCATACACCATCAAGGAAGTTCACGATGGGATTTGTGGGGGTCACTTCAGTGGCTTAGTTGTCGCTAAGCGCATCCTTCACCTGGGCTATTATTGGCCAACCCTAAACTATGATTTTTGTGACTATGTCAAGCATTGTGTGAAGTGTCAACAACATGCTAATCTTCATCACACCCCTAGTCACACCTTACAGGTCGTACGAGACCTTTGGCCTTTCTCTCAATGGGGTTTGGATCTTGTCGGAGAGATCAACCCTCATTCTTCCCAATGTCATCAATGGATTATTACCACTACCGAATATTACACTAAATGGGTGGAAGCCATACCTCTTATTTCTACAAAATCTGAGAAAATATGTGAATTCATCAATCATCACATCATTTGTCACTTTGGTGTTCCTCACTGCCTCATCACTGATAATGGAAAACAATTCAAAAACAAAACCCTATGGAAACTCTGTGATGCCTTCGACATTCAACTTAGTTTTTCTTCACCTTATTATCCTCTAAAAATGGCCAAGCTGAATCAACTAACAAAACCTTAAACAAAATTCTTATGAAAGTGGTTGACAATACTGGTAAGGATTGGCATACACACATTCCTTTTGCCTTATGGGCTTATCACACTAGTATTCACACCTCAACTGCTGCCACACCTTTCTCTTTGGTCTATGGTACAGAGGTTTTCTTGCCTCTCGAAGTCCAAATTCCATCTCTTCGTATCTCACTCAAAGATATGCTCAACGATGATGATTTTCGCTAGGACTGTTTGGCACAACTTGAGTTATTAGATGAACATCATCTAAATGCTCTCAATCACCTCCAAATCTACCAAAAATGTATCAAACATGCCTATGATAAACGTGTCCAAGAATGAACCTTCCAGGTCAGTGACCTCATCCTGAAGGAAAATCAACATGTAACAAAAGTGGAGAAAAGTAAACGGGGAAAGTTTGCTCCTAATTGGCTTGGACCCTATATTGTTACTCATGCCTATGGATCAGGTGCTTATCATTTATCTTCACTCGAAGGTAAACCCAAACCTGAGCCCCTCAATGCCTTGCATCTTCAACCATTCTATTATTGAATCAAGTCCTATATCATCTTCTATCTATTAAACACTTGTCCCTTGAGCAACATTCACCTTCCACTTACCTATTTTAAGGATCAATGGCTAAACAAGAATCATGTGATTACCCATCACCTTTCAACCTTATCTTCAATATGAGTACCATGGCTCTACTCATGGCATGATTCTCATGGATAATTTTCATCCTTTTCAAGATGGAATCCCATGGTCATTCATCACTTAAAACCTCTCTTTCATAGCTACCCTGTGTGTTATGGTTTTGTCTTCATAAAAGAAGCCTATACTTCTCTATAGTCTTGTCCATGACCTAAAATTCCACAAAAATTCAAAAGTAATATATGGGGATTTTCAAATTCAAACTCCTTGAGTCAAACTTCTAGCAAAAAGATGACTCCCTCAAAAATGACATCTATCTTTCTATCTTTCTGTTATAAATAGACTGCTCCCTCGAAGGACAACTATACAAAGCTAGCCATATTGTACATAGTCTATCACAAAAAGAAGACTATTTCTATAAAAATAAAATAAAAATATTCTAAAGCTTCCTGCATCAATCAGCTTCATGAAGACCTCAAGGAGATATTCTATTCATCCCACATAGACTTCCCACATCGATCAATCTATAAAACAAAAGTAAAAAGAAAAAGATAAATTTTTCGTCATGGACTTGCCTATTTTGATCTTGGGTATCTTACGGAAGAGAAATGTTGTCTCACACTAGGTTACACTAAAGCAACCTCTTTCACCTCACTGTATTTTCCTTTATAATCTTCTACCTACTCAAGGGACACTGCCGTAAATGTGACATTTCATGATCATGTGAATTTTCTTCACCCTTAGAATAGTCAATCATGCAATGCCTTTAGGGTTTTATGTTCATAAGCCAATATTTGGTATGATAGACTCGTAATGGTTCTTACCAATTAGGCAAATTTTTGTCTCCTCTTACCATTCACCTCTTTTCTTACTTATTGATCCTCCTTCATAAGACCAGACCTTTGACACCTACATTCTAGGAATTCCTCTTCCACCAAAATCACCCATATCTATTCAACCTACACAACAACCATGCATATTTGACCCAACCATGCCTATTCAACCTAAATTCAACCATGCCTAAATGACCTATAAACTCAACCATGCCTATTCAACCTAAACTCAACCATGCCTAAATGACCTAAACTCAACCATGCCTATTCAACCTAAACTCAACCATGTCTGAAATGACCCAAACTCAACCATGCCTAAATGACCTAGACTCAATCATGCCTAAAACCTACCGACCCATTCATCTCCCTTATCATATTCTTCCCTAGCTTATGGGAGAACTACATCGGCCTGAGGCCCCTTTTTTCTAAGGCTATGTAGGCAGCACTCCGAGGGCATGGGGCCCTTGGAGGTTAGCTCAACCACTTTTTCCCCTAACCAATTTTCCCCCTTTTATATTCACATTTTACCCTAGTTAGTTTCCATTTTACACAAAACTTGGAAATTAATCTATCATAAAAACATACATACCTACCATTTTATAACATCAACCATATCATACATCAATCATTTAGCATTTCCATGATATCAAATACTTGGAAATTTAAACCACAACATACATATACATCATTTATTTTCCATAATACCAATAAGTTGGAAATTAAATCAAATGCCTAAAAACCTTGAATCAACCATGCCTATACCTGACTCCACCATGCCTATACCTAAATTCCACCATGCCTATACCTGATTCAATCATGTCTACATGAACTTGATTCAATCATGCCTAACTCAACTAGTTTCCATGATACACAATAATAATGGCAATCAAAGCAAGTACATCATCCATCCAGTAAAAATCATCAACTATATAATGGGAGTGTCTGTGTATCAATACATATATACACAAATATAAATAAATATCAGTATCTCAAAACTCTCATTAACAATCTCACGTCTTCGGCACACAGGTAGGTATATATATCAAAAATCAAAATAATGATACACTATCACATATGGTGATAATCACCCCCACCTGATGCCCTCCTCTCTGGTCTCACCTGTCTCCTCCTCCCTACTAGTCAAGCACCCTGCCAACATCTCACCACCCTCTGCTGGTCCCTGCCTGGCCTCCATCTCCTCCTCCTTGCCCTCTATGGGGCCTAGTCTCTGGGAACTAGTAACCTCACCCTGGCCCTATCTCTAGGGTAGATGACCCCCTATGCTACCAGAACTATGAGTCCTAGATCTAGTCCACTCACTGGCTACCTGCTAGGCTTGGTACTTGGCATATGAAGGCACATCAATCCCTACGGTGGCTAGATGGTCTTGATAATAGCGAGCCTCATTCAGGACATCCCTGAACCTCACCATGGATATGGTCTGTGGTGGTGCCATCGGCCTAACTAGCCCCTGTGAACTCTTCCCAACAAAAAGTGTACCCTGATTCTGGTGCAGGTGCCTATACTATGGGACCTTTCCCTGTGCCTGTGGTGGTACCTATGAACCTACTTGGGCCTTTAGGGCCACAACCTGTGCCTATGTGCTTATGGCCAAATTATCTATAATCTAGCCACATATGTTCCTGTAAGGTGGCTACCTACCCTCCATCCCATCTCCACCCTATGCAGGAGCCTATGCACCTATGACTACCTGGGTTTGTAGGGCCATCACTTGTGCCTACAAGGTGGTCACCTGTGCTTGTGACCCTGTCAGCTATTTCCCTAAAACCCTAATCTGTGCCTGTAGGGAAACCACCTACCCTTATAATGTATCCCTCTGCACTATGATGTCACTAAATCAGGCTACCCTGGCCTCGACAGTGCTATCCTGTAGCTATGTGCCACCCACCACTACCTATATCCATCGGTGACACCTGCATCATAAATCTATCTTACACCTACTCCTCCTACCCTTGTGGGAACACTCAGACATGGTGGAGACATGGGTCTCTTACCATCTCAACGACTATGGGAAAGGTGGGGGCACGTCCCGCATAGTCCAAATTGTCGCCTGCCCTATCCACGAGGTATCATCTCATGCTCCCTGGCAACACCTTTATCCTCTCAATAATCTGATGGTCACTCATCATGCCCATTGACCTGGAAAATAACTCATGGAGTCCACATATCGTATCCATATGAATGCCTCACTCGACTATCGATATAGTCAACTCCCCAATAATAGAAACCACTATGTCGCATCTTGCCACTCAATCTGATATCATACATCCTCTAATTTGATGGTTATCTCACCAGTCGATAGATAAAAGTCATTGGTCACGAAGTCCCATATGTTGATGAGAACAACCATCATGTTAGGATCTTTTCCTATACACCTATAGTGCCGGATAGAACTAAGTCTCACATCTGCTATGTGCTCCCACTCTTTAGCTGTCACACTAGGCCACATTTGTACTAATAGAGGTGGTACTCTGTCTCTCATAGTCAATTGATCTCTCACCTACATCAACCAAACCACCACTTTCAAGTCAATACCTTCTCATATCACCTATTCCTCAAACCTCAAATGGCCTCATACTTAGCCATTTTTTACCAAATCATACCTAAAACCATTAATCATACCTACCCTTCACCTGGTTTCAATACCTACCCTTTACCTATTTCACCTAAAACCCTACTGTCTCCATTCTGATACTTACCCACTATCATAAATCATTTCACCTATTTACCTTTCACACACCTGCAGAATCATGCCGTACCTACACTCACTTTTCCCTCTTCTGCCTACATTAGTCTTCACCTACCCCTACCTCATCTTTTTTCACTTTCCCAACTAACTCTATTTTAACCCAAGTCACTTTTTAAGTGACTGACATCAGTTGCCATGACCGAATCCAGTCCTCTTGACCATTGGTATTAGTCACCCTTTAACCCACCGATGCCGGAAACCAAACCGACGTCAGCCAACCCTTGACCGATATCGGTCACTTTTCGGTGATAAACCAAAACCCCACACCTCCCATTTTAAAAAAAAAACCAAAACCCCACAAAAAACCTATCCTACCCCACCCAAATTCAACCTACAATCATTTCCCAACCTATTTAACTATATTTTCCCTTCCCCACCTCAATTTCACCCATTTTCATCCATATTTTTAGAAACCTAAAAAATTCAACTTCCCCCTATTTAACCTATTTTTTTCATTTTTACCCAAATTTGTTTAAAAACGAGGGTCTTAGGATTAATTCCTACCTCCACTTGGTGTCCTCTCCGCGGTGGTCATCTCTAGTCTCTACTCTGCAGTGGTCCTTGTATTCCCTCTTCTTGTTCTGCCATGGCCATGAATCCACTCCTTCACTCACAACCAATCAGATAGATCCAATTGATCTCATGGGTCTATCCACTGGATGTAAATTACCTCCTCGTAGACTGGTGACTCCGCTCACCACTTGGCACTATCATTTTCCACTTTCACACCTCTTCACTTGTCATTTTTATAAATGACAATCAACAAATGAATCCATTAAAAGTGGATTTTTCCTTTTTTAGCCCCAAATTGACATGACTAACATCGTTCAATCATGCCCTAGTCAACCATGTATCAGTTAACCTCTAACTGACATTTGTCATCAATTAACCATATGGCCTAAAAAATGTATGTTTTTCCCAAAAAGATGTCATTCTTTCTCCATTTACCCTTAGCTTTACCTATTAGATTCACCAACAAACCTGATCTTCATATTCCATTAGGTAATTGCATCTAGGGACATGTCTTTTTCCTTTACCGCAGCTCTACCCATGACCCCACCTACCCACCTGCACCCAAACCTCTAATTGGACATTCGAATTTGTATATTTGATATACCTAGCAATGTTGCTACCCATGTTGTTCAGCCTAATGCCCTTACCTTTCCTGATGTCATGATGTTTATCCTGACCAAACATTTAGTGCCCTTGAAAAAAACCTATTACCAATTCCTACACCTTGCCTAGTTGTGATTCAATACCATATCCTATACCTTGGATACCTGAACCACTTCAACCTCATTTGGATAAACCTATCGACCTTTGACGAAGTAGAGTTTATAAGATCTTCAACCTGGTACCTTATCACAATCTATACGTGTGTGTGTCTTAGAATTCCATTACCTATTACCTGACCTGACCATTACCCTTACCTACAATCCATCCACCCTTATTTTTATTAAAAAATTATTTACCAAACCACTCACTACTTCTACCAACAACTTCAATAGTTCTTGGTTTTAGGGGAGGAAGACCTTCAATGCTACCTAGGCCAACCCCACTCTCACTTATATTTGGGGTGGACGAAATTCTAGTGTTTATCGGCAACATTTCTTACCAAATACGAGCTACTCGATAAAAAGGGGCAAATGTAGACACCAAATTTGGGTCACACTCCCCTCGGCCCCCTTTACCTAACTAACGTAGTGTATTCACCTAACCATGACCCCTCAACCTAAATTCATGTTAGTTCTAATTACTTGTAATTGACTTAATGTACATCCTCACATTATTTATTAATTTAATTACTTTAATTAAGTTAATTTACAAAACACTTAGACACCTAACCATGGACTTATTCCTAGTGGATTAATTAATTAAAACTAGGTCCTTACTTATCCCAACAAACTGGGACTTAGTATAACCCTAAAACTAATGTCCTATTCCTTGTCCAAAAACACTCCCACTTATCTAAGCATATCCTCACTTATGACCTGAATTGGCAATCAAAATCATGCCAAAAATAGTAAAGATCTGCAAATTTTTTGTAAACCTAGACTTACTTTCCTTAACCAACACTGGTTATCCCTTGACTGGTGATGGTCACATAACCGTCATCGGTTACTTTATATATAAATTTGCAACCTTTTATGTAGGTTGGTCATTTTCACTTTGGGGAGAACTATTTCATTCAATTTCAAATCCAAAAGCTCTCATCATCTAAATGACACAAAATACTCAACCATAGGCCCAAACAAGCATTTGGTTCTCCTTCCAGAGCATTAGAATACTCACAGGAACATTACAGGACTACAGCCGTGACACTGACTCTAGAATCTCTCCATGAATCAACTACCGTCCACCTTCACCTACCACATCTGTAAATTCAAGTAAGTAAACATGATTTTAATGATATTGTGCTTTCTTAAAGTATAGATTCCTTACCTCTTTCATTATACTTTATTTTTTCCTATATTCTTTTATCTCCACCTCGTTACAAATATACCAACACAACCACATATAGCCTTTTTTCCTTTCGTGACTTCCTCCTCTATTTTCCTGAGTCTTCTCACTAATATCATGAACCTAACCACACCCTTCTTACTCTCTGTGTAATCACAGAGAAGCCAAAAAAATTATTTTTATCAAATTATTGTCAATTGCCCCTACTGACGCCAATTACCTAACCACCACTAGTTTCACCTATATACCAATGTCGGTCGCCTAAATGATGTCGGTCTCTATGTAATTTCATTCATTTTTACCAGTGAGCTTCTCGATCAACTAAAAATAACCTAGACCTCACCTAATAAACACGAAACCCCTGTCAGACCTACTAAAACCCAGAATAACCTACCAATCCTCTAGATTTAATCATAACCTTGCTTGTTAGACTAGATTTTTTTTTGTATTTCTACGATATATCTAAATCATATAAATATAGTAGGATTTCCTTACTTCATGATATTTGCATTGAATTGTATTTTAAAGTGGATTGATAGTCTTCTAGGAAGGACCTTACTTAACTGATCTACCACTCGTTAGGTAGTCCACTAACCTATATTATTAATACTGTTTTGTGGTCTTGTTGTGTTTCTTATATAGATCATTCCTCCTAGCTAAAGGGAAGCTCTTCACGATCAGCTTGGATCAAAAATTCAGTAACGCACACATTAAACCTTCAACCTACATCTCACAGGTATTCCTCCTAACCTATTTCCTATTCAATTTTAACTAAAAGCAACAAATTAGGTGAAATAGTTTGACCAAATTTGACCAAAAAATATCTCAATGTAGATGAACTCAAATATTAAAATTTAAAGAATGGAACTATGTGAAAATTTGAAGATCTTTCCAAAAATTTAAAAAACTCTAAAAAATTCAAAAAAGTGCGGCCTTTAGATTGATAGTTATGAAAAATAGTATATAAGCAATAACTCTCACAAAAGAGAGAAAAAAATTCTAAAAATTTTTACTGAAGCTTTATAATATATATCCCCATACATGGTAAAAATATCTTTGAAAAATTCTCAACTTTTCTTGAGTTATAGAAAAAAAACCAATCATTTCTGAAATTTATGCTCTAATACCAGATGTAATGAAATTACTTGAATATAAATGCAGAAATATCAGAATATATAATATATTATTAAGCCACTTCGAGGGGGAAACCTCCTAAGTCTTACAATAAGACACTAACTCATACTCTTCACACTTATGGGGAGGAATTACTCACCCATATATATAGGTATGATTGTGAAAGGTCATACCCCTTCATTATTATAGTTTATATCTAATGACTAACTAATGAATATAAGTATAAATGTTATATAAGTCATATGTTAGCCCACACTTAGACATATAAATTTAATATGTTAGGGGTATAACATCATACTTGTGAATCTTTCTTTCATGGTATTTATATGATCCATTTTACCTTTATATGGAGTTAGTTCTTCTCTTTGCAATTTGTATGTTGTGTTAAAATAATCATATTAGTGGTAGTTATGGAATCACATGTGAATCCCTTCTTTTATTATTTAAGTTTCTGACCCTCATGCAAAATACTTATGTTAAGAGGTTAAGATAGGAAGTCGTGCATATCATTTTATTTTTGTCGAATATTGTATGCTTATACAAGTTGGTCATTTTGTTCTTTTACTGTTGGTACATAACTACACTTTTACTTTCAGTTATCCTTCTTCTCATTTTCTAATAAAATATCAAATAACTGTATTTAGTTTTATTTTAATAATCTTAGGTTCTGAGATTTATCTTTAATTAGATGCACATAGTTTAGGAGGATTTCATCCTACTCTGGAGGTTCATCCCAAGGAACCAAGGTCCCACACCTTGGGGGTTTTCCCATGTTGCACTAGATCAACTTAATGATCTAATAAGTGCACGATCCAAGAGACAACACAAGCCTTCTATACCGTATGAACTAATTATCATGATATTTTGCAGTATCATAAATAAAGACTCTAATCTATGTAAGAGATTCCAAATTACTTTCATTGAACAAAGAGGGTTCTCCTGCAGCTATCTGGACCAGCTCTTGAAATTAAATCAAGTGTCTTTCTGAGGATGTGTTCTCATTGAATGAAGGTGTTCCTAGCTCTTGCACACTTTTGAAAATTTTGTCTGAGATCTTAGATACATTTTCTTCACAAGCCTCAAGCTCGGAAATGGAATCATTCAGCACATCACACCTTACAATCATTTTGAGGGACCAAATGAGGGACAAGTTCTCAGCAATGGATGAAAACACATTATGATTCAATTAGAAGTAAGATTCATGAGAGGTCATTTCAGAGACCAATGAGAGAATAATTTCCTAAATGGACTTTTCCTTCTCAATCTCTCTCCTCGTATCTTTTATGTTTGACATAGTAGCTGAGACATATTGAAATAGTGAAAGTGCCTTAGGCAACAAAGTTTTCCCCTTTTCAATAATCATGTCCACCCATTTATCATTGGTTATTCCCTACATAGTGAACACTTAAGCTCTTGATTGTTTGGGAATCTAAGCTACAAATGGGAGAGATTGCTTCATTTGGAGGCAAGGATGATGAACCCGGTTCAAGAAATGGTCATACATCTGAAGACAAATTCCTAACATGTTCCTCAAATTGATCAATGTTTTTATTTTATTCCTCATTCCGTGAAAGGATCCAAGATGAAGACTCCTTGAACAAGTGAACATAACCCTCATTGATAGATTGACCCAAATAGACCTTAATCATTACATAATCATCTACTATCATTTCTTTCACAGGCTTATTTACCTTTGGATGTGCCACCTCTACATATTGATCTCTAGAAGCTGCA
Source organism: Taxus chinensis (assembly GCA_019776745.2). Classification (NCBI taxonomy): domain Eukaryota; kingdom Viridiplantae; phylum Streptophyta; class Pinopsida; order Cupressales; family Taxaceae; genus Taxus; species Taxus chinensis. The sequence goes on along the minus strand of CM034146.1, from coordinate 40,200,832 downwards.
GTGTAGAAATGGGAAGTTGATTATGCTTTCTTACCCTTCTTAACCCTTATGCATTTTGAGATGGCCTCAAGGTTAGGTGTCATTGCTTGTTTCATCGTCCTTGATTCTTCTCTCAGTAATTAATTTACCTATAAAAAATGCTTAGTAGGTTTGTAAATGAAACTAGGAATCTCATGTGTTTGGTTAGAGATCGAAGCATGACCAAGATGAACCGATTCAAGTGCTTCAACAAGAACACCTAGATCTACATGATGGTTAGGATCAATCTCACCTAGTTCAATTTTTTCCATAGGGTGTTATTGGACCTTGGACCTCTTACAGACCCCAACAAAAGGAGATACTTCAGCATCATCAATTTTCATCCTCCTTCTCTTTTCTAAATGAGATAAACTTGCATCCTCATCAAAGACGAAGTGAGAGGAGATTGCCTAGACAATGAAAGTGTTTCACCACATTCAATGCTTGAAACCTTCTTCTTTTTGTACCATTCCTTCATTCTCTGAATTATAATCATGGATTTTTCAGCATCTTTGTCTTCAAATTCTCCAGGTCTAGATATGCCACATCATTATCTCTCATATTCAGGATATTCACTGCTCAAGGTGGAGATGGGCTCAAATATATTGAATTTAACCTTCATGATGCTTTAAATAGTGTTATCATTCAATGAAGAATTTTTGGTGAAAATTTCAAGTCAATCTGAGCACATTCTATTTTTGGCAGGTTGTAGGACATGGTCTATTTTTAGCAGTTTTTTCCAATTTTCTAATTTTCAGATTTCCTGTCTTCTGAATATGGGGAATTGAATCATGAAGTTTGCATTATTAATTTTGATGACCCTTATCATTTTTAGAATGATTCTGATTTGGATTCACTAGAAATATAAATTTTAGCTATGTAAGTCGGATTGAAAAAAATTCACTTCCACCGGCTTAAGAATTTAGTATTTAGTTATTTTGTGAAATTTCAACTGATTTGACTCAAGGAATGAATGGAAAATCAAAAAGGAAATTGTATGTTGTTATAGTTTATTAATGGATGATGTAACTTCTTTAGGGAATTAATGGAACTTATTCTAGTTTCATTCTTTTAGTTTCTTATGGCAAAAGAGGTTATGCAAGTTTCAAGTGCAAAAATGGAGGTTTATGAGAGCTATGCACATTTATTTTTCCTCTCCAATGGTGGATGCTGAAAATTTTGGCAGAATAACAATAAGGTAGCATGTGAGGGAGGTTTTTTAAATGCCAAAAATGATTTCAAAATGGATAAATACAACCTTTAAACCACCCCCTTCATTTCCCCTCTTAAAATCTATCTAACTCTCCCTAAACCCAACCAAGGTCAACCTAACCCAAGTGCAACCACACACTCAATTTTGTCCTCATAAAAAATATGGTAAAAAAGTACTTGGAGACCATATCCTTAAAAATTCACCATGGGTAGTAGGATCATGAAGAAGGGGTCAATGGTGACTTAAAGCACCCTAAACCTTACAAAGCAAGTTGCATAACTAAAAAAGGAAAGCTAACACCATTGACATCCATCTAGATAAGGTTCTAAGTCTAGGAATGTAACATTAAGATAGAAGCTTAAAAGAATGCTTAACTAGTATGAAAATAATACAAAATCTACCTAAACATGCCTACCAATATGCTTGAATTACCTAACATGGGCCTAAATAGACCTAAGAGGGCAATCAAATGGTTATGGTTGCTACTACAAACAAGGTGAGATGGCCTCTCCAAATGACTACTTGGTCATTTTTTATATCCATTTACTAACCCCATTGAAGGCTTTAAGTAAGGATTAAGCTTGGCTATAAATCATATTTATCATATGAGATGCAAATCAAAGCATGGTGCAAAGTATAAAGGAATGAGGTGCACCCTTTTTATAGTTTTCCTTTTGGGAGAAACTTATATTTTGGTGCATGTGGGACTAAAAGCCCCAAATTATATTATAATTTATAATCATGATTAGGCCTTGTTAATCATGATTAGTGAATTGCCAAGTGATTAAGAGGTGTGGATCCTTAATCAACCGCTTAGGGTCAACTAGGAGGCTAGGATAAATTTTTGAAGCTTGATGAGACGTTGTAGAGATGAGTGGGGTGATTTTGAGTGGTTGGAAGAGGGGTTTAAGCCAATACTAGGGTATATTGACCAAATCAAGGGTGAAATAGGCTTAATTAGCCTATAATCACTAATTGCCTATTTTGAAGAGGATTTTGGCTTACGGTTCACCATAAAGTGGCATTCTTAATGCAAAAGGGGTTACAAAATTATTAGTGTGGTGTTAATTGGCTAAAGTGGCAAGAAACATTAGTTAATTAGTAAAGAGCACTAATTATAGCGGAATTGGGAAGAATAGGAGGGATTTGTGTGCATTTTGGAAATAAGATTGCAAAAGCGGAATTTAGGTGTCTACATGTTCCCCTGTTTGAGGTGAAGTTAGTGACTTCACTTCAAACATAGTAGACAAACATAAATAGGTTGATTTTTATAGAAAAATTAGCAGGATGAAGGATGCCCCCTCGAGTGTTGAGTGGGTGATAGAAGAAATCAATCGAAAATCGAAAATATGATTTGAAATGGATAGAGGAAAATAGGTCAGAACAGGCGCAAAACCCTTAGGTATTGAAAAGGAATAATGATAGGGATAAACGTGGTTGTTTAAAACCCCAGGAGAGTTTTTTAGGAGAAAAATTAGTAATGGTAATAAATGATAATGGAGAAGAAATGATTAATGGAGAAATATGGGATATGTCCAACCTTTGCATCCAACCTTTCCATAAGCAATCAATTTATATCATTTTACCCCTAGGTTTACATCATCGGCTTTTATTTAAAATAAACAAAAGTGTAAGATAACATGAAAAGCTAAACTATGAACAATTGTTTACTACTAAAAATATGTTCCATGCAACATACTTTATGCAATGCAATACGAGAAAGTAAAATGACATTTAGCTCCATGCAACATACAAAATGCAATGCAATACGAGAAAGTAAACCAGCCTACCTAACAAAGAAACTAGTATAATCTAATGTACTCGAACAAAGAACGTGTTGCACCCATGTTTTTTTATCAAGTTGTAGCTCCCAAATGTTCGTGTTGTAATGACAAGGGTTAAAAATGATGCCCCAAGGAATGACACATGCAATGAGAAAAATGGAGAACACAATTAGTCCTATGAAAAAACCTTTGTGCACTACGATACAGTCTCTGGAAACTCACTGTTGCACGGGAGTACCGACGTAGTATGTAACTGAGATTTTGTTAATGGGGGTAGATTACAATGATCCACAAGTCATTTGAGACCAAAAAAAACAAGAACCATAGAAAGACTCTTTTGTAAGATATATTTCAATGTGCGAGGATGATGTAATTGACACATGTTTCAGCTGCATATATGTTGTTTACCATTTTTGTTTAAATTTTTACAATTTTTTAGATTTTTAATAATTATTATTTTTTATTTTTTATAGAAGAAAATATTATAGAAAAATAACAAAGTCACAAGGCAACGCTAAAAGTGACTGTAAGGCAAAAAAATCCCCAGGTAGTATAAAATGTCGTTAGGAAGTAAAAATATGCCCCAATGTAGTAAAAACGTGTCGAAGATAATTATTTTTTAAAAATAATTATTGTTACCAGTGTTAGAGGAATTTTAGAAGATACACTACGGTTTTGAGGCACTTTGGGAGTGAGAAACACACCGCATGAGGTAGAAATGAGTATATAAGTCACCGTGGCAAGTCATTTTACCACGCTTGCCTATCATTTGACTACTGAATTAAGCTCTGACCTACATGAGGAAATGGCTAGAGTAGTGAATCAAAGGCATTGCACAGACCTTGTGAGGGACTACTTAAGACTTCTAACGGATGGACCACTGGTACCCAATTCTCTTTTTTACCCTAGCAGTTCAATTTTTTTAATTTTTAACAGAAAATATGCATTTTTAGGTAAAATTTAGGGCAAAACTAGGGGAGCGCCTATGTTAGGTGTCTTTGTAAAAAAAATTGTTTTCCTTGCCATCATGGGCGCTTGGGCACCTATGTTGAGCAACTTTTTGTGAATTTTTTTGCCAGCATGGGTGCCCAAATGCATGTGTTGAGCCCCTTTAACATTTTTTTTTGGATTTTGTTGGCCAACATGGGTGCCTGGGCACCTGTGCTGAGCCAGTTTGATATTTTTTTCACTTTTTTGGCCAACATGGGTGCCCAAGCGCCTGTGTTGAGCCCCTTTAGCATTTTTTAGCATTTGGCTAGCCAACATGGGCGCCTAGGTGCCTATGCTAAGCCACTTTAGTATTTTTTTTACTTTGTTTGGCTAGCATGGGCACCTAGGCACCTATGCTGAGCCACTTTAGCATTTTTTTTTACTTTGCTTGGCTAGCATGGGCACCTGGGTGCCTGTTGTGAGCCACTATGACATTTTTGGCACTTTGGTTGGTTAGCATGGGTGCCTAGGTGCCTGTGCTGAGCCACTTTGACATTTTCGGCACTTTGGTTGGCCAGCATGGGTGTCTATATTGAGCCACTTTGGCATTTTTTTTTACATTTTGGTTGGCCAGCATGGGCACCTGGGTGCCTATGCTAAGCCACTTTGACATTTTTTGCATGTAGCTGGCCAGCATGGGCGTCTGGGTGCTTGTGCTAAGCCACTTTGGTGAATTTTGCAAGTAGTGAGCCAACATGGGCACCTAGGTGCCTGTGCTGAGCCACTTTATTATTTTTATTTTTATTTTCTGACTGTACGGGAGTGTGTAGGAGCCCATGCTGAGAGCCTGGTGGTGGTACACACATAGGGAGGGATGTTCATGCATGAAAGGCACTCTTAAAACTACTTTTTAGGCCAAAAACTTAGCTTTTTGATTAGTAAACCCCCCGTAGAAGAAAAATGTGAACCAAAAATAAATTTAACGATGAAAATAGAAGAATAACATACTAAATTTAAACCTTTTTAGAAACAATTACATGGTAGAATAGAAAAAGACTACAACAATTCACATATCTAGCTCTGCAGTTGTATTTGGATGTGTTAGGGATGCGGGAGCGGCATGCATGACATCAGACTTTTGAGGCGATGTTTGGACATCCCAACCGGGTCTTCCTAGAGATTACCTTGGAGGTGACAGACTTATCTTACATAGCTCACATGCCCCATATCTCTTTCGATCATAGTTTACTCACAACCTTAGCTGAGCGATGGCGTAGTGATATTTAGACCTTCCGACTTCTGACATGTGAGAAGAGTGTGACACTAGAGGATGTGTGATGGATCCTATGAATTCTGATCCAGGGTCATTTGATTACCTACGATAGTCACCCGAACCGAGTTGAGCACTACATAGCCATGATATTTGGATTGACTGACATTCCCCACTGAGGCCTAAAATTTTTGGTTAGGTGATGCATGGTTAAAACGTAGCTAGGACGGGTCCTTATATACTTATTAGCTCTTGTCAGTGGCGTGTTGTTGCCTGATAAGACTAGTCAAATTCCATTAATTTTGGTGGTTGGGAGCATTTTCTACGTTTTTTCCCGTGTTGGAGACATTTCTTCGATTTTCTCCCATCAATCTCAGCCAAAATTCAAAATTGAAGTATTTATCATGTAGAGGATGTTAACAGCATTCCAATGATACCAAAATCATGAAAATCTGAGCTCTGGATCGATAGATATGCCCTTTTGAAGATTTAAAGAAAAATATGGCGTAATGAGGGCAAAAATCAAGTTCATGGGCCAAAATCTTCCTTTTTCCCCTTTTTCTCCAAATTAGGAAATTTTCCCAAAAAACCTCCACGACCCACCTCTCTAATGACATGTGGTGCTCTCTGATTGATATGCGGGCCTCAAAATAACATTCTGCCTCTTTTTTCCCACAAGGGAAAATTTTCCCAAGGCCTTCTATAAGCCCGACAACCACTACTGATGTGGACACATGGCACCTCCTGATTCAATGTAGGGCCTTAACCAATTATTCTTCATTCTCCTTTGCGAACTCGCAGACCAAATTTTGACCTTTAAGTTTTTAGCCAAAAGGCTAAGTGTCAAAAATTTCTCCCTGGCCCTGTAAGTCCGTTTCATTCCTTCATCGGGCCCGCAAGGCCAAAATTTGACTTTATGCCTTTTAACCCAAAAAAGGGCTAAGTGCTGAATTTCTCTCTGTGCCCCCACCAACCCACTAATTTTCCTTGGAAAAATTTCTTCCTCCGCTCCGTCGCCCCGAGATTCCCTGGAAAAAATCTCTCCCAAGCTCCACAGATCCACCTTGGGCAAATTTTCCCTCTTAACTCCACCGAGCCATAACTCAAAAAATACGAGTTAGAAAGATTTCTTTACCTTTTTGGAAAGCTGGAAGAATTATCTATCTGATGAAGCCATACCTAGAAAATTTTGAGTGCTTGTAAAGTGTTAAAAATCTATTTTTTAGTACCAGCAAGGAGAAAAGAGAAGCAGTTAACCAAAAATAAGCATGGGCTTATTTTTGGATAACAATTTTGGTGACTCAGAGGGGTCATTTACCTGCTAGATGAAATGACCAGCTGCCTTTAAGCCTCCATTGGGCATAGAGTCAAGAGAGATAGCCTAAAAATTGAGATGTGGTAAGCACATCGCTACAGAGATATTTTTGACATAGGACCACGGATTAGGTTGGACCGAGCCCTTACTAGCTTTTTAGAGGTAGTCTTACAGCCTTGGGTATTGTTAACCAAAATAATCTCCACTTATTTTTGGGTTAACTTACTACCTTTTGTGCTTCAGTCCAGATTTTTAGACATTTAAAGCATTAAAAGGTTTCTAGAAATTACATCATCAGATATAGAATTTCTTCCCCTTTCCAGAAAGCTAAAGAACTCTTTCTAACTCCTTGTATATTTTGAGTTATGGCTCGGCGGAGTTAGGAGGGAAAATTTACCCAAGGTAGGCCTGTAGAGCTTGCGAGAGATTTTTGCAAAGGAATCTTGGGCCGGTGGAGTGGAGGAAGAACTTTAGCACTTAGCACTTTTTGGGTTAAAATTGCAAAAGTGATTTGTGCTCCCACGAGCCCCCCAAAGGAAACAAATGGAAAATTTGCCTGAGTCCTGAAAGGGACACGTGGCAACATTTTAGCAAAGGTGGGTTAGTAGAGGATTTCAGAGACTTAAAACTTTTGCTTCGCAGAAGTTTCTAAGTAAAAATATTGAATGCATCTCCGAAGGCACCTAGAGACGCCATGTGGTAGGCCAAAACCAGCAGCAGACTAGCAGGGAGTCGGAGGAAAAAGTGAAATTTTTCCATTTTCTTCAGAAGGCATAAAAACAAAAGGTGACCCATGGCCCTAAGGAATTAAGTGATGAGGTGGCATATAAAAGCTAATGTGGGGATACAGGCCTTCGGAGGTAAAATGGAAAATTTTCCCTTTTGCCAAAAAGTGTAAGAAATCAAAAGGAATCCCTGCCTCCACCAACCCCAATGGATGCCACATCATCAGTGGATTTGCTGGGAAAATATGTAAAATTTTCCTGAGCCAATTTTGTAAAAAACGTAAAGGAAAAACACAAAAGGCCATAACTTTTGATCTAGAGCTCCATTTTCTACAATCTTGATACCAATGGAAAGATATGGAGATTCTCTTCATCATGGAGTCTTAAATTTTGCATTTTGGTGAAGATTTGTGGGAGAAATTTATAAAACACATTTTGGCATGGAAAAGACAAAAAAACCAGTTCCAACCACCAGATTTAATGACGTATGGGTCATTTTCTTTTCTTTGCAAAGTAGATACATGGGAATATAAGCTTTTGCATCAAGCCCATCAACAAAAAAGGAATTAAAACACATTTTGAAAGGTGGTTGGATAAATCCCACGTTTTCCCTCTCTTTCTCACATGTTTTTATAAAATGTAAATAGAGGCACATATTTTGGTTGTTCATTTTTCTTCTCTACCTCCCCCTTCTTTTCTTCCCCAGGGTTGAAAATGGAGTTTAAACCTCCTCCCCTGCTCTGTAATGGCATTTTTTTCCTCTTACTCATGAAATGGTGCACTGTGTAAATTTTGAGCAATAAAAAATGTGTTTTGTGATGCATGTGTCCATCCTTTGCTTGTTTTCATTGCATCCTCTTGCCTCTCATCGTTCTGTAGTATTCTATGCATGTTTTGGACATTTTATTTGTAGATCTAGGAGTTGTGTTCATGGGGATTTGATCTAGAGTATCCTCATGGAGAAAATCCAATCTAATATCTTCTCATAATCAGGTGCATTCAAATCCATGGCATGAAGAAAAAATAGACAATTTCGTTGATATCTCGTTTGCAGGAAACGCAGCTTGTATGCAAAAGTTATGGCTTGCTGAAATTTTCAGGTAACTAGTAAAATTTGGGACTATGCACATGTGGGATGCACGTGTGCTCACCAAGTGGAAAACTTGAAATGTGACACATGGACAATATAGGTGACAGAGTAAAAGTTTTTTTGGAACACTAGTCTTCGACACTCGGTGACGAACAAGTGGGCCCCGCTATTTGCGGGCTGGGGGCCCTCAACCAGGTTTGACACACTCAATTATGGAGGGGTGCCGTGGCCTCCTTCATTTTATATTGATATTGTAGAGATCTTATATATATCTACATTGTATGTCCACAATATGATGCATGTGGGACTATTAGCTAAGGAAATTTAAATTATAATCTTATCCCTCCACATTACATGCTTAAGCCAATTAAATCCAACGCATTTTAAAGCCCCACTATTTATTGGCTAGGGGCCCTCAACCAGGTTTGACACACTCAATTATGGAGGGGTGCCTTGGCCTCCTTCATTTCATATTGATATTGTAGAGCTCTTATATATATCTACATTGTATTTCCACGATATGATGCATGTGGGACTATTAGCTAAGGCAATTTAAATTATAACCTTATCCCTCCACACTACATTATTTAAGCCAATTAAATCCAACGCATTTCATATAAACCTCCAACTTTAAACGCATATTTTCCAAACTTCCATATATTAAAACAGCCATACATAGATACTTGCCAGCTCACCCCCCTTATCTCTCCAACATCCATGCATTCACCCACTTTGAGCGCCCCATCCTTAGGAATAAGATAGCTCTTAAGCCAATGAATGCATACACCACCCACCTATATAAATGCCTTCCTGTTTTCACGCCCAACAAATGTGGGATCTTATCTCAATAGAAAATGTGCCCCAAAAGGATTGGGATTTGAACCTGGGTCGCTTGGGTAAAAATATAGGCTCCCAACCATTACACCCGGAGATATGAAGTAGTATAAAAGGGGCTTTGTTGTATATGAAGGGACATCGGAAAGTGACTGTGATATTGTTTTGCTCATAACTTGAGCTAGAGAAGGAATTTTGAGATGAAGTAAAAAGCGACTCCTATTATTTTTAGAAGAGGAACGTGATGAGAAGATAAAATTCTTGTAGAAATTTTTTTATCAATTTATTTTCAAGATTTTAATAGATCGGTCCCATTCAACCGGACCTGGAGACGTAGGCCACAAGTGTTGAACTCCATTATCAATTCTTGTGTCAAATTGTTGGTGATTCATCTCTTTATTTTCCGTTTATACACAGTACTTTCATTTTTAATTCTTTTATTAAAAATACAAAAGGATATAATATTCAATTTTTATATCAAAAAATCAATACAAAGCAAAGTTAAGTGTGTGCACAATTGCTAGTTAAAATTGAATTTTTTATCACTGGTATCAGAGATGGTTTTGACTGATTTTTGGTTCATATTAATGTGTTTTTGATGTTAACAAGGTCTCGATCTAAGAAGGGTTAAGGAGATTTAGTTGAAGGAGATCCCAAAATTGGTACCAGACGATCTCGGAGTCCTTCAATGGAGGATCAAGAGGTAGAAGAATTTCGTTAATCATTCCAATTGATGAAGGAAATGGTAGAGGAAATGTACCAAGATAGGCAAAGGAAAAGGGAACTAGAAGAGGTAAGAAAGAAGAAAGCTCTAGTTCTGATACTCCTAAAAGAGACCCTTTAAAATGTGATTTTCCTTCATTAAAGTTAGATATCAAGTTTGAATTGCCTATGTATACTGGAGAGCTAAATGTAGAGAAGTTGGATAACTAGGTCAATTAGATATAATTATATTGTAGGGTTCAGAGAATTTTTGATGATGAAGAAAAAAATCATTTGGCAACTCTTCGAATGGGTGGCACAGGACTTATTTGGTGGGAGAGTAAGCTTTAGGAAGTGGAAGAAGCTAAAGCTATAGCAATCACTTCTTGGTCTGAATTTGTTTCAAGTGTTAGGAAACAATTTTATCCTCTTGGTTATAAGCAATAAGCTATGATGGATTGGAAAACATTAATACAAGCTAGGGGAAAAAATGTTCAAGAATACACACTGGAATTTAGGAAAAGGGCTCTAATTTTGGGAATTTCTCTAAACACAAAAGAAACGTTGCTTAAATATATTGGTGGATTACATATTTATCTAAGGCATATGATACTTGTTTTAGGTCCTACTAATCTTGATGCAGTATGTGTTCAAGCAACCCATTTGGAAGCATGAGGGAAAATGACAAAGGAGTCCTCTTTCTCTTCTTTTAAACAAAAGAACAAGAAATCTGAAGGAAAAGGTTCGAAAGAACAAGGAAAAGGAAAGGGTAAGCATAAGACAAACTCTACTGTTAAGAAGGAAAATGAAAAACCATTTTGTAATCATTGTAAAAAGAACCATGATGAGTCTAAATGTTGGAAATTACATCCTGAAATGAAACCTAAATGGATGGTTAAGAAAGGAAAGGAAAAGAAAACAAACACTGCAGTTCATGATCTTGGGTCAGATTCAGGTGATGAAACCAAGATCACAGCTATGATTTTTCAAGGTAAATCAAATCTTTCAATTTCCAACAATAGTACTATAAATGTTGCATCTTCTTCTAGTAAACAAACTATACATGATGATAAGAAAAGAAATGAGATTTTCCACATTCGAATAATTTCAAAGCATACGAAAATTGATACTCTTTTTGATAGTGGATCTCAAGCTAATCTAATTTCTGAGGAGGTTGTTAAGAAACTAGGGCTCAAAACTAAACCACATATTAAGCCTTATCCTTTGGGTTGGGTTTGTGATGATTCAAAAATTCAGGTAACTAAAACTTGTACTTTCAGATTTTCCATTACAGACAAGTTTATAGATGAAGTTGAATTGTATGTAGTTCCTTTGGATATCCGTGGGGTGGTTTTGGGAAGTCCTTATTTGTATGATCGTAAAGCAATATTCTATAGGGAAGAAAATAAATATTTGCTTGTAAAGGATGGAATTGAGTTTATTGTTAGAGCTCACCATGAAAAGAATAATCTATCCTTGGTAACTGCAGGTCAAATGAAAAGGCTTGTAAACTCAAGCAAAAATTTTGTGCTCATGGTGGTCAAAGCCAAAGAGAAAGAACATGAGATGGATTTTGATAATTGTGATCTGAAACATAAGGATGAATTGGTAAATAATATTTCTAATTTTGATTATGTTTTTCAGTGTCCACAAGGTCTACCTCACAAAAGAGGGGTTCAACATGAGATACATTTGCTTCAGGATGCACCTCTTCCCAATATCAGAATGTATAGGTTGTCAGTAGTAGAGAATGAGGAAATCAAGAGACAGGTAATGGAACTTTTGGCTCAAGTTATAATTCATCAAAGTACATCCCCATGTGGTTCGTCAATTATTTTGGTTCCTAAGAAGGATGGCACTTGGAAAATGTGTGTTGATTTTCATGCTTTAAACAAGATTACTATAAATAATCGTTACCCTCTTCCTATAATAGATGATTTACTGGATCAATTAAAGAATGCAATTTATTTCACTAAGTTAGACTTAAGAAGTGGTTATCACCAAGTAAGAATTGTAGAAGGTGATGTTTGGAAAACTGATTTTAAAACAAAACAAGGATTATTTGAATGGTTAGTGATGCCTTTTGGATTGTTCAATGCACCAACAACATTCATGAGAATTATGAATGATATATTTAGACCATTCATTGATAATTTTGTTATTGTCTACTTAGATGATATTCTTGTTTTCAGTAAATCATGGGATGAACATGTTAAACACATCCAGAAAGTCTTAGATGCACTAAGGAAAGAGAAATTGTATTTGAAGATGTCAAAATGTGAATTTGGAAAAATATCTTTAATTTACTTGGGTTATATTGTAGGAAATGGAGAATTGAGAATTGATCCTATAAAAATAGAGGTTATTGTGAAATGGCCTAGACCTACTAATGTGACGGAAGTTAGAATTTTTCTAGGTGCAGTTCAGTACTGGAGAAAATTTATTGCTAACTTCTCATATATTACATCTCCTTTGCATTCTTTGACAAGTGTTAAACAGGTCTTTCAATGGGGAGGAAAATAGCAGAAAGCCTTTGATACACTGAAAGAGAAGATAAGTACCGCTCCGATCTTGGCACTTCCAGAATTACAACATTCATTTGAGATTAGGACAGATGTTATTGACTATGCAATGGGGGTGATTTTGATGCAGAACAAACGACCAACGTGTTACTATTTAGAAACCTTTACAAGTGGGGTAAGAAACTATCCAACTTATGATAAAGAGTTGTATGCTTTGGTTCAAAGTGTTAAAAATTAGAAGTATTATTTAATGGGACAAGAAATAATTATACATACTAACCATCAACCGCTTCAGTACTTACAAACACAAATAAAATTACAGCGGTCTAGACATTTCAGGTGGATGGGATTTTTGCAACAATTTCATCTTGTAATCAGGTATAAAAAAGGTATTCAAAACAAGGTTGTTGACATGTTATCTAGACCACCAGTGGTAGTAGCATCTATTCTTTTACAACATAGTTATTTGGCTCATGTTAGTTACAAGGAACAATATGATAATGATGTTGATTTTAGAGAAGTGTATGATGATCTAATAAGTGGGAAACAAGTAGGAGAAAAATATTATCATCTGCATGAAGGATTGTTATATCATTCTGGTAAACTTTGTATTCAAGAAAGTGAACGTGTGCATATGATTAGGGAAGCACATACTTATCTTATTTCAGGGCATTTTGGTGTTACTAAGATAGTTGCACATTTACAAAAATATTTCTATTGGCCTAGAATGCATGAGTATGTAAACAAGTATATTAAGGGATGTGTTCTTTGAGCCACAAGCAAGCCAAGTAACATGACATTAGGACTTTACACTCCTCTTACTATTTCGATAAGGCCTTGGGAAAGTATTTCCATGGATTTTGTAGGAGTCTTACCCATGACATGAAAGAAACATGATTACTTATATGTGGTAGTGGACAGATTTAGCAAAATGTGTGGGTTGGTTCCATGTACTAAATAGATAACTGGTGAGGGAACTGCACATTTGTTTTTTCAATTTGTTTGGATTCATTTTGGTTTGCCTACTTCGATTATATCTTATCAGGATTCTAGATTTATTGGGGAATTTTGGTCAACATTGTGGGGGTTAATGGACACAAAACTGAAAAAGAGCACTGCTTTTTATCCACATACCAATGGTCAAACAGAGGTTGTAAACTGCACAGTAGTACACTTACTGAGGGGCTATTATGGAAAACATCCTAAATTATGGGATGAACATCTATATTATGTGCAACATGCTTATAATCACACCTTACATTCTTCTACTTTGAAGTCTCCATTTGAGACTTGTTATGGATATCTACCTAGTTCTCCTTTAGATGTATATTATGGACATGAAACTCTTGTTAATAGTTTAAGTGATTCTGACAAGGCTAAAATATTTGTGCAGAGAATACAACAGGTTCATCAGTATGTCCATGAACAATTGGAGAAAATTTATGCCAAGTACAAAGCCAGGAATGACAAACATAGAACTAATCACAAGTTCAAAGTTGGTGATTCAGTTTGACTTCACATCATCAAGGAAAGGTTGACAGATGAAGGTAAAAATTTGAAACCTATATGGTATGGTCCGTTCCAAATATTGGAAAAAATTGGTAACAACGCTTACTGGTTAGATTTACCTCCTTATATGCAAATATACTCAGTTATAAATGTTGAGAATTTAAGATTGTATAAACCGCCTATGATCGTTGATTATGATGATGCTAACATAATGCCTTCCATTGATGATTTTTCTCCCGAGTATCTTGATGAGTTACAGGAAGACATCATTTTGGACAGGAAGGTCAGAACTTCGTGAAGGGGTGATATTGACTATCTTCATGTTGGGTTCAAATTCATGCATCCAAACAAGGATAAATTGATGAAAACCGGAAAGGTGAGGGAGAAATACCCTCACCTATTCACCAATTAAGTTGACTTTTGGGGTCCAAAATTTTCTTAGTGGGGAGGAATGATCCAAAGGATCCTCATAGAGAAACACTGATATAAGATCTTCTCATAATTATTTACATTAATTTCCATGGCATGGAGAAAAATTATATGATTCCGTTGATATCTTGTTTGCAAGAAACGGAGCTCATATGCAAAAGTTATGGCTTGCTAAAATTTTCGGGTAACTGGTAAAATTTGGAACTGTGCACATGTGGGATGCACGTGCGCTCACCAAGAGGAAAAATTGAAATGTGAAACATAGAAAATATAGGTGACGGAGAAAAATTTGTTTTGGAACACTAGTTTTTGACACTCGGTGACGGACAAGTGGGCCCCGCTATTTGCTGGCTAGGGGCCCTAGCCAGGTTCAACACACTCAATTATGGAGGGGTGCCTTGGCCTCCTTCATTTCATATTGATATTACAGAGCTCTTGTATATATCTACATTGTATGTCCATGATATGATGCATGTGGGACTATTATCTAAGGTAATTTAAATTATAACCTTATCCCTTCACATTACATGCTTAAGCCAATTAAATCCAACGCATTTCATTTAAACCTCCAACTTTAAACGCGTATTTTCCAAACTGCCATATATTAAAATAGCCATACATAAATACTTGCCAACTCACACCCCTTATCTCTCGAAAATCCATGCATTCACCCACTTTGAGCACCCCATCCTTAGGGATAAGATGGCTCTTAAGCCAATGAATGCATACACCACCCACCTATATAAATGCCTTCCTGTTTTCACACCCAACAAATGTGGGATCTTATCCCAATAGAAAATATGCCCCATAAGGATTTCAAATGTGCCCCACAAGGATTGGGATTTGAACCTAGGCTGCTTGGGTAAAAATATAGGCACCCAACCATTACACCCGGAGCTATGACGTAGTATAAAAGGGGCTTTGTTGTATATGAAGGGACATTGGAAAGTGATTGTGATATTGTTTTGCTCATAACTTGAGCTAGAGAAGGAATTTTGAGATGAAGTAAAAAGTGACTCCTACTTATTTTGGAAGATGAATGTGATGAGAAGATCATATTCTTGTAGAAATTTTTTTATCAATTTATTTTTAATATTTTAATAGATCGGTCTCATTCAACTGGACCCGGAGACGTAGGCCACAAGTGCCGAACTCCATTATCAATTTTTGTGTCAAATTGTTCGTGATTCATCTCTTTATTTTCTATTTATACACAGTAATTTTAGTTTTAATTCTTTTATTAAAAATACAAAAGGATATAATAGTCAATTTTTATATCAAAAAATCAATACAAAGCAAAGTTAAGTGTGTGCACAATTGCTAGTTAAAATTGATTTTTAGATCAAGATTGCAAATGGAGTTCTATGTGAATCTGACATTTGGTCTGTGATGTTCTTGTCCATCCTCTCCATTTCTCACCTTACCTTTCTTTGTTTCATGGTATTTTTGGTAGATGATCAACATTTTCCTTCTCTGGTGTATCACCGTTTTAGTGTAGGCTCTATTTTTCTTGTTTTCTTTCTCTCCATGTCTCCTTGGATATTTAGATTAGGATTAGATTAGCTTGCCTTTACTAGAATAACTTATGGCAGGTATTTGAGGAAGAGGAACCAGCCTTCTCTAGAGGATCATTCCCATTTGCAAGTCCCATAGCTTGGGGAATGATCCAATGTTATGCAGATCACACCAAATGACAATACCTTAGAAAAGCATATACATAACTCATTTGGGGGTGTTGTGATTTCACACTAACAGTTTTGGCACGCTCGGTGGGACCTAAGAGGTATTAACTTTATTACAACAAGATTGATGTGTATTTGTTGCAATTTCTAGCTTATGAGAATCTTCTATTTGCACATCTAGTGACTCCATCTGGTAAACAACCTATTCTCTTAGTTGCAGACCTATTTTCCATTCATCTCCACTCACTCTTCTTTCCATCTCTTTCATTATTTTTCATTACATGAGGTTGTGTAATCATGAATTCATTTCCACCATGGAACTCACATCTACAGCAGTAGTACATTCCAACTCCAACATGTTTTACAAATCCTCCAAATCAGCATGTCTACCCCTATGAGCAGCAGTGCCAAAATCACTTTAGCTATGGAGTTTTCTAAGAGCAGGGGTATACAAACAATGAAGAAAATCAGATGCAAGATGTTGGCCTGTTGGATAAGATCCAAAAAATGGAGATTGGTATGGTGCATTCAAGAGCTACAGCTCAAATGAAGGCTTTTAGAATTGGTTGTAGGGCACCCTATCCATGGGAAGACCCTTTTCCAAGACACTACAGCCCTCAGGAGAAGTTAGAATTCATAATGGAGATGTTGCCCCAACTTACACAATGGACTGAAGAGATAGAGGCCTATGAATTTGGTGCTAAGCAACCTTGTCAATGGGTAAGTTCTACATCAGCATCTGGTATTTCTCTTTCCATTCCTCAGGCGGCACCATCTCAATTTGAATGTCAAATTGTAAGCCCAGCCAATGTTTATCCAGTTGTGAAATCCATCCCTCCATCCCCTAGTCTTCCATCCCATCTCATTCTTTCTTCTCTCTTCTCTTCCAAATCCAATTCCCCTCCACAAGAGCAAAAAGAAACACCTTCCCCTCCAAAGAAACAAGAATTTCCATCCTTCCCACCACCACAAACAAATGCATTTAGACATTTAAAGCATTCAAAAGTTTTTGAAAATTACATCATCAGATAGAGAATTTCATTCCGTTTCCAGAAAGGTAAAGAACTCTTTCTAACTCCTTGTATTTTTTGAGTTATGGATTGGCGGAGTTAGGAGGGAAAATTTGCCCAAGGCGGACCTATAGAGCTTGGGAGAGATTTTTGCCAAGGAATCTCAGGATGGCAGAGCAGAGGAATAAATTTAGCACTTAGCGATTTTTGGGTTAAAAGCACAAAAGTGATTTGCGCTCCCACAAGCCCACCAAAGGAAACAAATGAAAAAATTTCCTAAGTCCCGAAAGGGACATGTGGCAACATTTTAGCAAAGGCGGGTTGGCAGAGGATTTTGGAGACTTAAAACTTTTTCTTCGTAGAAGTTTCTAAGTCAAAATATTGAACACGTCTCTGAAGGCACCTAGAGGCACCATATGGTAGGCCAAAACTAGTAACGGACCAGCGGGGAGTCAGAGGAAAAAGTGATATTTTGCCATTTTCTTCAAAAGGCATAAAAACAAAAGGTGACCCATGGCCCTGAGGAATTAAGTGATGAGGTGGCATATAAAATCCAATGCGGGGATGCGAGCCTTCGGAGGAAAAATGGAAAATTTTCCCTTTTTCCAAAAAGTTTAAAAAATGAAAAGGAAGCCCTGCCTTCGCCGACCCCAATGGATGTCACGTCATCAACGGATTTGCGGGGAAAATATGCAAAATTTTCCCGAGCCAATTTTACAAAAAACGGAGAGGAAAAACGCAGAAGGCCATAACTTTTGATCTAGAGCTCCATTTTCTACAATCTTAGTACCAATGGAAATATCTAGAGATTCTCTTCATCATGGAGTCTTCAATTTTGCATTTTGGTGAAGATTTGTGGGAGAAATTTGTAAAACACATTTTGGCGTGGAAAAGACAAAAAACCAGTTCCAACCACCAAATTTAATGAAGTATGGGTCATTTTCTTTGCTTACAAAGTAGATACATGGAAATATGAGATTTTACATCAAGCCCATTAATAGACAAGGAATTAAAATGCATTTTGAAATGTGGTTGGAGAAATACTACGTTTTCAATTTCTTTCTCGCATTTTTCTATAAAATGTAAATAGATGCACATATTTCGGTTGTTTTTCATTTTTCTTCTCTACCTCCCCTTTATTTTCTTCCCCAAGGTCAAAAATGAAGTTTGAACCTCCTTCCTTGCTCTATAATTGCATATTTTTCCTCTTACCTGTGAAATGGTGCACTGTGTAAATTTTGAGCAATAAAAAACGTGTTTTGTGATGCATTTGTCCATCCTTTGCTTTTTTTTATTACATCGTCTTACCTCTCATTGTTCTGGAGTATTCTGTGCATGTTTGGATGTTTCATTTGTAGACCTGGGAGCTATGTTTGTGGGGCTTGGAAATAGAGTTTTTTGTGAATATAACATTTGGTCTATCATGTTGTCATCTATCCTCTCCATTGCTCACCTCACTTTTCTTTTTTCCATGGCAGTTTTGGTAGATGATCAACATTTTCCTTCTCTGGTGTATCACCATTTTAGTGTAGGCTCTATTTTTCTTGTTTTCTTTCTCTCCATGTCTCCTTGGATAGTTAGATTAGGATTAGATTAGCTTTCCTGCACTATAATAGCTTGTGGCAGGTAGTTTAGGAAGAGGAACCAACCTTCTATGGAGGAACATTCCCATTTACAAGTCCCACAACTTAGGGAATGATCTAATGTTATGTAGATCATACCAAATGACCATGCCTTAGAAAAGCATATCCATAACTCATTTGGGGGTGTTGTGATTTCACACTAATAGGCACAATGGGTGCAGATAGTAGATCTAGGTACTACACCATATTATGCAATGTGATATGCACTATTGTTACATGTCAGTTGTCCATTCCTCAGGAGATATTGATCGCAGCGATGCATGATGAGCAGGCTCCAGATCCATTGGTAGAGGAATAGGCATAGAGACATGTAGTACCATATATGGGGGTAGCATTGTAGGATCTAATGTAGGGACCTTTTTCACCCGCTCATGCGATTCCACGACACAGTCCACTAGGGGGTGGAGGAGGGGACTGACATGATGAGGATATGGAGGATGATTTTCTAGATATTTAGGATACACGGGATGCAAAGGATATGCCTGATATAGCATATATGTAAGATATACAGAATGAGAAGGATATGCCTGATATATCAAATATGTAGGATATATAGGATGAGCAAGATATACAAGATACCCAGGTTATACCAGATACAAAGGTTTTTGTCTTACAGCAACAGCTTCAGCAAGTGATAGCTTTGCAACTTCATATGGTAGTTAAGAGGGATCAGGTTATTGCTGAGAGGGATCAAGCCCTTATAGATGGGGGCCAACTTGAGATAGAACTATACTAGGCTAGGACTGAGTGAGATCAAGCCATTTTAGAGTGAGATTGAGTGATGGTAGATATCCTATAGTCCCAAGCATGGAGATATCAAGCTATATTAGAGTAAGATCAGTTACAGGTAGAGTGAGATTAGCTATAGATAGAGCAGGGTCAGCTACAGACAAATCAGGACTGAGTGATAACAGATAGCCTATAGCTATAGGTAGAACGAGATCAGATTGTGGCAGAGAGGTCACAGTTGCGGATAGAGCTAGTCAGCATTAGGGCACACTGTGATACACTACAGTAGGAAAATACATCTTCGGGGATGCAGTTGATGATTGATCACAGTTTTACTATAGTATGTGAGGCCACTTACTATAGGATGCAGTACTATGCAGTTATTTTGTCTGATCAGAGAGTTCCTAAGTATAGTCATATAGCAGGCAGCAGGTCCCGATCTAGATCCCATAGACCATCCTGATCAGTATGATCCGTAGAGGGTCCTTCAAGATAGGTGGCCTTAGAGTAGCATGGGTCATTCTAGCCTAGATTAGCTCAGCCTGATGTAGCTCCTTCTACTCGTTCAACACCTTGGATGCCCCTACCTAGCAGTCTTCTTAGACTGGGAAGCCCCGGCGTGGGTGAGAGTCATGGTTGACTTTCTTATTGACATGTAAGATGTATTACTTTATTTTTTGTGTACCGCCTTGTGATGAAGGCATACTTTTATACGGATGTATGTATATTATTTTTAATCATGCCTTATGATGAAGGCACTTTTTTATATAGATGCCCATGATGACTTGTTATATCATATGTATATTAACACTTATATTTTTGATGATATATATAATTATAGATGAATTACTGACGTATCACATGTTGTATGAGATATCATGTTTAATCTGTTTCATTATGTTTGTATCACCTGTTAGATTATCAGATAATGTTAGTTGATATCATATTGTACGTTATTGAGATATATTTTGAGTAAAACATGTTTATATTTTTGATATTTGTGTGGGGGGATAGATTTTTGATCATGTGCAACCCCTCTTGCCCCATTGGTGATACGGTATTTGATGATTAGCTTTTAGTATGTATGTGTGATGTAGACTTAACATATTTTATATATATATATATATATATGATGTATAGATTGTTGGGGTTAACACCGGTTGTACAGATAATATATTAGATCTAAGCATACATACAAATAAAAGTGGATATTATACCAGAAGAAATATACAAAACAAAAGATATAAATCAACACCAGATTTAATGTGGTTCACCCAGTGTGGGCTACGTCCACCAAGAAACAAGCCAATCTATTATCCAAAGCTTTCACAAGATATACAATGAATATTTACAATCTTCCACACCTCTCAGATGTACAGTACTTTCTTTCTCTCAAGCATTTTCTTCTTCTCCAAGAATTCTCTCTCTCACAATTATTTTCACAATAATCATCAACTTTTCAAGTTCTTCTTAATTCTTACTTCTAAACCCTAGCTTTCATGTTTATATAGGCATATACAAACTTAGGGCACTTAGCCATGCAATTACAATCAATAGATATGCTTTAACACTAAAAATAGATCTAATTCCCGTGAGTTAATTAAAACATCCACACACAAGTAACCGATGCCGGTTAGCCCTAACCAATGTCAATTCCTCCTTTCCTGACCGATGTCAGTCATAGGTGACTGATGTCGGTCCCTCCATAACCGATGTCGGTTACTGTGTTTTCCAACAAGTTTCATATTGCATGCTAATCTGAAGTAATTGAGCTCCACAACTCAACAATCTCCCACTTGGAGATTAATTACTGCACCATACCTATACAACGTCATTCTTGGATCCTTCCTTAGCTTTGTTTCTTCCTCTTCAAGTCTCAAACTCGAAGACCAACAGAAGTGGAGTGTAGCTCCAACTTCTCCTTTGCTAATGGCTTTGTTAGCATATCCGTAGGGTTCTCACTCATTTGAATCTTTTCTATATTCAACTTCCTATCCTCTAATACCTGTTGTATGAAGTGATATGAATGTGTTTCGTTCTCGAATGAAATGTTGAGTTTTTTTCCAAATGAATTACACTCTGACTATCATTGAACAATTTGCAATCATCTTGCTCCTTTCCCAACTCTTTCATGAACCTACTCATCCATATCATCTCCTTGCTAGCCTTTGTAGTTGCAACATACTCTGCCTCTGTAGTAGACAAAGCCACAACCTTCTGCAATCTTGAAATCCAGCTAACTGTCATCCCACCTACTATGAAAATATATCCAGTAGTGCTCCTCCTACCATCTAGATCTCTAGCCATATCTAAATCAACATAGCCACATAATGAAATATTTGAACCTCCATAGCATAACTACATGCTAGATGTCCCTTTCAAATACCTGAGTATCCATTGGACTACTTTCCAATGCTCTTTACCTGGATTGGCCATATATCTACTCACAACTCCCACTGCCTGTGCAATGTCTGGTCTGGTACAAACCATAGCATACATGAGACTCCCAATTGCTGAAGCATATGGCACTCATGTCATGTATTTGACCTCCTCATGTGATGATGGACACTAATCTTTTCTCAATTTTAAGTGTCCATCCATAGGTGTACTAATAGGTTTTGCATTCTACATCTTGAACCTTTCTAACACCCTGTAGATATAATCCTCCTGAGACAAATACAATTTCTTGTTCTTCCTGTCTCTGTGTATTTGCATGTCAAGGATTCTTTTTGCAAGTCCTAAATCCTTCATAGAAAATGTGTGAGCTAGCTTTCCCTTAAGCTCACCAATGTCCTACATACTAGATCCTGCAATAAGCATATCATCCACATATAATAACAAAATAATATAGCTCCCATTTTCAAGCTTCTTGAAATAAACACAATGGTCAGATTCACATCTCAAGTAACCATGCTCATGCATAAAAACTATCAAACCTCATGTACCATTGCCTTGGAGCTTGCTTGAGCCCATATAGGCTCTTTTTCAACCTGCACACTAATTTCTCCTTACCCTTGACTTCATACCCAAGTGGCTGCTGCATATAAATCTCTTCATCCAAATCACCATGAAGGAAAGTCATCTTCACATCTAGTTGCTCTAAATGCAAATCCTCTACTGCAACTAAACTCAATACAGTACGAATAGAAGTCATCTTAACAATAGGAGAAAATATTTCACCAAAATCAATACCTGCTTTCTGTGTAAATCCCTTTACTACAAGCCTTTCCTTGTACCTTTTCTGTCCACCCTCTTCTTCCTTGATCCTGTAAACCCACTTGTTCTGTAATGTCCTCTTACCTACTGGCAACTTAACCAAATCCCAAGTCTGGTTCTGTTCCAAGGAGTCCATCTCCTCATCCATGTCATGCTCCCACTGCACGTGGGTCTCATCCTGCATTACTTCTTCAAAACTCTCTGGTTCACCATTATCAGTCAATAATAAATAAAATAGAGAAGGTGTAAATATTTCTGGAGGTTTACTTACCCTTTGTGACCTTCTCACAAGGAGTTTGGGGTACCAGAGGCTCATTCTGGACCTCCTGGACATTTGTATCCAAATTTGTCAGTGACCGACATCGGTCACCTGTAACCGACATTGGTTCTACTAACCGATGTCGGTTTGGATCTTTTGTAACTGATACCAGTTCTGTTGACCAATGTTGGTCAGGGGTCAACTGACACTGGTTACTGTGTAACCTGTCGGTATTAATTTTAAATCCGAGAGTTCATTTTCATTCACAAACTTCTCAACCGGTTCATCCTTGGGTACCAAAATTTGATCCCTGTACATTCTCTTTTCATTCCATTCAATATCACAACTCCTAATAATTTTAGAATTCTCTAAATCCCAAAAAACGGAATCCGTAATCACAAGATCCATAACCAATGAAAGTGCATCTCTTGGATTTTGCATCCAACTTTTTCCTATTTTCCTTATCAATATGCACAAAAGCTTCTGAACCAAAAACTTTAAGAAAAGAAAGATCTACCTCTTTTCCAGTCCAAGCTTCCTCTGGTATTCCTCCATCTAGTGAACTTGAAGGCCCACGGTTAATCAAATAAACCACTGTATCAACTGCTTCTGCCCAAAACTACAAGGGCAATCCAGAATGTATCCTCATACTTCTAGCATGTTCCATGATTGTCCTGTTCATTCTCTCTGCAACACCATTCTCTTGTGGTGTTCTTGGAACCATCCTTTCTCTACGTATCCCATTCACTGAATAATAATCATTGAAATCCTTGCTACAATATTCACCACCATTGTCAGATCTAAGGCACTTTAACTTTGAATTTGATTCATTCTCAACAAGGGCTTTCCATCTTTTAAAAGTTTCAAAAACATCATATTTATGTTTAATACAATAAACCCATACCTTTCTTGTAGCATCATCAATGAAAGTAACATAATACTGGGATCCTCCATGAGAAGCTACCTGAGCTGGTCCCCACACATCTGAGTGTACAAGCTCCAATTTCTGCTCCTTCTTAGTTGCCCCAACTTTGAGAAATCTCACTCTCTTTTGCTTTCCAAAAACACAATGCTCATAGAAATCAAGATCTAAATCTTTCAAATCTGATAACTTACCCTTAGCCTTTAAGATCTGCATTCCTTTTTGACTCATATGGCCCAATTGATTATGCCACATACATGCATCTGAATCTGAAGTAGATAATGTAGAAAAGGAATCAGTAACACAGGTAGATAAATATAACATTCCTACCTTCTTACCTCTTGCCACAACAAAATCACCCTTGGTGACTTTCCAAGAGTCTCCTGTAAATGTAACCATGCAACCAGCTTCACCTAGTTGCCCTACAGAAATAAGATTCCTCCTGAGGCTTGGCACATGCCTCACATCTTTCAATACCCATGTATTTCCATTCTGTAATTTTAGATGAACTTCCCCTTTACCAGTAATACTACAAGGTTCATCATCACCCAAATAAACATGCCCAAAATTTCCCTGACATAATTTCTGAAATAACCCTTATTAGGGTTGCATGGAAAGAAGCTCCTGAATCTAAAACCCATGATTCAATTCTATTATCTAAAGAAAGAATAAGAGCATCTTGCATTACCTCTGCTGCAACAAGATTTTCTTCTTTACCTTTGTCTGGTTGTTGGTTCTCTTTATCCTTTGACCAACAATATTTCTTTGCATGTCCTTTCTTTCCACATTTCCAACAAGTAATTCCCTTACCTTTGGATTTAGATCTGATATCCCTTGACTTTGATTTCCCATTACTCTTACTCTTGGATCTCTCCTTCTGCCTACCCCTGCTTTCTACATTCAAAGCATTCCCAGATGATGATTCCTCTGTACTCTTCCTACGAATTTCTTCATTCAAGATTATACTAACCACATCATCAAACTTCAAAATATTATTAGCAGATGTTGTATTACTAACAACCATTACCAAGTTATCCCAACTATCAGGAAAAGAACATAAGAATAAAAGTGCTTTCACTTCATCATCAAATGGTATATCAACCGAATTTTAACTAATTTACAATAGATCTGAAATCATTCAAATGACTAGATGCAGATCCACCTTCATGCATCTTAGAACTAAATAGTTTCTTCATCAAATAAACTTTATTTGAAGCACTAGGTTTTTCATATAAATTAGCAAGAGATTTCATTAACCCTACCGTAGAAGTCACTTCTATAATATTGGAAGCCACGGATGCTGCCAGACTCAATCTTATAGATCCCAAATCCTTTATGTCAAGAATCTTCCATTCTTCATCAGTCATCTTCGTAGGTCTAGACTTCTCATCCAATGGTAAATACAAATCTCTTTGATACATATAATCCTCAATCTGCATCTTCCATAATTGATAATTTCGGCCGTCAAATTTCTCTACCTTGTATTTGTTTTCTTCTGCCATTGTTGTAGCTCCCACTCAATTAGAAAACCCTCTGTGAGTAAATATGTCAACACACAAAACCCTCAAACAAATCTCTGATACCAGTTGTTGGGGTTAGCACACCGGTTGTATAGATAATATATCAGATCTAAGCATACATGCAAATAAAAGTGGATATTCTACCAGAAGAAATATACAAAACAAGAGATATAAATCAACACTAGATTTAACATGGTTCACCCAGTGTGGGCTACATCCACCAAGAAACAAGCCAATCTATTATCTAAAGCTTTCACAAGATATACAATGAAGATTTACAATCTTCCACACCTCTCAGATGTACAGTACTTTCTTTCTCTCAAGATTTTTCTTCTTCTCCAAGAATTCTCACTCTCACAATTATTCTCACAATAATCATCAAAATTTTCAATTTCTACTTAATTCTTACTTATAAACCCTAGCATTCATGCTTATATAGGCATATACAAACTTAGGGCACTTAGCCATGCAATTATAATCAATAGATCTGCTTTAACACTAAACATCGATCTAATTCCCGTGAGTTAATTAAAACATTCACACACAGGTAAATGACGTCGGTTATCCCTAATCGATGTTGGTTCCTCCTTTCCTAACCGATGTTGTTCCCTCCATAACCGATGTTGGTTACTATTTTTTCTAACAAGTTTCATATTGCATGCTAATTTGAAGTAATTGAGCTCCACAACTCAACATAGATGTGATGGATATGTTTGATATCATAACACAATGTACAAGTAAAAAATAACGGGCACAAGTTAAACAAATCTAATCAAAGCAACACATTTATTTTCAAGTATGTAGCATAAAGTAAATTTAATGCCCTGAACTACAAACGAAAGTAACATTCAATCTAAGTAAGCAAGTAAATCTAACAACTAAAAGTAAGCAAACCACTACTTTGTTTTTGCGGGATAGTTTTGGGATGTTTTTCGCTATTTTTTGTTTTATCTTCAAGACAATTTTCTATTGTTTTGGATTTTTCTACGAAACATATCTGAATTTTTTGGTTTTTCCAATGAACACATCTGTATGTTTTTGGGATTCTCAAAAGTTATACGAATGTTTTTGATATTTTCTCAATAGTTTTCCAAACCAAACGCACAAGGAAATAAAGAAACGTGGATGCCCCCATCATTAGATGGGATATACAAGGGCATAATGCCACATGGTATATGTCAGAAGTGATGCTGCAAAGATGCCCCCAACATGAGGTGGGTTCATTCAATGTTAACTTTTCCACACTCAAAAGGTTAGACTAGTTGGATTAGGGAAAAGAATGATAGGCTCACAAGGGGCTCAGACGAAGGTAAAGATCAACTTGGGGAAAAATTGTCGTACTCCTTAAACCTAGACTCCTTGTACAAAAAAACCCTCCCTTAGCGCCAGAAGCCAGTTTTCACTAAAGGACTTGTCCAAAGTGCCACTATTGAATGGTTTTCACTATTGGATGTACTTGTTTATTTATATTTTTCTTTTTCTATTTTTATACTTTTTTTTGTTTTACTTTTCTTTGTATTCTGCAGAGACCCCATACTTAAGCATAGAATCACTTAAGATGCATTGTGTTCATGGGTTCTCAAATCTCTTTTCCCTTTGAATAGGCCAACTTATATGCACCTGAACCAAACTTGGCAACCATAATGTATAGTCCTAGCCAATTGGGCTCAAATTTCCTTTTCTTTTCTTGATCTTTATTGGTGTTCTTATGATACTCTTTTAACGCCATGTCTCCTACCTCAAACTGACAAGGTATGACCTTCTTGTTGTATCTCTATCATACTAAATTGTGATACACTTTGAGGTGATTAAGGGTGGGAATTCATTTCTCATCCAATAGCTCTAACTCTGCTAGTCGGGCTACTCTATAGTCCTCCTCTTCATTCAAGTAATCCCTTAGCTCGATACGTAAAGAAGGGATTTTGATCTCTAAAGGCAAGATGGCTTCTGAACCGAATACTAAAGAATATGGAGTTACACATGTAGGATTGCGAATAGAAGTTCTAAATGCCCAGAGGGTAGGGTGAATTTATAGATGCTAGTTATGGCCTGTGGTATTCACCATTTTCTCCATAATGTGAATTAAGGTTTTATTGGGAGATTCGGCCTGCCCATTACCTTGAGGGTAATATGAGGTTGAAAACTTAAGGGAAATTTGAAAGTGTTTACAGAGTGCTTTCACATTTTTATTTTTGAATGACTTACCATTATCAGTGATAATGGAAGAAGGGATACCATATCTGTAGATGATATGATTCATTATAAACTTTAAAATTTGGGGACCTTCTGTATAGGTTAGAGGGACAACCTCTACCCATTTTGTAAAGTACTCAGTGGCTATTATAATGAACTTGTGGCCATCCGAGGAGTTAGGATTAAGTTTCCCTATTAGATTGAGACCCCACTTTGAGAACGGCCAAGGTGTTGTGATTGGTTGCAAGGATTGTGTCGGTGCATGTATCAAATTTTCATACTTTTGACAATCCGCACACTTCTTCACATTTTGAAAACAATCATGCTCCATGGTAGGCCAATAGAAGCCTACTCTGAGTATCTTCTTTGTAAGGAAAATCCTATTAGTATGAGCTCCACAAATTCCCCCGTGCACCTCCTTGATTGTTTGGATAGATTCGTCAGAATTTAAACAGTGCAAAAAATTCTCGTCGTAGCCTCGGTGGAAGAGGGTGCCCCCAAGTAGGGTATAACAGGATATGTGTTGGATGAGGTTACACTTTTCAGCATGGGAAATGTTCATAGGGAAGGTTCCATCATGGAGATAATTAAATATTTTAGCGTACCACAGTGAAAAGGGACCAACATCTTCACTTACTAAACAAGATTCTGGTATATCATATGTTCTTAGATTTTCCACAAATAATGGCATATCATTGTTCTCTGGAAAAATGCTCAACATAGATCCTACTATAGCCATGGCATCTTCCACTCTGTTATGTGCTCTTGGTATTTTCTCAAATGTTATCTGGTAAAATAATTTTTTCAAGGAATTGACCATTCTTTTATATGGAAGTAACTTTTCATCTTTAACTTTATATTCATTTGTGATATGTTTGATAATAAGAATTGAATCACTAATGCATTTTATTTATCTGATATCCCATTTGATGGCCATCTTTATTCTTGTAATGAGAGATTCATATTCTGATATATTTTTGTGCAAGGGAATCCAATTCGAAATGCCTACAGAATCAAGTCTCTCGTGGGAGTGATTAGCACAACTCCGACACCTGAACCATAAAAGGTAAAAGAGCCATTAAAGTATATTTTCCAAATTGTATATTCTTTGAGGTACATAATGGATGCATCTGGTAGTTCTAGATTCAAGGGTTCAGTACCTAGTAATAGAGCTTATGTCAGTTGATCTCCTAACACTTTTCCTTTTATTGACTTTTGATGAACGTATTTAATGTCAAACTCACTAAGATGATCCAATTAGTCATCTTTCTAGTTAGTGTTGGTTTGGTCAATAAATACTTCAAAGGGTCAACCTTTGAAAGAATCTTGATTTTATTATCAAGCATATAATGATGGAGCTTCTAGAAATAAAACACCATAGCTAGGCAAGATTTCTCAATTTGTGGATAATTTAGCTCATATGCTATCAATGTCGTGCCCAAATAGTACATTTCCTTTTCTCTCTGTTCTTTTTCATATTGGGCCAACAGTGCTCCAATTACAAAATGTGTAGTAGGGATATAAAGTAACAAGGGTTTTCCTTCTGTGGGTGGCATGAGAATAGGGGGGTTGGCCAAGTATTCTTTATCAAAGCAAACGCTTGTTGTTGTTATGGTCCCTAGTTGAAATTAACATCCTTCTTAAGAATATGTGTAGATGTATGACACTTGTCTGCTAGCTGTGAAATAAACCTTCTGATGGCCTAAAGTTTCCCTTGTAAGCTATGCATTTGTCTGATATTCTTAGGGGGAGGCATTTATGTGATATCTGTAACCTTTGTAGGTTCCACTTCTATTCCTCTCCATGACACAATAAATCCTAGTAATTTTTGAGATAGCACACCGAAGACACAGCTCTTTGGGTTAAGTCAGACTTTGTAATCCCTTAAACACTAAAAGATACGCCATAAAATTTATGGGTGTTCCTTGCAGGTTCTATATTTAGCTAGTATATCATCTATGTAATCTTCTATGATGTCACTTATCATATCGTAGAATATTACAATCATCACCCTTTAATATGTAGCGCTTGCATTTTTAAGGCCGAAAGGAATGACTTGGTAACAAAACGTCCCCCATGGAGTCATGAAAGCCATATTTTGTTGATCTTATTCTATAATCTTTATCTGATTATAACCTAAGAAGCCATCCATGAGTGAAAGCATCTCATAACCTGCTGTAGAATCGAAAATCATGGCAATGTTTGGAAGAGGAAAATCATCCTTAGCACAAGCTTTGTTTATATCCCTAAAATCCATACATACTCTAATACTAACTGGCTTCTTTTGAACCAAGACCACATTAGAGATCCACTCTAAGTAGTCGATAGGCCTGATAAAGCCTACTTCTAGTAACCTTTCTATCTCTGCCTTTACCAGTAAGGCAACGTGAGGATGCATCTTTCGGAGCTTTTGTTTGATGGGATTGGCATCTAGGTGTACCACAATATTGTGCACCACTAGTGTAGGATCAAGTCCTGGCATGTCCACATAAGACCACGCAAAGATGTCTGCATACTCACTTAAGAGTCATGTGAATGTTTTTTGTTCTTTGGCTAAGAGGGAAGCTCCCAACTTAACTATCAGTGGTAGTTCCTCCGTGTCGATATTAACATCTATTGTATCTTCCACTAGTAGCTTTGATTCATCTGCCATGTGTGTAGGATCAGGAGGGAGATTGAGATCCTCCTTTATCACAGGTGGCTCAGGGAGCTCTTCATCTTGAAGTGGGTACATTATCTTTTCCATAGGTTGTTTTGCATGTTTTTCCACAAGCGCCTCAAAGAGGTTTTCACTACAGGACTTCCCCCTTTTATTTCCACAAGGCTTTTCTTTAGGAATTTTACCCTTGTTCACTTTTTTACTTAAATTCTCACACAACTCTACTTCCTCTCCAAAGTATGCACATGCGTTAAGCTGAATGGAGAACCCCTTCTTGTGATATTTTCTTAGAATGTTGTCTCTGATTCCTAGGAACTCACCAATGGCCTCATGATTTTGAAACACGTCAATAGGCATGTGCTGTTGTTGATCCCAATTCACGAGTGATTGGTAATTGAGGGTTAATGGCTGAGTGATAGGGACTATGGTGGGTATAACAAGGGTTATAGTAAGGATAGCCATATTGGAAAATATGGTTCGTAGAGGTAAGGTCTTTATAAAGACTACATCAGGAATTTGTTTCGCTTTCATTTCCAGAAAAAATATCCTCACTCTCAGAAGAGGCATACTCATCATCTGGAGAGTGAGACTCATATAAATGGATGTCTATACCTAATTTACCTACTATACGGAAAAGTATTGCAAGAGCTTCTAATGGGCCCTATTTTTGGCAGCCGCAGCTACGTCCTTTATACCCCATGGCAAGCATTATCCAATTAGGAATGGGATACTTAGGTGATTTATAACATGTATCCATGTCATCATCCTCTGGATAGAATACAATGTCCATAAGAAACCTTTCATCCTCTAGCAAGCTGTCAGGAGTAAATTTTTTAAAAGGGCAAGCCTCTCTTGATCTCTAGAATTTGAAACACAGCCTACCACGCGCTTGGGCTGATAGCAAACCATTGTGAACCATTAGGGCTTGTTGTAAATCATACTCTCCACAACTGTTTGGCTTGACCTTCATCTCCCATGTAGACAAAGGAGTTTCTGAGGTGGAATCACCATTTTCATTGATAGATAGGGTATCTAGATCCACTCGTGAAGCAAGGGCCTTTAACTGGATAGGAATAGTGATCCCCATAGATGAACACTCATAGATTGTAGGGAAAAATCCTGAAAATGCTTTATAATGAGAAAAAGGTTGAGGTTTCCCCTGTATGGTGAGTGTTTGTCCCTCATATTGCAAATTTAAACACTAATTATACATTGATGGCATGACCTGTATGGTGTAAATCCATGGGTGATCAAGCAAGATATTTTAAGGGAGTTCCAGTTCCAAGATCTGGAATTTCATATCAGTTGTTATGGGACCCACTTCTAATGAGAAAGTGATCATTCCAGCTGATTTTCGTTCTTCATTGTCATATGCCTTAATTGTGATGACCTTTATTTCTAGATCAGCTTCTATGCGGCCTAGTTGGCGGGACTATCTTAAGAGTACATATGTTAAAACCTGATCTACCATCCATAAACACTCCTTTAACCTTCTTACGTTTGATGATAACCTCAATATGCAATGGTAGGTTATGTGAAGTATCTTCAACTAAGGCTTCTGTAGTGTTGAAGGTTATGTGCTCCAAAGGAACAAGTTATGCTACCATGGCTTGCAAATGTGTTGGGTCAACATCAATGGATACTCCTGATCCCTATAAGGTTTTGTACAATATATCTTTATGGAAATTAGATATCTTTAGAAGTTCTAAGATGGAAATCTTAGTTGTAGTTTTTTCTAGTTGATCTAACACATCATAGTAACTCTCTTGACAAGGGGGAGTAGGTTCAGAATTTATAATGAGACGATCCCACCGTGTTGCCACATCACAATCCCTTGTCTTGATTCTAACTGTACTAATTTTATCAATGAGGGGGTCAACACAACCTATCAGGGCATCAAAATGGTCTTTGTTTGACATATAGTTAACTTCTTATTATGAGATGATTGTCCCTGATCCGGCTTTTGCTTTTCTTCATGATTGGGAAAAGTATTTTTGAAGATACCTAGTTTTTCATTTAGATATTTTACATCTACAACAGAATCTACTTTAATATCACTGTTGTCGACTAGGTCTTGAATATAGTGTTTTAATCTTAAACACTTGTCTTTTGTGACCTTTTATGCTGTGAAACTCACAAAATTCATTCTCCCTAAACCATGATGGTTTAAGTGTATCTTCCCCATAGGGTTGTGTTTCAGGGTATTTTACTATGTATACGGCCTCTAACTGTTTAGGTATAGATAATATGGATTTAGATAAAGGAGTAAAAGTGTGGCATTTATACTCAGTGGGTAGATTACCCTTTACAAGTTTCAAAGGTGTATGGTTCTACATGGCTAGCACCTATTTAGAGTCTACTATCCCATCACTAACGACATTTTTATTTCTATTAGGAACAAACTTTGTTTTATTGTTATATTTAGAATCATTGTGTTTGTGGGAGAAAGGTTTAGAGTCCCCCTAGCTAACAATGCCTTCTCAAATTGACTCCCTTTTTCTATTACCTCTTCAAACATGTTACCACAATGCATTTACAAGTGGAATGTAATGTCTGGATGGAGGTTGGGAACAAATATTCCTATTAGCTACTTTTTGGGTAAGGAGAAAGGGAAGTGGCTAGCTAACCCTTTCCATCTTTGTAAAAATGCAGAAAAAAAAATTCATTGTTTCATTTCTTGGCATTGCAAAGATCTAACATGGTAACATCATTTTCTATATTGAAATAGAAGTGTCATACGAAACTCTCTACTAGTTCTGGCCATGTTGATATGGAATTTAGGGAATATGCACAAACCATTCTAACGCCATTTCTCCTAAACTTTGTGGAAACAAGTGCATAAGATAATTTTCGTTGAATGCCACCTCTTGACATGCCATATAAAATTATTTTATATGATCTCGAGGGTCACCTTTTCCCTTATATTTATCAAATTTTGGAAAATCAAAATGTCTTGGGAAAGGTATCTGCAACATAGCTTTGTCAAACGGGTAAGGACATAACTCATCAAACTGATACTTCTTGTTATTGTTACTAGTTTGGCCCTCTCATAATGCTTGAAGGGCATTCTTCATTATTGACCACTCTTGATTAAAAAGTGGATCTTGCGTGGGTGGCAGTGTAGGTCTATACAAAGGTTTAAGCTTAGGTGTATGCCCACCCCAATTTTTGGTGAAAAATTCCTCATAAGGATCCTTTCATGTCTCCTGTCGAGGAGTGTTTATTGGGAATTTGTATAATAAAGCTTTAGGTTTTTCCTTTGGTATAGTTTGTTTCACAACTTTTGGTTGTTCTTTTTGTATATGCGAAGCCAAACTTGCCAATTGACAAGTGAGGGCTTGGACCTGTTGTTCTAATGTAACCTCTTTAATGGGCATTTCATGATGATCTTCATTATGAGGAGGTTTTGCGTGATGAACATGTTCTTCATGGTCTTTGCAACAAATTTTAATAGGAGGAAAATGATAGTATCCATCGTTTTTGAAAGGTACTTCCTTAATATTTTTTCATGTAGAAGTATAGGCATGACCTAGGTTTAATATGTCATGTATATGGTGATGAGGATGCTCCACTTCCTCTTCCCCTCGAACCATTGTGGAAATTAGAGAAGTGTCCACCATTGGAGGTAACCTACCTCCTAGTTCCAGAACATGCATAAGAACCTCATGTTTGTTTTGAAAAATTTAATCATCAAAATTGGCGAGAGGACGTTCTATATTTATACAAGGAGACTCTTCCTCTCCATCACTATGGTCAACCATGATATTATCCTCTAAAAGAGAGTTATCACCTCCAAATATATTGGTTCCTAATATTCGGGATCCCATCCTCGTAGTAGGCATACTTGAGATAGGAAATATTACGCAAATAATTTCCACTAAGGTTTACTAAAAAGGGACCTTAGTCAAATTTGTGTAGCGTAACAACCCTTAGTAGTTAAAACAAGTGACTATAGAATAGCCACAAAAGTGATAGGTCAAAAAAAGCGTACGAACTAAAGAATAACGAACAAGATACCCTGGCAAGGTAATGTATGACACAAGTTTTCCTTAGAATAATACAATGACATATAACGCTCGAAATTTAGTTACACCAAATAGTTTATTCTCTAAGATTTTGTCCAGATAGGTTTGCAACCAAATAGTGACAACACAACATCACCAGTTAGGTCAAGTTTGCAACAAATAAGACCTAAATGATAAGAGAAGGTTGATGCGATCTTCTAACAAAATATACTAAAAACCAGTTTCTAAACATTAACAAAGTCTAAGTCTCATAAAATTGATGATAACAATGTGAGCAGCGTAACGACACTATTTGGACACGTGAACCAAGCTTTCTGGAAAGCAATATTTCTAGTGTCAAAATGATGTTATCACAATGCCAACAATGTATCCTCAACACTCACAAAACTCAAGACAAAGTTAGGATGTAAAAACTACGTCTAAGTATAACAAGAAATTGTTATGCGTGTGAACAACGTAACTCTACAATATAGAGATTTAGGCCTCATTTCACAATAAAAACAAGATGTAAATATCTCAATTGTATGGCTATAATGTGGGCAACGTAACAAATCAAAAGAATACAAGGATGAAATCACCTAACTATGATGATATTAAGTCTCAAATATGGGTTTTTGAGACAAGGGGGCCTACTAGATCGTGAGTATGTACCATGCACACTTTCAACACTTGTGCTCTGGCATTGCAACCTAGTCACTCAAGTAGAATACAAAAGTGGTGGACATGAAATATCTAACGGTATCCTATATGTTGTTTCCTTTTGTCCAAAAATGGGCAAAAATAAAACAAGGGTGTAGACCAAGTGGTCTTGAAATAAACTTGGTGTTATTTTGGCATAATTTCATCTTGTCTTAAGATAAGTGAAAAACTACGACAAAATGACACTAAGTAGATTTCGTGATGAAAATCATGTGGTTTCAACTTTAAGAGATTCTTTCCCTTGTTCAAAAAACAAGAGTTTGAATCTAACAAAGTTGTCCCTTTATGAGAGCTCTCAAGTATACTATCTAAGACAAAAACAGTGGCTCCAAACCGGCAATCTTCCTAGGTGTCACAAGATATCTAAAGTGAGCTCGATTTACCAAAAAAATCACACTAACTAAATTGGGAGTATCTCGACTTTACTTTACCCCCTTCAGTATAATAAGCACCAAAGTGCATTCATGTATACTTTCACTGGGGTTGCAATACGGATATCTTTGACACTAATCTCACCAAGGCATACTAGACAAGTCGGTAGTGTGAAGCACTTTCCTATTTCATTCACAAGGTTCCCTCTTGCATGAACTACTTTAGGGTTCCTAGGACCACCCCCATTTTTGTAGCTTAAGGCTTATGCCAAAGGGATTATGTCTTAGTTGAGCAGATGAGTCGTAGCTCTTAACCAAAACCTACAAATACAATGTAATGATTGTGGTGTATTTTTTATATTTTGTACTTAATGTGGTTTTTGTTGCACTCCTTTTGGAAACCTACAATCACACATTTAGTTATAAAAAAATTTTAGGTCCTTCATACAAATGGTTAGTAGTTCCAAAAAGATTCACAATATCATAGGAAAATAGTAATGAATTTTTTTTGTAAATCAACTAACTACCATCAAAAATTTGCAAAGTAAGGTTTATTCCCAATTAATCCAAGTGTTTCTTAATGATAGACTAAAATTGCTTTTGGTTCCCAAGATCACACTAGGTACAAGGGAAGAGCATACACAAATTTTAGCCTTGGTTATTTATCAAATGAAAAAGCTCTTAAACTAAAAGATCAAGTATATGTCAAAACATCCAAGTTTGTTCCCTTAAGCAAAAATGAAGGATAATTGTTATTACTTACTCCTAAGAAGCAAAAAGAATGGTTTAGAGGTGTTTTTGGTTCTCAAGATCACACTAGGTGCAAGAGAAGAGCATACACAACGTTATTTCAAACTCAATCAAAGTATGAAAACACAATCACTCCTCAAACCCTAACCCAATTTACTCAACAATCTCTTATTAAACTCTAAAACAATTTTGTTAGGAATATTGCTCTAAAATCAATAATTTGACAAAAATAACATCTAAACACCCTTAAAAACTGGTAGGAATCATAAAATTGAAGTTCTGGAATTTTGAAAAAAAATTTACCTTGATGCACAAGCACCCCTACTAGTGCACAGGCCCTCACAGTCATGCACAGGCACTCACATTCATGCACAAGCACCCCTTTTTCCTGTAGATGGTCAAAAATCTGAGTTTTAAAGAAATTTTTTTGAAAAAAGGTCCAATATTTGGTATTTATTGGGAATTTTGACAAGGCCTCACCTCCTTATATCCTGCAAAAAGCAGGAAAACACAACTTCTACCACTGATCTAGTTAAAACAACTTTTAAAAATGGAAATTGATCTAAAACTTTGAAATTAATCTTAAAAACTTGAAAAACTAATCTAAAAAGGTTGAAAGTACACTATAAAGCTTGAAAGTAAACTAGAAAAATTGAAATTAATCTAGTAAACTTGAAACTAATCTAAAACTCTGAAATGAAAAACTTTGAAACTAAGTTAAAAAGCTTAAAAATTGAATGCAATGGGGTATTGTCCCACTGGGCGTGCCAAATGAAAGCACCCTAAATTTTACAAAGCAAATTGCATGACTAAACAAGGAAAGATAACACCATTGCCATCCATATAGCCAAGGTTCTAAGTCTATGAATGTAACATTAAGATAAAAGCTTAAAATAATTCTTAACTAGTATGAAAACAATACAAAATCTAACTAAACATGCCTACTAATATGCTTGAATTACCTAACATGGGCCTAAATAGACCTAAGAGGGAAATCAAATGGTTATGGTTGTTACTCAAAACAAGGTGAAATGACCTCTCAAAATGACTACTTGGTCATTTTGGATATCCATCTACTAACCCCATTGAAGGCTTTAAGCAAGGCTTGAGCTTGGCTATAAATCATATTTATTATATGAGATGCAAATCAAAGCATGGTGTAAAGTATAAAGGAATGAGGTGCACCCTTTTTAAAGTTTTCCTTTTGGGAGAAACTTGTATTTTGGTGCATGTGGGACTAAAATCCCCAAATTATATTAGAATTGTTAATCACAATTAGTGAATTTCCAAGTGATTAAGAGGTGTGGCACCTTAATCAACCGCTTAGGGTCAACTAGGAGGCTAGGACAAACTTTTGAAGCTTGCTAAGACTTTGTAGAGATGAGTGGGGGGATTTTGAGTGGTTGGAAGAGGATTTTAAGCCAATACTAAGGTATATTGA
The DNA here is from genome assembly GCA_019776745.2 of Taxus chinensis. Classification (NCBI taxonomy): domain Eukaryota; kingdom Viridiplantae; phylum Streptophyta; class Pinopsida; order Cupressales; family Taxaceae; genus Taxus; species Taxus chinensis. The sequence goes on along the minus strand of CM034146.1, from coordinate 40,163,372 downwards.
TCAAATCAAGGGCAAAATAGGCTTAATTAGCCTATAATTGCTAATTATCCGTTTTGAAGAGGATTTTGGCTTACAATTCACCGTAAAATGACATCCTGAATGTGAAAGGGGTTACGCAATTAATAGTGTGGTGTTAATTAGCTAAAGTGGTAAGAAACGTTAGTTAATTACTAAAGAGCACTAATCATAACAGAATTGAGAAGAATAGGAGTGATTTTCATGCTTTTTGGCAATAAGATTGCAAAAGTGGAATTTAGGCATCTATAGTGACATCATCCGTGAAGTTAAAAACACTTACTTAAACACCAAGTTGTGAATTTAAGTTATGTAAGAGGAGCTATCCATGTGCTGCTACATTCTAGTTTCCCCCCATATCCCCGTTAGCAAAGGGATAAATGGACATTAAGGCATCCCAAGTGGGCCAAGATTTTGCATGTCATGAGGAAGGGGCCATAACTTAAAGTGAGTGGAAAACACTTTTCTAACCACCCATGTTGTGTTTTAAGTGATGTAACCTTATCCTCCTCCTTGGTGACACATTCTTGTGTCCCAAATGTATCTTTTGACTTTGGTAAAAGGTAAAAAAGTGGATAGAAGGGTCTCAAAGTGCGCATTTACAACTTTTGAAAGTTGGATGTCCACCATTGCACTGCTAAAAATAGCCTTTTGGAGTGCCTTTTTGCCCCGAGAGATTCCCTTGGTGTTTCCTAGGCCAACCTTATATAATTTTGAGTGGAAAAAAACCCGTGGAATTCAATTCCACCATTATAAAGACCTTATTCTACTTAATATTTGAAAATTATGCCCTCTTTTGATTCTGGTCACAGGTGATTCCTGGAAGGCCAAACTGCCACTGAAGAAAAATATAGCTTTTAGTCAAACTCAACTCATATAAAATGTAGACGATAGCATTTGATCCACCTTTTCCTTTGAATCAGCTTCTAACTATGCTTGAAAATCCTAGAATATTTAATTGAATATTCATTAGGATAGAAGGTGTCGTTCTACATTTTCAGGCTAATATCTGAAAACCTGCCCTTCAGAATCCCTTGAAACTTTTACAAAATGAAGTAGACATCCATATATTTCCAATGAGTATCTTATTTCTTCCCAATTCCTCCTGAGGCTCCTGATATATCCCGAGAAATCCAAGTATCATTTTTATCACTTTCATTTCCTTGTACCATGTGTAGTCACAAAATTACTCACTTACTACTATTATTATACCGCAAAGTATTTTGTTGTATATATGGATTTTGCATTAAAAAAATGTATTCACTGATGACCCATTCCATTGTCTAGTTGTTTGTTTTGTTGGTCTTTACCCTTGTTTGTCTTGTACATTTGTCACTCACTTGCACAGTTTCGGTCGGGTCTCAGGGATTCCTATCTATCAGAACTCACTCAATTGTCATCATTAGTCATCACCTAAATAGGGATTAGGGAACCTTGGGTGCCCTCATCAGTGCTTTGATTCAGGGCACCTAAATGACCTAGGGGAACTTAGGAGTGCCCTGCGGCCCTGTCACACATGACTTTATTTTTGTCATTTGAGGTTGGTCTTTTTGGTTTTCCCTCTCATATCCCAAGGTACTAGTCGGCATGTTGGGTCATTAATGTCAAAATTTGGGAAAGAGATCCCCATATAAACACAACATATATACTACCTTATGGGAGGATTATTTCTATCCAAGGATAGCTATCTACATAGAGTAAGGAACTACATTTGGGCATTATTCTGCGTCACACACTGCACAAGAAGGGGAGTTCATTCTATTCCATCCACTATTTTGCATTTTATCTAGTTACTGCCCAATATCTTTACATCATTTAGTGTTTGGGAAACCTAGGCACATTATTACACACACAAAACTACATTGGGGTCTGAGAAGTAGTGCAACACTTGGATGTAAGACCACCATTATGGCATCTTAGGATAGTCTGAACCCTTCATTTGCATCTTTATTTTTTAGGGTTTGATGCTTTTTATGGGGTTTTTCAAGTGATTCTTCATTACAGGTTTATGATGACATCAGCGAACCAAGTGCGACACTTACTTGACCAAAGGAGAATAATTACGAAGACCTAGTGTCATCAGCGAACCAAGTGCGATCACTTCTCTGACCAAAGGAGAATACATCGATCAGACACTAGTGATCCATGGTCAGAATCAGAGCTCATATTTTTTGGTAGACTAAGGTGCCCAAATTTCAGACCATGGCACCCACGGGCACCCCTATCCCTCTCCTTGAGCCCCAGTCTGGTCATATTTGCCTCCGCTGCACTTTTCTAAGGTTTGTTGCGATGCTCTGTTTCGTCATTCCATCATTTTGTTTAGTCTTAGATCATTGTGAGGTAAGACCAATTCAAGTAAGTACCTTTTTCCTATCATTTCATTTCATTTATAATATCAAATAAATTACTTAGCATCTACATTCCATTGTATGTCATTTATCATAGTTGTACATTTCAAATTTTAATAAAATATATTCAGATTTTATTTAATCATTTTGGCGAACCTGTAGATTAGAACATTTTGTCTTAGGATCCACTAAAACCCTAATGGCTAAGGATAGGTCTTCTCCTTCTTGGCTCATCATGCCTCATGTTGGTATCAATCCCCTGGTCTATGATAAGGCAACTATAGTTGAACTCGCAACCCATTATAACAATGTTATTATGTTGGATGATATTCAACAACCCTTAGTCAATGAATGAAATGTGGCTACTAGCTTTGATAATTATACTATTGGCATTGTTTCTAATGTGATGAGCTTCACTCGTTGTAAGCCATGTTATATAGTTATCCATGATCCTCCTTCTGAAAATTCCAAAGAAATTTTAGATGATTCTCTTATTAATTTCATGTTTGGTCTTGACGATAATACACATGTGTATAATGATTTTCATCCTAGTTAGACCACTACTCTAGTTGTTGTTAATGCAAAATCAAATCACCCCCAAATGAGTTATGGATCTACTTTTCTGAAGGCATGGTCATTTGGTGTGATTTGCATAACATTGGATCATTCCCCAAGCTGTGAGACTTGCAAATGGGAATGAAACTCCAAAGAAGGTTGGTTCCTCTTCCTAAACTACCTGACACAAGCTATTCTAGTGCATGCAAGCTAATCTAATCCTAATCTATCTATCCAAGGAGACAAGGAGAGAAGAAAACAAGGAAAAAACAACAAATCCTACACTAAAACGGTGATACACTAGAGAAGGAAAGATGTTGATCATAACCAAACTGCTAGAACTGGAGGAGAGGTGAACAATGGAAAGGATGGAAAGTGCGTCACAGGCCATAGATCAAATTCACCACAAAACTCCATTTCTAATCCCCATGAACAAAACTCCCAGATCTATAAATGAAACATCTAAAATATGCACATAATACTCCAAAACGATGAGAGGCAAGAGGATGCAATGAAAACAAGCAAAGGATGAACAAATGCACCAGAAAAATGGGTTTTATTGCTTCACAAATTTACACAGAGCATCATACATGAGCAAGAGGAAAAAAACTGCCATTTATAGAGTAGGGGAGGAGGTTCGAACTCTATTTTGACCCTGGGGAAAAAAATAAGCAAGAGACTGAGAAATAGAATGAACAACTTATGAAAAATGTGCCTCTGTTTACATTTTATAGTAAAAAAAAACATGAGAAGAGAGAAAAAACGTGAAATATCAGATCTTTTGATTCAACCACAGACAGCATTTAAAAAATGGGTCAAAAAGTCAAGGATCCACTTGCAAAATACATTCCCTAATGTATTTTGTCTACTCGAGGGAGATTAGACGCAAATTTTATTAAATTTGGCAGTTGAAAACTCATTCTGCATTTTTTTTGTCTTTTTCACGCCAAAACACCTTTTACATTTTTCTCCTCGAAATCTTAACCAAAATCAAAAATTGAAGACTCTATGGTGAAGAGAATCTTTAGATATTTCCATTGGTACCCATAACATCAAAAATGGAGCTCATGATCAAAAGATATGGCCTTCTAAGTTTTTTCTGCCATTTCCTACAAATTTGGCTTCGGGTGAATTTTGAACTTTTTCCCTGCAAATCTGTTGATGACGTGGCATCCATTGGGGTCGGCGGAGGCAAGTGCTCATTTATTTCATTTTACACTTTTTGGCAAAAGGGCAAAAATTCCATTTTGCCTCCGAAGGCCCGCCAGCCCGCTTTGTCGTTGATTAAGGCTAAAACGCTGACTTTTTCCCCTTTGGGCGGAGCCGTAAGCTATTTCTTCATTTTTTTGCATTTTTGGACAAAGGGAAAAATTACAACTTTTCCCCTGATGGCCTGCCAGTCCACTTCTAGTTTAGGCCTACCACGTGTCACTTTTGGGTTCCTTCGGAGATGCATTCAAATTTTGGACTTAGAAACCCTTTGCTTGTGGATTTTTTAACAAAGTCAGGTCTATGCATCCCAAATGTCCTAACCGTCTGGGACAAATTTCTTCAACTTTAGCGCCATTACACGAAATGAATGCGCACGTGTCGGCTAAGTCGGGACTCAGGCATTTTCCAGATGTCTTGCGTGTCCCTTTGACTAGGCTTGCGGGAGTGCGAATGCATTTATCATTTTTCCACACAAAACTGTCTCCTTAGCATTTCTCCCCCAAACCTAGTGTGGAAAACCTTGGTACAAACCCCACTGGCACAATCTGTACTCCTCAGACCCGCAATGTACTAAAATAGGCCTTCTTTGAAAACACTTTCCCTCCTAACTCCGCCAATCCATAACTCAAAAAATACAAGGAGTTAGAAAGAGTTCTTTACCTTTCTAGAAAGGTGGAGAAATTATCTATCTGATGGAGCCTTTCCTCAGAAATCTTTGAGTGCCTGAAACTGTATGAAAATTTGGACTGGGGTACCAGCAAGGAGAAAAGAAAGGTAAGTTAACCCAAAATAAGCATGGGCTTATTTTGGATAACAATTTTGGCGACTCAGAGGGGTCATCTACCTACTAGATGAAATGATTAGCTACCTTAGTTGCATCTATTAGGCATGGAGTCTTCTTGATGATTTAATATATGATCTGGAACTTGAAAATATGCATCCTTGAGCCATCAAAGCACCACTATTTTGGACCTGGGACTGCTCTTCTCTACTTGTACTCTCATCCTTCACAAGAAAATCTTCAATTTAAGATTTGTGAGAGTAGAAAATTGTTAGAGCCTGGAAGCTTCTCGCTGTAAAATTTGATCTACTGGAGTAGAATGATGAGTATCAATGAGTGCTACCCCAATATGAATACCCTACTAATTTGATTCACTTATAGTTGCAAACTCTTTCAGGAGTGAGATGAACTATATACAAGCATATACTTGAAGCAATAGAACATGTGCACCAGCACTTAGGGAAATGAAACCTATTCTAACAACAGCAACAATGTGCAAAATTACTTAGAGGAATTGGAAAATCCCAGATTAATATGTACAGGGGTGAGAAATTGTGCTTCAGTAACAATGCTTGAGATAGATTCCATTGACTGGAATCTACAATTATTCACCATCCAGCTTAGCCAGGCGGAAGGAATTTCTACCTTTGCATTCAATCATCATGTATGGGCCACTCCATATGGCATCAAACTTGGAATGTTTTCCTGGCTTTACATGATCTGCATCCCATTTCAGTACTAATCTCCTGCTTGGAATGTTTTTCCCTTAGCTTTCTTGTCAAAGATCTTCTTGATCAAGGCTTGATCCCTTTCCATTTTTTGCACTGCATGTTCTCTTGCCTCTTCTAACTCCATCAGCTCTGCATACCTAGTTTCCATGGGCTCAAAATCAGCTAGTTCCAACTTCTTGACGATCTCTAATGTTGGTAATTCAAGTGATATGGGTAATTACTTCTCTTCTGTATACAAGCTTGAAAGGAGAACTTCCTGTAGACCTCTTGGGTGTGATTCTATCAGCCCATAGAGTCGATTTGAGCTTTGTATGCCAATTCCTCTTATTCTCATGAAGATTCCTTTTGATGAATCTTAATAGGTTCTTGTTTATTGACTCTGTTTGAACATTACCCTGGGGATACTATTTTGATGAAGTACTAAGGTATATGTCATTCTTGATAGCCCATTCAATGATCTTTGCACCAATAAATGCCAATGCATTATCTGATATAATAGTGGCAGGGACACCAAACCTCGTGACTATCCCTTCATAGAAATCCAAGATGTTGGATTCATTTGCATCTTTGAGTGCCACTGCTTCAGTCCACTTGGTGAAGTAATTTGTTGCTGTGAGTATCCACTTGTGGCATTGGCTTGAATTTAGATTGATAACTCCAATGAAGTCCAATCCCCATTGCATGAATTACTGATTTACCAAAATCAAACGAAGGGGAAAGGCTGCTAACCTTTCTTTCCCTGTGAAGAATGCACATCTATTTCATTTCTTGATCCATGAGTAACAATCATTAAACACCGTAGGCCAATAGTAACCAGCCTTTATGATTTTGAGAGCTATTACTCGTGGGGAAAAGTGGCCTCTTGCTTCACTGTCATGGAACTCACACAATATCATCTCAACTTGGGTCATTCCAATGCATCTCAATAGAATGCCATTGATGCCCTTCTTAAACAAAACACCATCAATAAGCACATACAGGATGGCATGTAGTCTAAAGTATCTCCTCTTAGCTTTTCTCATTTCTAGAGGACACACACCTGTTTGGAGATAGTGAACCAAATCTTGGGTCTAGCATAGAATGAGTGTATCATTAGCTGATTGCTCTTGATCATTCTACAGTAGTAGGACAGCCTCTTTTTCTTCTTTTGGCTCATCATGTTGTTTGGAAGTGAGCTTCTCACACAAACCTTTTCCATGAACCAGCTTGGTTACTTTGATTTCAATGTCATATTCCATCACACAGGTGATCCAACCTACTCTCTTCTTATTCAAGTCCTTGTTTAGGAGAAAGTCCTTAACACCAGCATGAGAAACTATTAGTTGAATCTTGTTGTTTGAAACTAAGTGTCTAAACTTCTTCAAACTCCTGATGACAGGGAGGACATGTTTTACAATGAAAGAGTACTTCACTTTGTAATCTTCCAAGCTCTGACTGAAGAATGCTATGGGTTGTTCCAAACCTTCTCTATTCAGCTGCACCAAGATAGCTGAGATTGTGTATGATCCCCCAAAAGCATACAACATGAAGTCCTTTGAAAAAATTTGGTTGATAAGAGTTAGAGCTTGTGATATTACATGTTTGATGGCCTTAAAACTCTCCTTGCCTTCTGATGTCCATTTGAATACAAGGCTCTTCTTCAACATCATTTTCAAAGGCTTCACAAGAGTGGTAAAATCAGGCACAAATCTGCGAACAAAGTTTATCCTTCCCAAGAAGCTTTGGAGGGATTTCTTGTGATGTGGTAATGGAATTCTTCGTATAGCTTCAACTCTTTCAAGATCGATTGTTAACCCCTCTCTCAAGACAATGTGGCCCAATAATTTTCCCTTGTGTGCCAAAAATACACACTTCTTTGGATTCAATGACACTCTGAACCTTCTACATCTTTGAAATACCTTCCTGAGGTGAAAGAGGTGGTCCGCTACATTATTTGAGAAGACAATGATATCATCTAGATATACCAACACTATCTTGTTAATTAAGTCTTTGAATTCCATATCCATAGCTCATTGAAACGTTTCTCCAGCATTTGACATTCCAAATGGCATCTTCTTGTAAGCATAGGTACCTCATTTGGTAGTGAAGGTTGTCTTGAACTGATCTTCTTCTTTCACTATTATTCGGTTATAACCTGAGTAGCCATCTAGTAATGAAAACCTTTCTGAACTAGCTACAACCTGCAAGATTTGTTCCATAGATGGGAGTGGATAGTGATCCTTGAGTGATGCTCTATTTAGATCACGAAAGTCTACACACAATCTGATTTCTCCATTTCTCTTTCTTGCTGGAACCAAGTTGGCCACCCAACTTGAATGCTTGATAGGAAAAATTATGCTAGCCTCAATCAGCTTACTCAACTCTTTTCTCGTGAGAGGTTTAATGTGGGGATTCATCGGTCTTTGCTTTTGTCTAATGGGTTTTTATTTTGGGTCTAGATCAATTGTATGTTGTTCCTACTTTGGGTTGAAACCTCTCAAATCCTTATAAGTCCATGAAAATACATCTGGGAATTCTTGGCAAAGTTGAAAAAATTGATATTTCTCTTGTTGGGTACTCACTTTTCCAATTTGCATTGTCTTTCCTTCACCTACTAAAATGGGCTCTGAATCTTCACCCCTTACCTGAATGTTTTCGTTCTCCTTTCGGAACTGGTCATTTGGGTTGAAGATTGATTCCAAATTTATAAGGCCCTTTGGTAATTTTTTAGTTCTCAGTTGTACCACTTGATCGCCATATTGTTGTTCCATCTTTCCCTAGTTTCTATCAGAGAACTCAACTTCTTTTTGTAAAAAGTTGACAATTTTCTAATTGTTCTCGAAAACTTGCCAACTTGTGTTGTTATCTGGGACAGATGGTCTTATAACCACTTTGATATGGGGCTGATATTTCTCACTTTTGATACTTTCTACAACATCAAATACTACCCCAATTGTTGCCATGCTGTCTACATGTGTGACCAATCAGCAGACAAGTAACCTCCAATTTCAGAAGTGAAGTCTCTTAACAAACACAAGGTGAAGAGTGGTGGCAAGTTTATGACTGATACGTCTTGCAAGACCATTACATTGGGACATGCATACAATGTGAGGCTCAAATATTTGATTACTGCAAAATTTTTTACCATTGTCCCATCCAATTGCACCACACCTTTAGAGATGACTTCATACTGAAGACCCAACTGATCAGCTATTTGTTTTGGAATTACTGAACTGTTTGCACCCGAATCAATCATACAATTATGTACTAAGTTGTTCCCGATAATCAATGATACATAGAATGGTGGAGGCTTCAAATTTTTACCTTGGTGATTCCCTCCTTGTTGGGCTACATTAGTAAGCACTCTCTCTTGATCTTTAGACGGCTGATTTGATACTGACCAATTTTCCATAGCAGCTTGCAATAGGTCTCTTTGTCCTGGGATAGCCAATGATTCCCACATTGAGATTTTCATGTTGGTCTTCTTCATTTGCTCAATGATATTTAAAGGAGATGAAACATCTCTTTGGTGTCCCTTGCCCTACACATTCTTCTCTTGCACATGGGTTGTTACAACTAGCACTTGGGCTAGTCTAAAAGGTGGCTTAGGCTGACCTTACACATTGGGAGTTGCACTCGGATTACTCATATCTTATTGAGTGATAGAGGGTCATGGCTCATTTGAATTTGATAACTATCCTTCTCTAATGTTTCTCTTCTTTGACCATGTGTTGGCAGCTATGCTTTGAGAAGGTGTTTGATTTATACCACAGAAGTCTTTAGTCTGCCAATTTACAAATGTAGTCTCAATTAGAGGTGCCTCTTGCTGGGATGCTCCTTGTTGTTTATTTCCCTCTTTGTTTGGCTCTTGGGACACACCAATGGTCTGTACCATCAAGGCCTGATTTAGTGCATCATTGAAACAAATAGATTGATTATGAGGTAGATTGCAGGGGTAACACCATTCATACTCATGTGCCACATTTTTTTGCTGGAAGTAAAGCTTTAGATGCTGAAGCTACATTTGGATCATATGGTTGGAATGGTTTTGTAGCTTGACGTTGTCCCTGGTTCTAGTTCTGATTTCCAACCTGATTTAGTGGTCTATTTTGCTGATATGAAAGGCCTAGCTTGATATTGATTTTGAGGCTGATACGGTCTAGAACTCTGGGTTTGTTGGCTCTTAAGTGTGACCAACTCATTCCCCAAACTTTGTAATTGCTTCATGACTTCTTGGAGCTCATTTGAGGTACTAGAATATGAAGTAGAGACTTCACTTGAACTTTGATTTCTTGGAGTGGGAATGGGGGCTATAGTAGGTGTTTGGCTAGTGTTTGGATTCTCTAAATCTAGGTAAAGAGGCATAGGTGGCTTGGGTGAAAGTTTACCAGCCTGGATTAGACAATTCTCAACTCTGATTAAAATATCGTAGGTTGTTGGTAGAGTTGTACCCCCCATTGACTGAATCAAAACAACAATGTCAAAATTTAAAGATTTAAGGAAATATAAGAAAGCACCTTAAGTTGTTAGTTTCACAGCCAATGGAATTTTGTCCCATGTCCTCTGAAATCTTAAGTTGAAGTTTGTTAGATACTCATTGGGAGCCCTCTTAATGGTGGTTAATTGTTCCAATAAATATAAGTTATCTCCTTTTTCTCCAAACTAGTTGTGAAGGGTTGTGCATAGCTGGTCCCAGTTCTGAATGGAGCCTACTCTCAGACTTTTGAACCATTGTAAGGCTTTTCCCTTGAATGAAGAAGCCAGAAACTTAACTGTAATTTCCATCTCCCCAATCTTATGGATTACAAAAACATTTTCAATATCCTGGACATGGTCCCTAGGAGTTGTTTGATTTTCTCCAGTGAAGTATGGGATATTTTTTAGTGCTGCAATTGGAACTGGGTTCTGTGCATTCAAATCAAGTGGGCTGCTGCCGGTAAAATTCACATATGGATTAGGTTGTGCCATTCCAATTGGTCTAAGAACCCTTGCAGAATGAAATAAAGGCCTTGCAGGTGGAGGTTTTGACAAGGTCCTGTTTGGTGGAGATGGAGATCTCTGAGTTCTTCTTCCTCTCCTTTCTCTACCAGGGGATAAATGTAAGTATTCAAATATACCTTCTTTCCTTGCTGTAGACCGGGTCTTTCTCATAAATATTCCAAGCTTGGGCTTCTAAAACCAGTGGATTCTTCTTCTATTGGAGTCACCAAATATGCAAATTTGAAGCTTCTAATAAGCTGAAGATTGCAACCAGTGCACATCAACTCTGCCGCAATGAAGTGAAGACCTCTAAGGTCCCATTGGGTGTGCCAAAACTATTATCTTCGAATCACAGCACTCTTCAGTTTGCATGAGTTTGTATGTTTGAGCTCACAGTGTGATTGGATAACATTGGTACTATATCCAAGTTGTGGGACTTGTTACTTGAGATAGAACTCCAGAGAAAGTTGGTTCTTACTTCTAAACTACCTGCCACAATCTACTCTAATGTAGGCCAGGCTATCCTTCCTAATCTATCCTTCTAAGGGACTAGGGAGAAAGAAATGCATAAAAATAAAGCCTAGATTACAGTGGTGATACACCAGAAAAGAAGTGAATGGGGAAAGTTTTCCAATGTGTGAAAATTATAGCAAAGTGCATACTAAAAGGGGATAAATGTTCTCCACAATCCAGCAAATGCTTTCACAACAATATTTTAAGCACACACAATGAGAATGAACCTTTACAATAGCATAATAGACACAATACATAGGAAATGAGATTGGATGGACAAGAAGAATGCAAAAAAAACACAACAAGGGAAGATACATCCACGAACTTGTACTTTATTGCTTCATTTATATGCACAGTCCAATCTATTACAACGTAAGGGCTTGGATCACCATGCAAGGAGCCCACTATGAGGGCCTATAGCACATTGGCTTCACCAAGCAATTTTTACAAAGTTTTGCTACATAAAAACTTCCCCCCCTTTACGAAAAAATTTCCACTGCATATAAAAACAAGAAAATACAAGCGGGAAAATGTCAGATTTCCAAATCCATGTTCAACCAACGACAGGAGTATTTAATTTGATTGCAAATTGATGGGATCAAGGAAAAATCCCATATTTCCATGCATTTTGCTTCATAAAGCAAAAAACGACCCCTACTTCATTTATTTTGGTGGTTGAATGCCGGCTCTGTGTTGTTTTTGTGTCAGAGACATTTTCTCAATTTTCTCCCACAAATCTTGACCAAAAATCAAAATTGAAGAGTCCATCGTGTAGAGAATTTCAATAACTTTCCAATGATGTTAAAATCACAAAAATCTACGCTCTTGTGCGAAAGATATGCCCCTCTAAAGATTTGGGTGAAAATAGATAAAATTAGGGCAAAAAATTGGGTTTGGGGGCCGAAATTTACCTTTTTTCCTTTTTAATTTTAAATTGGGAAAATTTCCCAATTTACCTCTACACCCCACTTCCTCGATGACACGTGGCACCCTCTAGTGATCCACAGGCCTCAGGAGAACATTCTGCCCAATTTTCCCACCTGGGTAAATTTTCTAAAATTCCCCCGCCAGCCCGACCTCCACTGTTGATGTGGACACGTGGTGCCTTCTGATTCGGTGCAGTTGTGTGGCCCAATTTTTTACCTTTCTCCTTCGCGGGCCCACTAGCCAAAATTTGACTTTGAGTTTTTAGCTGAAAAAGGCTAAGTGTCAAAAAAAATCTCCCTTGCCTTGATTTAGTCTTGGTGCGACACTTGCGGGTTTTGCACGTCTTGCGAGTAATTTTGTTCCGACTGTCCTAGATGAAAACCTCTGTCATCTCCACATTGAACTGGCTTCCCTTTTCTTGTATATTTTTTGGTGAAGTCAGGTCTACATGTCCTAGATGTCCTAACCATCTGGGACAAATTTCTTGGACTTTACCGCAAGACAAAGGAATGCGCTCTTTTTGGCTAAGTCGGGTCTGCGCGTCCCAAATGTCCTGTGTGTACCGAACCGTTTGGGAAAAAAATGTCCAATTTTTCCACACACATTATCTCCTTAGTGTTTCACCCCCAAACATGGTGTGGTGAACCTTAGTACAATCCGCAGTGGCACAATCTGCACTCCTCAAACCCGCAATGTACTAAAATAGGCCTGCTTTGAAAACACTTTCCCTCCTAACTCCGCCGAGCCATAACTCAAAAAATACAAGGAGTTAGAAAGAGTTATTTACCTTTCTAGAAAGGTGGAGAAATTATCTATCTGATGGAGCCTTTCCTTGAAATCTTTGAGTACCAGAAGTGTGGGAAAAATTGGTTTGAAGTAGCAGCAAGGAGAAAAGAAAGGTAGTTAGCCAAAATAAGCATGGGCTTATTTTGGATAACACCACCATTTTACATTTTATCTAGTTACTGCCTGATATCTTTGTGTCATTGGTGCTAAGGCAACCCGTTAGTGTAAAATCACAGCACCCTTAAATGATTTATGGATCTAATTTTCTAAGGTAAGGTCATTTGGTGTGATCTACATAACATTGGATCATTCCCCAAGCTTTGGGACTTGCAAATGGGAATGAACCTCCAGAGAAGGTTGGTTCCTCTTTCTAAACTACCTGCTACAAGCTATTCCAGTGCAGGTAAGCTAATCTAATCCTAATCTAACTATCCAAGGAGACAAGGAGAGAAGAAAACAAGGAAAAAAATAGCAAAGCCTATACTAAAATGGTGATACACCAGAGAAGGAAAGATGTTGATCATAACCAAACTGCCAGAACTAGAGGAGAGGTGAACAATGGAGAGGATGAAAAGTGCATCACATGCCATAGATTATATTCACATAGAACTCCATTTCTAATCCCCATGAACATAGCTCCCAGATTTGTAAATGAAACGTCCAAAATATGCACAAAATACTCCAGAACGATGAGAGGCAAGAGGATGTAATGAAAACAAGAAAAGGATGGACAAATGCATCACAAAAATAAGTTTTATTGCTTCAAAAATTTGCACAGAGCATCATACACAAGCAAGAGGGAAAAAATGCCACCCACAAAGAAAGGGAGGAGGTTAGAACTCCATTTTCATCCCTATGGAAGAAAAGAAGGGAGAGGCAGAGAAGTAGAATGAACAACCTACAAAATATGTGCCTCGGTTTACATTTTATAAAAAAATGTGAGAAGAGAGGAAAAACGTGAAAAATCAGATCCTCTGCTCCAACCACTGACAACATTTAAAAAATGGGTCAAAAAGTCAAGGATCCACTTGCAAATTTCATTCCCCAGTGTATTTTTACCAGCTTCAATGAGAAAAGACCCATACTCCATTAAATTTGGTGGTTGAAAACTAGTTCTGCATTTTTTTTGTCTTTTCCACGCCAAAACACGTTTTACAAATTTTTCAGCCAAATCTTCACCAAAATCCAAAATTGAAGACTCCATGATGAAGAGAATCTTTAGATCTTTTGAGTGGTACCAGGAACGTCAAAAATGGAGCTCTAGATCAAAAGATATGGCCTTCTAAGTATTTCCTTTACGTTTCTTACAAATTTGGCTTCACGAAAATTTTGAACTTTTTCCTCGCTTTCCCATTGATGATGTGGCATCCATTGGGGTCAACAGAGGCAGGGGCTCCTTTTTTTCCATTTGTATCTTTTTGAAAAAAGGGAAAAAATTCCATTTTGCTTCCGAAGGCCCATCGGCCCGCTTTGTCGTTAATTCAAGCTAAAACACTGACTTTTCCCCTTTGGGCAAAGCCGCGAGCTATTTCTTCACTTTTTGCATTTTTGGACAAAGGGGAAAAAATACAACTTTTCCCTTGATGGCCCACTTCCCCGCTACTAGTTTTGGCATGCCACGTGGCACCTCAGGGTGCCTTTGGAGAGGCGGCTGAAATTTCAACTTAAAAAACTCTTTTGGCAAAAAGTCTTAAAGTCTTAAAATCCTCCATGATCCCGCCTTAGCGCTTGTGCGCAAAATGATGCCATGTGTCCCTTTCAGGACTTAGTCAAATTTTAATTTTGTTTCCTTTATGGGCTCATGGGAGTGCAAATGACTTTTGCACTTTTAACCCAAAAAGCGCTAAGTGCCAAATTTTTCCCCCGCTCCACCGGCCCGAGATTCCTTGGCAAAAATCTCTCCTAAGCTCCGCAGGTCTGCTTTGGGCAAATTTTCCCTCCTAACTCATTCGAGCCATAACTCAAAAAATACAAGGAGTTAGAAAGAGTTCTTTACCTTTCTAGAAAGGTGGAGAAATTCTCTATTTGATGGAGCCTTTTCCAGAAATCATTGAGTGCCTAAAATGTGTGGAATTTGGACTGAGGAAAAAAAGAGTAAGTTAACCCAAAATAAGAGGGAACTTATTTTGGTTAACAACTTTGGTGACTCACAGGGGTCATCTGCCTACTAGATGAATTATCAGTGGCCTTTGTTGCATCCATTGGACATGAAGTTAAGCCTGATAAACCGATTTTGATCTGAACTCTGAAAAAATGACCTCTGAATCACTTAGGAAACCCACTGAACTTGGAGTTGATCTTCACCAAAAGCCAACACAATGCACTGTGCAAGAGCAATACAAAAGCATTAAAAACTATGTACAAACTGAAAATCATACATGCTCCAAATGGGACATGCAGAGTGTGCAAAAGTATTTCTTCTACTGAAAACAAACCTACCTATACTACTTTAACCAAGAGCAAAGGGAACTCAAACAAATCCTGTAACTGGCAGGGAGAAATAGCTTCCCTTCCTCAAAAATGGCAGCCATGCAACTGATTTGGCATTGAACATGACTGGTTGGATGAGTGAAAAACTAACTACAAGCTGATCTTCCACCCAAATCACTAAAGTATCAACTAAATACAAAACCAATACCTCTTTTAGTTGCTCTGCATTTGGATTGAAGAGGTATAGCAGCTAATCCTTGGTGCTTTGTAGCTCATCCTCATGCCTAGAAATAGACATGACCAGATTTGGCTTCTCCTTTGGCTCCAATGAAGCCAAATAGCTTATTGGGAAAGGTATGATCCAATTGATATGCCCATTTCTCTGATTTTCCACTCCAAATATGGAGTCTTTTTGCAGATCTCCCTGAATGAATGGTGTGGGAGAAGTGGTGAAACTCTTCTACTCTTTCTCTTCCTCATCTTGTGAAGAACATGGAAGGTTTAAACCTTCCCAACTTGATTCCAAAAGGCTGCTATAAGGTACAGACTACTGCAAATGAATTTTCTCCTCCATGACAACAAGTTCACAAGTTTGAAAGATGGATGATGAAGAAGAAAACAATGGGATTTCAACTGGTTCTTCTCCATCAAAATAGTCCTCCAAATCAGACAAATATATTGCCTCATTGTTATCCTGTTGCAAATGTTCAACTTCCTCCATGGTATCTTCATGGTTTGCAACTTGTTCACCATGGTTTCCATCATCCTCCAACATTGAGTTTGAAATATCAAACTCTTCTCCAACATTAGAACTCGAGGGAGATGAAGTAGAAGGAAGAATTGAAGGTTCTTCTATAACCTGTTTTATATTTGAAGCTTTTGGATCTACATTTTTCTCCTCCACAGCTAGAAAGAACTCCTCTTCTTTTGGATTTGGAGTAGTTTCTCTTTCCTCTGTTGTTTAAAGATCATCTTGCTTTAATTTGACTTCTTCCTCTAGCATAAGGTTTGTCAAGTTAAAATCTTCACACTGCTGCCCTAGAGGATAAGTTGGGGCTGCAAGACCTCTTTGACGGCTCCTTTCCATGGTGGATTCATTAACCAAATCAGGCCCTTCAAATGAAAGTGAAAAATTTCCAATGATGCTTTCTTCTTCTGCTACTACAAACTCTGATTTGGCCTCATCCATTTGCTCCTTTCTAATGGGACTTTGAGTTGATTGTTCTTTCTCTTCCATGGCTGATTGTGCCACTTCAATTAGATCAGCATTTCCTTCAAGTAGAGTACCGACATGGACACTACATTCTGAGAAAACTGATTGCTGGTTTGTTTCTTCTTTTTGTTCTTCTTCTACTGCAACAAAATCAGTCACATTCACCACTGGCTTTTCAACTTTTACCTCTTGTGCAGGCTTAACCAGCAAAGGAATTTTTGCAATCCCAAACTTAAGATCCAAGCTCACTAAGCTTTTGATCATTTCTTCATCTTTAACTTCTTCTATTTGTTTTCCTTTACTGATTTTTGAAATTTCTTATTCTTTCACTTCTTCTTCTTCTTCTTCTTGTCCTTCATGACTTATTTTTACAATTTCTTCTTCTTTCACTTCTTCTTCTTGCTGTCCTTCGTGACTGATTTTTGCAATTTATTCTTCCCCACATGGAATTGGGAAGGCAAGAGGAGAATCAGATTGGGATTCAATCAATTTTGCATTTTTTTGTGGTGGTGGGAAGGATATAACTTCTTGTTTCTTTGGAGGGGAAGGTGTTTCTTTTGGCTCTTTTTGGATTTGGAAGAGAAGAGAGTAGAAAAACTGAGACGGGATGGAAGACTATGGGATGGAGGGATGGTTTTCACAACTAGAGCAGCATTGGAGAAACTTGAAACTTGACATTCAAATTGAGATGGTGCTGCTTGAGAAGTGGAAAGAGAAATACCAGATGATGGTGCAGAACTTACCCATTGACAAGGTTGTTTAGCACCGAATTTAAAGGCCTCTATCTCTTCAGTCCATTGTGCAAGTTGGAGCAGCATTCCACTCATGAATTCTAGCTTCTCCTGAGGGATGTAGTGTCTTGGAAAAGGACCTTCCCATGGATAAGGAGTCCTACAACCAATTCTAAACACATTCATTTGAGTTGGTGCCCTTGAATGCACCATTCCAATATCCATTTTTTGGATCTTCTCTAGTAGACCAGCTTCTTTCATTTGATTTTCTTTATTGTTTGCATACCCCTGCTCTTGGAAAACTCCATGGCCAAATTGCTTTTGGCTCTGTTGTTCATAGAGGTAAGCTTTCTGATTTTGAGTCTGCTCATTATGTTGATTTGAAGGAGTTATAAAGTACATTGGAGGTTGAATATACTGCTGTTGTAAATGTGAATTCCATGGTGGAAATGAAGTCATGATTGCACAACTTCATGGAATGGAAAAGAATGAAATAGATGGAAAGAAGAATGAATGGAAGTGAATGGAAAACAAGTATGTAACTCAGAGAATGAGTTATTTACCTAATGGAGTCGCCAGATTGCAAATTGAAGCTTCTCAAAAGATGGAAATTGCAATAAGTGCACATCAATTTTGTTACAATGAAGTGAAGACCTCTAAGCTCCCACCGGGCATGCCAAAACTATTAGTGCAAAATCACAGCACCCCCAAATGAGTTATGGATCTAATTTTCTAAGACATGGTCATTTGGTGTGATCTGCATAACATTGGATCATTCTCCAAGTTGTGGGACTTGCAAATGGGAATGAACCTCTAGAGAAGGTTGGTTCCTCTTCCTAAACTACCTTCCACAAGCTATTCCAATGCAGGTAAGCTAATCTAATCTTAATATAACTATGCAAGGGGAAAAGGAGAGAAGAAAATAAGGAAAAAAATAGCAAAGCCTATACTAAAACGGTGATACACCAGAGAAGGAAAGATGTTGGTCATAACCAAACTACCAAAAATGGAGGAGAGGTAAGCAATGGAGAGGATAGAAAGTGCATCATAGGCCATAGATCAGATTCACACAGAACTCCATTTCTAATCCCCATAAACACAACTCCTAGATCTACAAATGAAACGTCTAAAATATGCACAAAATAATCTAGAACGATGAGAGGCAGGAGGAAGTAATGAAAATAAGCAAAGGATGGACAAATGCATCACAAAAACAAGTTTTATTGCTTAATAATTTGTACAGAGCATCATACACGAGCAAGAGGAAAAAAATTTCATCTACAAAGCAAGGGAGGAGGTTAGAACTCCATTTTCATCCCTATGGAAGAAAAGAAGGGAGAGGTAGAGAAGTACAATGAACAACCTACGAAATATGTGCCTCTATTTACATTTTATAAAAAAACGTGAGAAGAGAGGAAAAACGTGTAAAATCATATCCTCTACTCCAACCACCGACAGAATTTTAAAAATGGGTCAAAAAGTCAAGGATCCACTTGTAAATTTCATTCCCCTATGTATTTTTACCAGCTTCAACGAGAAAATACCCATACTCGATTAAATTTTGGTGGTTGAAAATTGGTTCTACGTTTTTTTGTCTTTTCCACGCAAAAATGCGTTTTGCAAATTTTTCCCCCAAATCTTCACCAAAATCCAAAATTGAAGACTCCATGATGATGAGAATCTTTATATCTTTCTATTGGTACCAGAAACATCAAAAATGGAGCTCTAGATCAAAAGATATGGCCTTCTGAGTATTTCCTTTACGTTTCCTGTAAATTTGGCTTCAGGAAAATTTTGAACTTTTTCCCCGCTTTCCCATTGATGATGTGGCATCAATTGGGATCGACGGAAGCAGGGGCTCTTTTTTCCGTTTGTACCTTTTTGAAAAAAGGGAAAAAATTTCATTTTGCCTCCGAAGGCCTGCCAGCCCGCTTTGTCATTAATTTGGGCTAAAACACTAACTTTTTCCCCTTTGGGCAAAGCCACGAGTTATTTCTTCACTTTTTGCATTTTTGGACAAAGGGGAAAAAATACAACTTTTCCCTCGATGGCCCACTTCACCGCTACTAGTTTTGGCATGCCACGTGGCACCTCAGGGTGCCTTCGGAGATGTGGCCGAAATTTTGACTTAAAAAACTCTTTTGGCAAAAAGTTTTAAAGTCTTAAAATCCTCTGTGATCCCACCTTTCGAGACTTAGTCAAATTTCAATTTTGTTTCCTTTGTGGGCTCGCAGGAACGCAAATGACTTTTGCGCTTTTAACCCAAAAAGTGCTAAGTGCCAAATTTTTCCCCTGCTCCGCCGGCCCGAGATTCCTTGGCAAAAATCTCTCCCAAACTCCGCAGGTCTGCCTTGGGCAAATTTTCCCTCCTAACTCCGCCAAGCCATAACTCAAAAAATACGAGTTAGAAAGAGTTCTTTACCTTTCTGGAAAGGTGGAGAAATTCTCTATCTGATGGAGCCTTTTCCAGAAATCATTAAGTGCCTAAAACGTGTGGAATTTGGACTAAGGCACAAAATAGTAAGTTAACCCAAAATAGTAAGTTAACCCAAAATAAGAGGGAGCTTATTTTGGTTAACATAACCTAGGCACATTATTACACACACAAGCACACATAACTACATTGGGTCTGAGATGTAGTGCAACACTCACCTGTAAGAACACCATTGTGGCATCTTAGGAAAGTATGACCCCTTCATTTGCATCTTTCTTTTTTTAGGGTTTGATGCTTTATATGGGGTTTTGTAGGTGATTCTTTATTGCAGGTTTATAGTGACATCAGCGAACCATGTGCGACACTCACGTGACCAAAGGAGAATAATTACGAAGACCTAGAAACCATATTAGAATCAAAGCTTGAGATTTTCGGTAGACCAAGGCACCCATATTTCATACCAAGGTGCCTTTGTCCCTCTTTAGGCACCCCAGTCTAGTCAAATTTACCTCCAATGCACTTTTCTAAGGTTTGTTGCATGCTCTGTTCCACCATTCCATCACTCTGTTCAGCCCCAGATCATTACAAGGTAAGACCAATTTAGGTAAGTACCTTTCCTTTCCCCTATCATTTCATTCCATTTATAATATCAAATAAATTAATCAACATCTACATTCCATTGCATTTCATTTATCATAGTTGTACATTTCTTATTTTAATTAAATATATTCATATTTTATTTTATTGCCACGCTAAGAACAACCCAGTATTACATAACTTGTTCCTAAACCTTATTTTTCTTCTAGAAATTTTCTAAACTTCCTCATATGATTGTATAGCTCTACCACCCACTTCTTGGGTGCTTTAAAGTTTCCCTGTACGTTCCCAGAGGGTGTTCACTAGGTGCAAAGGCCCAAAAATAGACCTTATAGAGCCTCTGAAAGCATTTATCTTCTCCTGGATCTGGATATCTTCATGAATCATATTAAAAAAGATCCTGTGCACTTGAAACACACTTGAAAATCATATTAGCACATTCCTCCTGGCCATTATTAGGGTAACACAGTAACTGAGTTGGCTAGAGGACGTGTTCACATTGACTGAGAGAGGGATTTTCAAATGAGGATTATGTTGTCATGACAAAAAAAAGAATTTTTCACACTACACATTTATCATGACAACAGTTGACTCTAGCTTGGGACTTGTTTTGGATTGAACACAATGAGGACATGACAAGAAGGAACTCCATAATCTCAAGACATTACGTGGACTAGTGCCTTATCCATTGGGCTTATAGATTCATTTCTTCACCACAAACACAACCAAAAACAGACACACCGATGAAAGGGAAACACACCAAAAGCAAAAAAAACACACAATGGAAAGGGAAACAATATTATAGGGGGAAGTTATAGAGGTGGGGGAAGAATGTACACATACCCGAAAATGGGTTGGGAGAAGTACGTACCATCATGGAACAATGGGCTGAATTCAAACCTCCGAAGCTTGAAGATCATTATCTAATCATGTCATGCTCTTGTGATGGCTTTGCATGGTTTGAGAAGAAGGATAAATACCAAGATTCCATATTTATACTGATATTGCATGGAAAACACATTTACATCCAATGACCACTTTGTAACATGTTTAGAGGTCTTGCCTTCAAGAGTCTCCATCTGGTGCTTCATGAATATGAGAAGCCATTCCTCCATGTTCTCAAAAGTAGAATATATGATTTTTTCTTGAAGGTATTCACCATTAATAGGTGAAGGTTGTAGCATGAAATCATTCCAAGGATCAACAGGGAACTTAGAAGTAGTGAGAAAAATTTGATTCTCTTCCCATTCAAAAGCTCCTTCGAGCCTCTCACTTTGTTGTTATGAATAATTAATTTTGAAATGGAGGCTACATCATTCGTATGAAGGCCTTCATAATCCTTGAGTGAATGTCACAGCATCGATTCATGCTCAAAACAAGCAGGGGCTTTAGAAATGGTGAAAGCAAGTTGATTTTTAATTTGTTCACGAGGCTCTTGCACATTCTCACTTTGTTATTATGAACAATTACTTTCTATATAGACCGGCTCAAAATCAGCCTTGGTATTATTTTCAATGATGGAGGTGTTATCTTCATGACTGAAAGTATCCATAGGATATTCAAGATTTTTCTTTTCTTTCCATTCACCATGAATACAACCTTCTTCATAGAATGAAAAAGAGGGAGACTCATTTTCACATTCATTCTCATCCACCAAGGCTTTGAAGAGAACATTGAGCTCATCTACTTATTTTGTCTCATTATTGAGTACTTGTGCATCAAAAGAGGGATCATGACTAAAATCATACTTATCTTACATAGCCATGGCATGGGTCAAGATCTTGAGACTCAGTTGAGGGTCTTCAATCTCTTCTGCAATCTTTAAGATGTTTTTCACATAATCCTCCTTCAAAGTTGTCATGTACTTACTTTCACCTTCATTTGAAGAGTCTTAAAATTGAGCCTCAAGGAGATGGCTGGAAATATGATCTACACATGGCCAAAATTTATTTGAAAAATTCTCCTCCTTATGATACATACTTCTTTCCATCCATGAGTTACCTTCTTGCAAACTTGGGAATACCTAGTCTTCATCATTTTCAGATAGAGAGAAGAGATCCATGTTATATGGGAAGGGTGCACCTTTCAACTCAATGTCCATTAGATCATTCTCATGATAGGGGGAAGAATACAACATTGAGGTTGCAACATGATAAAAATCTCCTTCTCCATCTTGATCATTCCTTATAGATTCTTCTTGTTTACAATGAAAAGGAGAGACTCCATACTTGTTATGGTGATCAACGTTACAAACTTTTGGTGAAGGTAAGGACATCAACTCCTTGGAGAGGTCTTGTTCAATTTTATCATATATGATTGTATCAAGAATGAAGTTGGATTCTTCAATATTCTCCATCTCATCACTGGTCATCCGTGAATCAAAATGAGAGGCAAGATCAGAAATAAAATCATCAATGATTACCTCAAAGTCATCTTCTTCAATGACTTAATTTTAGGATGGGAAATTGATTTCTCGAATATCTTCATGGTTGGTGGAGTCCTTGGCAAGCATTGGTTCATCTGTCATAGAATAAGAATATCCATCTCTTGTATACATTGTTTCTCCAAAGGGTTGTGCCTCAAGCCAAATGAATTTATGAATGGAGGCTCAACTATCATGATTTCTTCATCATCCTCCAAGTTGTTAATTTGATTCTCATCGAAAGGTTCAAGGATAGAGCATTCATGAGAAGTGCATAAGAATCTTTTAGGAATAAACATCTAATAATAGAGACAATCATCATGATACTCTTTTGAAAGATGAGTTTCTTATTTTTCACCATTATGAAGTGCTTCAAGATGCTCATATCTTTCTTGCATAGCCTCAACATAATTCAAAATTTCAAGGTTGATTTGGGGATCAAAATTTCCTTCTGCAATGCTCAAAATTATTTGAATGAACTCTCTTTTCAAGGTTTCCATTTCTTCATCTTCATATGCAAGATAATTATCTAGAGGAAGGGCGACAAAAGACAATGTTTTGAGTTTCTTAATCAGTTTCGTGAAGTTACAAACATTACCTTTGGGAGATTCTTCACCTTAATTATTTTCATATGACATCTTGTATCTCTTCTGCATCTTCCTCATTAAGCTCTTGGATTTGTGATCATCAATAGGTGCAAGTACCATTTTCTTTCCTTTAGAAGAAATCCACTTGAATTGAAGCCACTGGGATTTGATGATAGGATATTCAAAGATAATATTTTTTTCATTCTACATATTATTTCCATGACTATTGTAGAAATTCCACTAACCGTCTTTCCCTTTGTTGATTACATATTTTTGTTTGAAGCAAGATACCTCTTCATTGTTCTTGAATCCTTGACCTTGAAAGAGCTAGTCCAAAATGATGGTTGATCAAAAATTTGCAGATCTTGGTGGTCTTCTTCTTCTTCATGGTTGTTGTCACTCATTGGTGTTGAACACCAATCTCAAAACTTCATCATTGTGATGTGGGAAATGAATGTGACATGGATTCGTTCCTTGATGGAGTCGCCTTCAAAATCTGATTTTGATTTGAAACCTATTTATTTTTGTTGTTGAAATATACACTTTTTGTATTTTCCATAGATCTTTATGGGTGCATAAAGGCATATCTCTCCCTAGTAGAGTCACCAAAAACTGTTGGTGAAATAATTTTTCGTGTTGCAAATTATGTGTTTCCACCAATGGTCATTGGGCTAAGCCCCTCCTTCTTGTGTATGGGGAGGCTCCCATTATTGAATGTAAACTATCCTAATTCTGTGGGGTGGCCAATAGGATAGGAATCACACATTAACACTTCACTGAGCCTATGGAAAAGTGCTTGTATAGAGTACAAGGGAGGAATTTTTAGTGATGAGGGATAAAGGAGAGTTGGGGAAATTAGGAAAGAGAGGGTTATTGTTGTGAGTAGGCACTAGCATAGTTCACACACAATAACCAGAGTAGGTCCACATTCAATTAGAAGAAAATAACAATGTAAGAAATTAACAAGACTAACAAACTAGAGACACACAGTTCTTTAGATTCATCAATCAAGGACACAAAGTTCCTTCTTGGTTATTCAAGATCACTATGCTTGCAAAGTTACAAAATAGAGAGAGAATAGAGGAAATAATAAGCAAAGGAAATGGAAGAAATGCAACTCTTATTTCTTGTGTAGTGGTGATATAAAGCTCAACAACCTACAACAATCCACAATTGTTACTAAAAAATAACTTTCAAGCTCCTTTGGAATGGAGAAGCCATTCCAATTTATAGCATTGCAAATTGTCTTCTCATCTACCCCCACATGACCTTTCAAGTTCTTATTCCACTTGTGAATTTTCATCTTCCTAGGAAGTGAGTAAATAATTCCCCTTTTATAAATCAAAAGGGACTTTTACAATGAAACATTAGAGAGTCACTTAAGTGAAAAAGACAACATTTCATGATTACATACAATGAGGAATTAGAAAGGGGGGAGAAGAAAGAAGGAAAAAGAGGGAGAAGAATCGATTTGATCAATTGTTTGATGAAGAAGCCTCCTCTGATGAAGAATCAACTCCAGTTGGCTTCCACAGAAGATCTCCAATGATGAACTTTGTCACCTTGACCTTCTTGTCTTATCAAGTCACTACAAATGCTACCTTCTCAAAATGTGGGATGCGAACATGTTCCAAAGTAATGAGCTAAGTCTCAAGAATGCTACCAAGCCTTATGCACTATGTGAACTAATTATCGTGATCTTTTTCCGTATTAGAAATAAATCCTCTAATCTCTTTGATAGATTCCAAAGTAATTTCATTGAAAAAAGAGGGTTCTCCTGCAGCTATCTAGACCAGCTCTTGAAAGGAAATCAAGTGTCTTTCTAAGGATGTGATCTCATTAAGTGAAGGTGTTCCTAGCTATTGCAAAATTTTGACAATCTAGTCCAAGATCCTAGATACATTTTCTTCACAGGCCTCAAGATCATAAATGGCATCATTCGGTACATCACACCTTGCAATCATTGTGCGGGACCAAATGGGGGACAAGTTCTCAGCAATGGATGAAAACACATTATGATTCACTAAGAAGTAAGAGTCAAGAGAGGTCATCTCAAAGACCAATGGGAGAAGACTTTCCCAAATGGATTTTCCTTCTTAATCTCTCTCCTAGTATCTTTTATCTTTGACATAGTAGCCAAGACATATTGAAACAGTGAAAGCACCTTAGGTACCAAAGTCTTCCCCTTTTCAATAATCATGTCCACCCATTTATCATTGGATATTCTCTACATGGTGAACACCTGAGCTCTCTTGATTATCTGGGAATTGAAGCTAAAAATGGGAGATATTGCTTCAATCAAAGGCAAGGATGTTGAACCCAATTCAAGAAATGATTTTACTTATGAAGATAAAGTCCTAACATGCTCCTTCAATTGATCAATGGTTTGTTTGTATTCCTCATTTCGTGCAAGGATTTGAGTTGAAGACTCCTTGAACAAGTGAGCATCACCCTCGTGGGTAGCTTGACCCAAAGAGACCTTCATCATTACATAATCATCATGTGTCATTTCTTTCATGGGATTATTTACCTTCGGATGTGCCACCTCCACATATTGAGCTCCGGAAGCCTCGGTGTAGAAATGGGAAGTTGCTTGTGCTTTCTTACCCTTCTCGGTCCTTATGTATTTTGAGATGGCCTCAAGGTTAGGTGTCACTACTTGTTACACCATATTTGATTCTTCTCCAAGTAATTCATTTACCCATGAAAAAGGCTTAGCAATTGTGTAAATGAAACTAGGCATCTCAAGTGTTTGGTTAGAGACCCAAGCATGACTAAGATGAGATGATTCAAGTGCTTCAACAAGAACGCATAAATCTACCAGGTGGTTAGAAGACCAAGAAGGATTAATCTTACCTGCTTAAATTTGTTTCGTAGGGTGTTTTTTGACCTTGGACCTCCTACAGATCTCCACAGAAGGAGATTCTTCAGCGTCATCAACTTCCATCCTGTTTCTCTTTCCTGAATGAGATGAACATATATCCTCATTAAAGACCTTGTGAGATGAAGTGAGAGTATATTCCTTAGGTAATGCAAGTGTTTCCCCACCTTCAATGTTTGAAACCTTCTTCTTTTTGTATTACTTCTTAGCCCTTTGAATTATAATCATGGTTCTTTCAAAATCTTTATCTTCAAATCCTCCATGTCCAAATGTGCCACATCACTATTGTAGACACCTCTTTTTCACCGGTAGGTGACCCTATACACATATATCGAATTATCATTACCTATCACTATTATCCCTATCCTAAGTACGACATAAATCAACTTCGTAAATCCTATTTTACCTATGTAAAACCTAGTTACCATCCCTTAACCAATCAAAACAACCTAAACCCATTTTACCCCACTTATCCTAACCCCCTAATCTCTTACAACTCGAATCCTCAACATCCCACCATTTACTAAACAATTTGATATCCCAAATGGAAAGTGGTTTTAACCATTTTCCATTCTTCCTCTTGTTGGTTTTAACTCTTCTATTAAATCAATGGTACTTCATGATCAACAAAGATCGTTGCAAACGTCGTCGATTCTATTTAATGAACCTTTGTATCCAATCTCCAGTTAATCAAAATTCACGTTTGAAAAGGAATTTTTCCCCTATAGATGACATCATCATGAGCCAAGATATCAACACCTTACTCCCAAATCCATCGAGACCTCCAGGGACTCTTTCAGATCATTGGTCAATATTTCTATCACCTCCAAATGATTGCCAAGGTTAGTACTACTTTTTCACTATTTTATGAGTTTATCTTACACTATTTATCGTTTATAGTCTGTCTTCAGTATCCTCATACACAGCCTTATCAAGAATTTATTTCTCATTCAATCATCTGACATCACCTAGTGAATATTAGTGATATCCACAAGGATCACCATCAACCCCTATTGGCATCGATCATCCCCTTTACCTTTTCCTTTTCTATTTTTCCTTCTAAACAATCCCATATATATGTTTTTAGGACCTTACAGGATTCTAAATTTCATTTAGCTCATCTTTACATTGTCAAGCCTCTCTATTTTTCATCAATATCTATTTTATTAATCTTTTATCAGAACAAACATTCTCTACCTAATCACCATCGATCAGTATCCATAGCTCTTTACCTTATCTTTTGGCCTCATAAATATATTTGAATATCTATTTTTGAAAACCACATACTTCTACAATTTCCATAAACAAACTTAACAAACAACGATCTCTCTTACATTCATTTATGTCTGATTCATTCATATTGTTTCAAAAATAAACATTTTTTCTGTGATCGTCGTCGATCCGTGTCATTTATAGATCATTTTAACACAAGTCATATTTTTATCAACCTAATTTGATCCAAGAAATTGTTTACAAGCATGGTTTCTTTGTAGATGATTGAAATTTAGGTCATTCACATCACATCACTAGCATTTACAACCTTCCAATCATCCAATGGTTATTTTTGTAGGAGCAGTTCGACATCCTCCATGAACTCACCTTATGCGCCATTGCATTCACACCCAACTTTAAAGACATTAAAGAGTAGTTTGAGATCCTCCATGAAATATAAGAAATAATTGAGGAGTTTTAGTACGACTATTTTAAGGACTTTGAGCTAGCCACAACCCTATCCTAGGCCACTTACGAAGCTGAATAGGGCCTTACTGTTCCACTTGAGTTTTAGCATTATCATTATCTTATTGTCTTTATCAGCAAAATATAATTGTATCAATAAATTTTACATCCTTCAAGGAAGTCCCTTTGAATTCTTGGATTGACACTTGCTGAGTAACTCATCATCATATTTATCTTATATCTTTTGTTTAGTGGTAAATGTTAGCAAGTCTTCTCACTTGGCAAAAGGAGGAGCAATTTCACATTGTCCATTACCCATCATCTTGACATTATGACTGTCGGTGCAGGTATCAATAAGCCCTACTCATTTGAGTTTTAGGTACTTTCTACATCTGATAGCACTCAACTGAAAACTACCTTAAACTAACTTAGTCCCTCTGTCATTTAGGTTCCCTTTTTAGTTTCCATTTCCTTTCTTGTCTATTTCATCTAACTTTTCAGCTTAGAGCGTATTATTGTTGTTGTTTTTGCTTAGATTAAAAATCAAAAATCAAATAATTAAAAAGGAAAATTAATCACAGGTACATCTATTTTCTATCATGTTCTCTTTCAATATTGCATTTGTATGTCTGTTCTCATCTAATCAACAATTATTTTGGAATTTAAAACAAACACTCATATTTACCTAATCACAAAGCTTAATTAGGAGTTTAAGGAATTGCATTCACAAACTCTCTTCACACATAACCAAACCACATCAAACATAACCTGTATTTAAAAAATCCTACCCATGTGGACCTACTTGGATTTCATCACCAAAAGGATAAGTCAACTCGGTATTCTAGCTGAGTATAAATAAGCTAGTGGGTGGTATATTGGCTAAGAAATGGACACCCTTATCACTGCAAGACTATAAAGTGAGGGAGTAGGCCCCAATACCACGCCTCATACCGACACCAACACATATTAGGGCCTCACATACCTTTGGGTATATCATGGACTCCATCCTTTAGCATAACCTAAAACCAAACGTAGATTGTCATTTCCTAGTCCTCTTTTAGCCATTTTTTACATTTCACATTTTCTTAACTAATCAAGATAATCAAAAACTCTCTTGTGTGACTTGTTTGTGTTATAGTAATCAACCATCTGGTTTCTTTTTATTTTTAGTGATTATTTGTTTACATTCGTGGTACAAACCAAATAATAGTCATGTCTACAAGACTCTGACAACATGAATGATCATTTCTAACAAGCCCCTATAAAATTTCCAGTCTCACCTTAAAGACATTCCATGCCTAATTGACCAATATCATTCATCTTCATCACATCCAACAGCCAATCAAGAACCTCCTCACTCCCCTAGTAGTCAATTAGGTACATCAGAAATCCCTGATCCACCCAATCCCCATTTCTTCAATAACGGTGATCTAGTATTCATGGAGATTTTGGATTCAAACCCCATAGCTCTCGATGCCTATCTTGCCTCCCAAGGTGTATCCCTCAAACAACCCACGCCTAAATAACATCATCTCATCTTTTACGTCACCTTCAAAATTTCCTAGCTTGTTGACCCTAATCACAATTTGGTCATTCAATAGCTCCATCCTTATTCCACTACTAGTGGATTAGAAACATCGTCCCCCGTGTCATTAGTACTTATCATCACTTTTGACCTTAATGTCATTTTGTAACAAGATACAACCAGTCAACAACCATCTTCCTCGCTAGATCCTTCACCTAGCTCATCATCTTCACAAAATAATACAAACAAATATCCTTCCGCATCTAGCCCCATATGTTCTAGTGTCTCTTATACACCACCTATGAGCTTGGTTGTCATCCCTCTTATTCTGTCACAATAACCAACCTTTGTAGTTCAGAGTTTAGTCATGTCCATCCCCGTGTCAATACCCCTTATCAACACAATTTCTATTACTAGCACACATCCTTCTTCTTAATAGGTATCGACCGCCCCTGTTTCACAAATTCATACTCACTATATACCTCAACCACTCATTCATACCTCTATCACGTCTCAATATATACCACAAAAATCTCAGCCCCTCGTCAACACTTATATCCCCTAACAGCATGTACCACAACAATCTCAACCCCTTTTCCATACTTCCATCCCATCACAATATATGCCCCAACAATCACAGCCCATCATCAACACCTCGGATCCTATCCAATATAAATACATTCAACCTTCGCAGCCTCTAGTCTCACAGCCAATATATAACATTCCTGTGAGTGTTCCTATCCAACATAATATCCCTTTACCATATCAATTATATCAGCAAACAAACCCACATACATATAATCAACTTGTCTTGTCGTCATTCCACTCTCAACAATCATCACAAAATGATCTATTGCAAGCATTAATAAATAGGGTCTCAAGTCTAGAATTTGCCTTTGTGGGTCCTAAAAACACCCTATCATATGAACAAATATGTAACGAGCCCATTCATCCATCTGTACCATGCAAATATTACCCTCTATACTGGAAACTCCCTAAGTTCCTTAAGTTATATAGTAAGGAGGATCCTCAACAACATATTTGAGCCTTCCATCATGCATGTTATCTCATCACACATGACCAAGACCTCATGCTGAGGACATTTCCTATGTTAGCCAGACAACTTGCATAGTTTTTCTTAGAACATTTCTCGATTAACATCACTAGTAAAGTTACCATTACTAATCTTTATGCCATCAAACACTTCAAAGATGAATCCATTGTAGACTTCATTGCCCACTAGAAGAGTATTATTAATCAATTATCCTTCTCCCTCCCACAAAATGAATTAATCGAGCCATTCGTTTGTTCTTGTGCCAAACATATATCATAAACATTACAAATCCAATCTTTCTAAATGTTTGATGAAGCCTTCACCGTGGCTCACAAATTAGAACTTTGTGCCCTCGAAGATAGTAGAGTTAAACTCATATTAAAGAAACCTAGCCTTGATTCCTCGTTCAAACTAACTTCTAGTCATGAAAAATCTAAAACTTTAGCAAACACGGTTGTCATAAAATTCACTTCCAAGGAACATTCGACTCCTGAATGCACCCGCCCTCAACGTTCATACACCCATTAGAGAATCATACAACATGGTTTTTGATAAACTCGTAGCTACATGTATGATCACCCTTTCTCTTATTTTTCCTATCGACACATTTGTTTCAAATCCCTCTTGGTATCGAGAAAATAATTATTAAAAAAACCATTAGGTCAAAGGTCATTATTAGTGCAAAATCACAATACCCCCAAAATGACTTCTCAGATTTGGTGATCCAAACTTGTCATTTGGTGTCATTTGCCCAACATTGATATTTCCCCAAAGTGTGGAACTTTGAAAATGGGAAAACTCTCCATATTAAAGGCTAGTTCTTATTCCTTTGTCTTGGTGCATACATGAAATTTGCAAAGGATTGATTCCTAAACCTAAATCTAAGTTTTACCAAGGAGACAAGGATAGAAGGAATACAAGAAATCAAAGAAAACTAAGCTATAAGGTGATGCACCGAAGGAATGATGAACAATTTTCTTGCTGATAGACACAAATCATGAAATTGCAACACAATTAACATGCACAGATAACCAGAGTTGTAATGAGGGATCAAAGACAACAATGAACACAGAAAAGGATAAAGATCATCCACATAACATGTATTATTTCTCTTATAGCTTGATATGATGCATTACAATAGTGATAAGGAAAAATTACATTACAATCTACATGGGAGGTCTGAAAACTCCTCGAATTTGTTTGTTAGAGGAAAAGGGGAGCCTACAAAACCAAAGAATGTCCAACCCTTTGAAAAACGACCCCATAGCATATAAAACCAAGAAAATCGAGTGGGAGATTGCAAGATTTCCAAAATCCACGTTCAACCACCGATAGGAGTATTAAATTTGATTAAAATTTGATGGGCTCAATGAAAAAACTCAAATCCCCATGTATTTTGCTTCGCAGAGCAAGAAGAGAAGTCAAACTCCATTAATTTTGGTGGTTGGGAGCGTTTCTGTGTTTTTTCCTATGTTGGAGATGTTTCTTCAATTTTCTCCCTCCAACTTTTTCCAAAACTCAAAATTGAAGTTTCCATGGCATAGAGGGCATTAATATCTTTCCAATGGTACCAAATTTGATGAATTTCAACCACTGGATTGAAAGATATGACCTTCTGAAATTATGCAGCCAAATTAGGGCAAAAATGGTGAAAAAATAGATTTGCGGGCTCAACCTTTCCCTTTTTCCCTTTTTTGCAAAATTTACAAAAAGTCTCAAAAACCCCTACAGCCCCATAGGTGTGAAGTGCCACGTGGCGTTAAAAGGGCTTCGCAGGTCCAAAGATCACTTTTGAGCTAAAAGCACAAAAAACATTAAAGTTTAAAATACCTCCCACAGCTGGCAACCCCGCTTCCTACTTTGACTTTGACTTTTGGTCTATAGTGGAAGTGTAGGTCACCTTGTGACTTTTTCCCTTTAGAACAAAAAAGGGTTAAGTTCCACATTCCGTCTGATCCTCCACCTTCCTGCTTTCCTTAATATGCGGCCACGTGTCCTCCTCAAGCCTTAGGCAATTTTTCTTCCTTTGCGGGATCGCAGAATGAAAATTACCTTTGTGCCCTCTTAGCCAAAAATACTAAGCATCAAAATTCTTCCGCTTTCCACCGACCCACCATCTCCTTTGGCAAAATTTCTTCCTTAGCTCCGTGGGCCCGCTTTGGGTGAAATTTCCCTCCTAACTCCGTTGAGCCATAACTTTAAAAATATAAGGAGTTAGGAGGATTTCTTTACCTTTCTGGATAGGGTAAGAAATTTCCCATTAGATAGAGCCATATCCAGAATTCCTTGAGTACCATAAGTGTGCAAAAAATAGGTTTGAAGTACCAGCAAGGAGAAAAGAGAAGTAGTTAGCCAAAGATAAGCATGGGCTTATTTTGGATAACAATTTTGGCAACTCGGAGGGGTCATCTGCCTGCTAGATGAAATGATAAGTTGCCTTGGAGAATCCATTAGGTATGGAGTCCTGAGTGATAACTTGAAACTGATCTAAACTTTGAAAAAGAACTCTGAATCACTTGTAAATCCACCAAACTGGACCTGAGTTTCACCAATCTACCAACTGAAATGGACTGTGTAAGAGCAATACAATAGCACCAAAAACTATATACAAATTGAAAATTGTACATTCTCCAAAATGGAACATGCACATTGTGCAAAAGCACTTCTTATGCTGAAAACAAACCTACCTACACTACTCTAACCAAGAGCAAACAGAACTCAAACAAAACCTGCAACTGGTAGGGAGAAATAGCTTCCCTTCATCAAAAATGGCAGCCATGCAGCTGATTTGGCACTAAACATGGCTGGTTGGATGAGTGAAAAACAAACAAGAAGCTAGTCTTCCACCCAAATCACCAAAGTATCAACTAAGGACAAAACAAATACCTCTTTTAGTTGTTGTGCATTTAGATTGAAGAGGTATGACAGTTGATCCTTGGTGCTTTTTAGCTCATCCTCATGCCCTGAAATAGACATGACCAGATTTGGCTTCTCCTTTGGCTCCAATGAAGCCAAATATTTGATTGGGAAAGGTTTGATCTGCTTGATATACCCATAGCTCTGATTTTCTACTCCAAAAATGGATTCCTCTTGCAGATCCTCTTGAATGAATGGCATGGAAGGAATGGTGGAACTCTTCTGTTGTTTCTTTTCTTCCTCTTGTGAAGAACATGGAAGATTTAAATCTTCCAAACTTGATTCCAAAAGGCTACTATAAAGTGCAGGCTGTTGCAAATGAATGCTCTCCTCCATGACAGTAGGTATGTATGTTTAGAAGGTGGATGAAGGAGAAAACAATAAAAACTCAATTGGTTCTTACCCATCAAAACAGTCCTCTAAATCAAAAAGATAAACTACCTCATTGTTTTCCTGCTACAAATAGTCAACTCCCTCCATGGTATCTTCTTTGTTTGCAACTTGTTCAACATGGTTTCTTTCATCCTCCAACATGAAGTTTGAAAGATAAAACTCCTTTTCAACACTAAAACTTGAGAGAGATGAAGTGGAAGGAAGAATTGAAGGTTCTTCTATAGCCTGTTTTGGATTTGAAGCTTCTGGAACTACATTTTTCTCCTCCATAGCTGGAATGTACTCCTCTCCTTTTGGATTTGGAGTAGCTTCTCCTTCCTTTGCTATTTGAAGACCATCTTGCTCTAATTTTACCTCTTCCTCTAGCATGAAGTTTGTCCTTCCTTTGCTATTTGAAGACCATCTTGCTCTAATTTTACCTCTTCCTCTAGCATGAAGTTTGTCAAATCAAACTCTTCAAACTGTTGCTCTAGAGGATTGGTTGGGACTATAAGATCTTCCTTAGAATTTTCCTCCATGATGGATTCATCAAACAAATCAGGCTCTTCGAATGAAAGCAAGAAATTATCAATGATGCCTTCTTCTTCTACTGCTATAAACTTTGATTTGGTCTAATCCATTTGCTCCTCTCTAATGGGACTTTGAGCTGATTTTTCTTTCTCTTCCATGGCTGATTGTGCAACTTCTATTGGATCAGCATTCTCTTCAAGTAGAGTTCCAACATGGAAACTACATTATGAGAAAATAGGTGACTGATCTTCTTCTTTATTTTCTTGTTCTTCTTCTGTTGCAACAAAATCAATTTTAGCCACCACTGGCTCTTCAACTTTTACCTCCTCTGCGGGCTTAACCAGCAAAGGAATTTTCTCAATCCCATATCTAAGAGCCAAGCTCACTAAACTTTTGATCATTTCGTCTTTTCCCACTTCTTCTTCTTGTTGTCCTTCATGAATGATTTTTGTAATTTCTTATTCCCCACATGGAATTGGGAAGGCAAGAGGAGAAATAGGTTGGAAATCAACCATTTATGCATTTTTTTGTGGTGGTGGAGGAGGTAGAAATTTTTGTTTCATTGGAGGGGAAGGTATTTCCTTTTGCTCTTGTGGAGGGGATTTGTATTTGGAAGAGAAGAGGATACAAAAACTAAGATGGGATGGGATACTAGGGGATGGAGGGATGGATTTCACACTTGGAGTAGCATTGGATGGGTTTACAACTTGGCACTACTGCAATGATAAAGTTTGAGATGAAGAAGAAGAAATATAAGGAACTGCTGAATGACTTACCCATTGACAAGGTTGATTCAGACTCTGCTCATATACTTCAATCCCTTTTGTCCATTGTGCAAGTTGTGGCAGCATTCCAATCATGAAGTCTAGCTTCTCCTGAGGGTTGTAGTGTCTTAGAAAAGGGCCTTTCCATGGACAAGGAGTCCTGCAACCAATTCTGAAAGCCTTCATTTGTGTTGTTTCCCTTGATTAAACCATGTCAATCTCCATTTTTTGGATCTTCTCCAATAGACCAGCATCCTCCATTTGACTGTTATCATTACATGTATATCCCTGTTCTTGGAAATTTTCATAGCCAAACTGGTTTTGGCACTGCTGCTTATAGGAGTAAACATGCTGATTTTGGATTTTCTCAAAATGTTGATTTGAAGGATTTGTAAAACTTATTCGAGTTGGAATGTATTGTTGTTGTTGTAGATGTGAATTCCATAATGGAAATGAAGTGATGATTGCACAACTTCATGGAATGGAAGAAGGTGAAAGAATATGGAAAGAAGGATGGATGAAAGTGAATGAAAATAGGTCTATAACTCAGAGAATAGGTTGTAAACCAGATGGAGTCGCCAGATGTGCAAACAAAAGCTTCTAATAAGCTGGAGAATGTAACAAGTGTACATCAAACTTGTTGCAATGAAGTGAAGACCTCTAAGGTCCCACCAAGCGTTCCAAAACTGTTAGTGGTGCATGGTGGTGTAAGATTTGTTGTTTTTTACATGAGACACTAAGAGAAGATGAAATATAGAACCCCAGTCTCCCACAGGGCGTGCCAAAACTATTAGTGCAAAATCATAGCACCCCCAAAATGACATCTCAAATTTGGTGATCCAAACTTGTCATTTGGCGTGATTTTCCTAACATTGAGCTTTCCCCAAAGTGTGGGACTTTGAAAATAGGAAAAATCTCTAGATTAAAGTTTGGTTCTTATTCCTTTGTCTTGGTGCATACATGAAATTTGCAAAGGATTGATTCCTAAACCTAAGTCTAAGTTTTACCAAGGAGACATGGATAGAAGGAGTACAAGAAATCAAATAAAAATAAGCTATAAGGTGATGCACTAAAGGAATGATGAAAATATTGCTTGTTGATAGACACAGATCATGAAATTACAACACAAATAACATGCACAGATAACCAGAGTTGTAAAGAGGGATCAAAGACAACAATGAACACAAAAAGGGATAAAGACCATCCACAGAACATGTATTATTGCTCTTATAGATTGATATGATGCATTACAATAGTGACAAGGAAAAATTGCATTACAATCTGCATGTGAGGTTTGAAAACTCCTCGAATTCATTTGCTAGAGGAAAAGGGGAGCCTGCAAAACCAAATAATGTCCAACCCTTTGAAAAATGACCCCCATAGCATATAAAACCAAGAAAATTGAGCGGGATATTGCAAGATTTCCAAAATATGCATTCAACCACCAACAAAAGTATTAAATTTGATTACAAATTGATGGGCTCGAAGAAAAATCTCAAATCCCCGTGTATTTTGCTTCCCATAACAAGAAAAGAAGTCAAACTCCATTAATTTTGGTGGTTGGGAGTGTTTCTATGTTTTTTTCCATGCTAGAGACGTTTCTTCAATTTTATCCCTCCAAATTTTCCCAAAAATCAAAATTGAAGTTTCAATGGCATAGAGGGCATTGATAGCTTTCCAATGGTACCAAATTTGATGAATTTCGATCACTAGATCAAAAGATATGACCTTCTGAAATTATGCGACCAAATTAGAGCAAAAATGGTGAAAAAATGGATCTGCGGGCTCAACCTTTCCCAATTTCCCCTTTTTGCAAAATTTACAAAAATTCTCAAAAACCCCCACGGCACCGTAGGTGCGAAGTGCCACATGGCGTTAAAAGGGCTTCACAGGTCCAAAGATCACTTTTGTGCTAAAAGCACAAAAAACATTAAAGTTTAAAATACCTCCCGTAGCCCGCAACCCTGCTTCTTACTTTGACTTTGACTTTTGGTCTCTGGCGGAAGTGCGGGTCACCTTATGAATTTTTCTCTTTGGAAGGAAAAAGGGTTAAGTTCCCAATTCCCTTCGATCCTCCACCTTCCCGCTTTGTTTAATATGCGGCCATGTGTCCTCCTCGGGCTTTAGGCAAATTATCTTCCTTTGCGCCTTTGCGGGCTCGCGGGCTAAAAATTACCTTTGTGCCCTCTTAGCCAAAAAACTAAGTATCAAAAATCTTCCTCTTTCCACCGACCCACCATCTCCTTTGGCAAAATTTCTTCCTTAGCTCTATGGGCACACCTTGGGTGAAATTTCCCTCCTAACTCCGTCGAGCCATAACTTCAAAAATATGAGTTAAGAGGAGTTATTTATCTTTCTGGAAAGGGGAAGAAATTTCCCATCCGATAGAGCCATCTCCATAATTCCTTGAGTACTATAAGTGTGTAAAAAATAGGTTTGAATTACCATCAAGGAGAAAAGAGAAGTAGTTAGCCAAAAATAAGCATGGGCTTATTTTGGATAATATTCATAACATTGAAAGGTATTATTTGTTTAGAAACATCCTTCAGGACCTTATCAACAAAGGTGAGTTACAATTGGATAACCCAAATTCACCTCCAATTCAAAACATATACATCTTTAAATAACCCTTTCCAAAACATGCCCCATCCACTAGTCAACCCAAATTTAATGTCATCCACTCTCATTACACCATCAACACTATCAAAGATTAATCATCCACATGTTCAACATCTCATGCTCCTATCACAAAAAAATTATCATAACCATCTACGTCTTCACCCTCAAATTTTTCTGTCACAGAAGCATCAACTGAATTATCCACACAGTCAACACCTAGTGTTTTTGCCACAAAAGCACCTACTGAATCAAATGACCCCCCTAGTCTTGCCTCTAGAAATACCACAAACCACTCCACATCCATCGCATCTACTTCAAACGATATTTTGACCTCTTCTAAATCCTTAGGAAAAGAACCCATCACACAAAACATGAAGAGGTCTTATGAAGACCATGTCACCCGACACTATATCCGCAATTTGAAAAATTCCACTACATAACATCCAATCCCTCCATCCAAAAAACTAACAACCATATCACAAAATAGTCTGCCAACCTCAGTGCAGGATCCAAATTCCTTACCCTCTATTCTGGGGTTGCACCCCTCATCTAAATTTTTTATCTCTATTCTGGGGTTGCACCCCTCATCATTCCTCAGTTGGCAGCTAAACATGTCACACAAGAAATGATCCCTGTAGCAACAATTTCCAAATATTCAAACGAAGCACTAATTCCCTCAACCTCAGCCTCGACAAGATATTATGCTAAAATCCTTGAAAAGCTTATCCAATAATCTATCATCACATTGCCTCCTCTCAAGCCATATGGCTCTTGGGAGTGGAAACCCTCCTAGTATAGCTTTGAAGCATTTTGTAATTATCATCGAACACAAGGACATTTCACAGAGGACTGTAAATCCCTTCACGCTACCATTAGAATCCTTTCTAATAAAAGACTTCTTCCCACATATATAGAACAACTAAATCCAGTCAAAATAACCCATCATATATATAAAACTACAACATCTAAACCATCACCTGACACTACATCTACATCCAATAAAGGTGAGGCCTCATCTAGAAAAACCTCACTTCATCAAATCGACATAGTGCATATAACTACTAGAGCTTGTGCATAAGATGTTAAGGCTTCAGATCAAAACAAGTTCAAGGTCTCCATCCCTCTCGCCCCTGAATCCTCTACTCCATCACCTTTTGCTAAGGTAAAGGTATTTATCCTTTCTACTTCGCATGTTGAATCCACCACTTCTATACATAATTCCATCATTAAACAACTCCATCAATCTCCAGTAAAGATGTCCCTTTATGATCTTATCCAAACCTCACCACAATAATGACAATCCATGATTGAAGCACTTCAATCCATATCAGTAGCTTCATACGATCCATAACCGTTCACAAATTTGGTAGGTACCCTCAAAATGTTCATCACTATTTCTTTTGAAAATTATGAAATCCCATCTCTACAACCTGAAGATCATGACCTTTCATTATTCATCACCACCTAAATCAATAGTGTTAAGAGAGTTATGATCAAAAATGGTGCCAACATCAATATCATATCATCATATGCTTTCAATTATCTTATATTACCTTATACTATCGTCACTCATTCACTTGTAGTGCTACGTGCCTTCAACAACACCGCTACCCCTATATTAGGCATGGCTATCTTACCCATCAAAGTTGGTGTCAAGACCCTCCATGAACTTTTCTACCTTTTGAGGTGGAGTTTCAATACAACATACTTTTGGGCCGACCCTGGATATGTGCACTGTTAACATATCTACCGTCATTACATTAGTCACATCAAATAGCTCATTCCATCACAAACCTATCATTTTTACAACTGTAATGATTTGGAAGCATGTGGTCTACCTTCATTGCCTTATAATTAAGACCTTAAAAGATGAGCACCATGGCATTGTTCATCACAACTTTCACATGGACAAGTTCATCCTTAATAGGAACCCCGTAATCATTACATCCATCTACCTTTTGTATACCAATTCAAAACATATTATGAGGTACATCTATGTAGTTTGTATACACTTTTTTCCCCTCAAAATGGTCTACTAGGCATGCCATTGGTATAAAAGTAAAAATCAAGAATATCTACAGATGCACATTATCAAAGTATAGAGTGATCCCTTGAAGGACATATATTAAATCATATTATCAGAATAAGATTGATCCCTCAAAGGACAACTGCCTATCAAATTTAGACTGATCCCATGAAGGATGACTATCAAAATCAAAATCAAAATTGTAGACCACTCCCTCAAAGGATCGCTACCTATATCATTAAAAAAAATATTCCCCCAAAAATCATCTTTCATATCAAAAATCAAACTTCCCGCATTAATTTGTTTGCGTCAATAAAAATATAACTGGGGCATGAGCCTACAAGCCATCAAAAGAAGAACCCAATCTCCCGTACAAACTGCATATGTCAACCCTTCCCATGCTCGAGAAAGGTATACAAACTTACTCCCATCAAAGGTCCTACATATGACTACTTATTGTTAGTTATGTGTTAACTTTCATTACAAGGACACAAAGGGAATTGACATCTTTATATATTTTACCATCATGTTATATATGCATCAAATCTAGTCTAAAGGAAAGTGATCCACATTTTATTCCCAACCATGATTAAAGTACATTTTTTAATACATATATCAACACCATTATATTGGAAGTCACATAATATCAACATCAAAATTAACATACCATATATCAAATTAACATCCATACTTGTCACATCTGATAATGCATCAAATATATCTAAACTTATCTTAAAATCAACATGTCATATATCAAAATCAGCACCTATACATCTAAGCTTCATGTTAACACCACATCTAAACATCATTATAAAACTATCTTAACATCACATCATGAATATCAAACATCAAAATAGATCAATCAACACATGAATCTCAAAACATCATTAGTATCATATATATATAATCAAAATTCTATAAAAAATGCCATCGTTTATATCATATACAAAATCCACATATCATGTGGTAAAATCAAACTCCGATACACGATCACCACCTTGGCCTCATACAGCCCCTGCATCAGGCCTCAAATCCCTCTGTGGATGTGTGACACTCCCTATGCTCATCAATGTCACTTGTCGATTTGATTGAATCTTGCTAGCTTTGTGCTCCGTATAATGAGGAACACCAGGGAGCCACTCTGTAACCAAGCCCTCATAATACCTAGTATCCTCTCCAAGCACTCTATATTGCTCAACGATCACAAAACCAGGAGATCCCATCTGCCCTCCTATCATTGGCACTCCTCCTGCAGGTACCACTACATACCTTATATCAGGTCCTGATCCCTAGAATGCACTACCAGATGCCTCCAATGCAGTACCCATCTCTTCATTCTTCGCCTGCAACGCCTCTCGTTATTGACGATATTTTTTCTATTGCTATAGGTATGTATCACGCTCTGCGTGGATTTTCTCTACCTCCTACTGCATCTTATCACACTATTGGTGAGTGGCATCATGCTCCATCATCAACCTATCTCTCTCCACCTATAAAATATCATGAGCTTCCTACAGCTTGGCTAGCTCATCTCCATTGTCACCCTCCTCATCCTCCTCTACATGTCATGTCACCTCTTTTCCACCTTATCTCCATAAACAGTCCACTACTGCACCCACCAAGTCATAAATTCATCATCGACCCCCACATCATCCTCCTCAACATCCTTAAACCCTCCTTGCTCCTCATCTAGCCCTGCCACATCCACTACTGGGTCAGGTAAATCGCTCTCAGAATCATCAAGCCAATATACTATCGGCTCACCTAGAATTTGCTGAGGGAATCCAAATTGTTGCCTCAGGGAAATTGTATGGTCTCTATCATATTTGGTCTCCTCCACCACACCCACATCACCCTCCTCAACCCCACCAATTGTGCATCCATTCCTGGCCATGCAGGGTATCTCACATATGGACTCAAAACCACATTATCTATGGACAAACTCCATAGTCTGTCAACATGATATGTCTAGTCTCTCGACCCCATCATCCCTTAACCAATAAAACTACCATCTTAAGAAACCAACTACATACTCAGGTGGGTCACCTGCTCTCCATGGTATCCCTGGTGGCCTCACGAAAACAATTTTCTCATAGGCCCAACAGTGTAGCAAAAACCCCACATCCAACCCAAATATCCTTCCTCTAACAAACATCTATAGCTCATGGTAAACCTAAGATAGTAGTGCACAAGCCTAGGTGTATACTGTCTGATGCTCCATAATCTCCACAACGACACCCGCAAGTGTTTATGGGAACCTACTAGCCCCTGAAGCTAGTAGTGCATAACATGATATCGCCAACATAATAAGTGACATCAATCAGTTACCCGACATGTCTGCATCATAATAGGACTCAATATGGAAGCCCCATGTTGTGTATCCTATCTCCCAAGCATCATCGCCACATAACGACCTCATTGTGTCAAGGTGGGCCTCTCGAGTGATCAGTACCACCTGCTCACCCTGAATAGGCAATCAGAGGATCCTGTATACATCCTAATGAGCCCAAGAAATGGCCCATTTTATACAAAATTTGACATTTTTTTTCCTTGCATATATAAAGTGGATCCAAATGCAATTTCTAAACTTATGGTTTATTTAGGATGAAATAGAGAGTATATATCATGGTTATTTCCTTAGAATTCATTGTTATCTTTATATTAGCTATTTCTAATGATTGTTGGAAAAAAGATGTCAATTTGTGCGTATGCAATCCATACTTTGCTATCATTGTTGAAAAAGGAATTTTGAGCACTAAGCACCAACTATAGCCATCCTTTGAGGATCTTCAAAATCTTTCATATAATCTTCAAAGATTGTTATTTCATCATTGCATTAGTTCCAGAGTTTATT
Organism: Taxus chinensis; assembly: GCA_019776745.2. Taxonomy (NCBI): domain Eukaryota; kingdom Viridiplantae; phylum Streptophyta; class Pinopsida; order Cupressales; family Taxaceae; genus Taxus; species Taxus chinensis. Next base: position 40,120,912 of record CM034146.1, on the reverse strand, counting down.
TCACTAGCTCTGGAAATGTTCACTAGTTCTATGAGTGGCTCCTCAAGCATATGTTTGGGAAACTATGAAAAATAGTAATCAAGAACATACCCAAACCCAAATCTAATTGCATATTTAGATTCCTCTCGAAAAATTATGTAATTTAAAAAAAACCCATCTTGATTCGGTTTTGTATGCAAAATTTATAGCCATTTTAAGAATGATTTGGAGTCTTCCCAGTTCCTCCAACTCACTTTGGAGTTCCTCCAACTTATTTCAGAGTTCCTCCAACTCGCTTCTGAGTTCCTCCAACCCACTTCAAATTTCCTCCAACTCTCTTTGAAATCTCTTTGGAATTTTTTGAAGTCTCTTTATAATGGTTCAGAGTCTCTTTGGAATGCTTAAGAGTCTCTTTGCAATGCTTCAGATTCTCTTTGGGATCACTTCAAAGTTAGTTATTATAGCTTCAGAGTTGGATATTAGAGCTTTGAGGATGAATACTAGAATTACAAAGGTGAGCATAACTCCAAGGGTGACATTGTTATCTATTTTTAAAAGTCATTCTAAAAATAAACATGTCTGTTAGTATTTTATTAATTGTAAAATAAAGGAGAATCAAGATTCATTTTGATTCTCAAATAATAAAATAAAAGAGTCAGATTATTAAATAAGCTCTCTCCATATTTTGTGGAGATTGATGCTTTTTAGATAAATTGAAATCTTAGTTAATAAGATTTGATAGAAATGTATGCCTTAAAAAAAGGATTTGGTTGGAAGCATGGAATTATAAATGCAACCTCCAACACCTTTGAATGTAATCTCCATTTTTCTAAGAAAATCATTCTAAGATTCCACTGTCCATTTGTAAATATTGTTGAGTAAAATCCTCTTTTGAAGAATGACCTAGACACTCATTTTAAGGATGATGGATCTATATATTTATGTTTATTTTTTCATTCTATAATTATATTTGTTTTTGTCTTTTTTACTTTATGTCATGTAATTACTTTTGTGTTGTACAATCTTTTGTGATCTTGCAGGTGTATTTTATCTTTATGTTTTCTTTCTATTTCAGTAATTTCCCTTCTTTGCAAGTTTTATTTCCTCCAATGTGTGATTTTAATTTCCTGCAATGTGTGTTTCAATTCCATGCAAGTTTTATTTCCTTTCATGCAAAGTGTGTTTCTTATTTCTGCAAGTGTGTTTTCAATTTCTACAAGTGTGACTTTTAATTCATGCAAGTGTGGATTTTTGCTAGAAGGGGTCTTTTACCGGGATCTCTCTCTCCTTTTGCATATAGCCTTCAGACACCAACCTTGGATTGATATTCCTTAATGAAGAGGATTAACGACCCTCATCACATCCTCTAGTGTAATAGTCATCTCCTTGGTCAGGAACCAGAACATCTCAGTATTAGGATCCCATATGTCAATCAAGGCTATTGTTAGCCATGAGTCTCAAGGAATCTGCTGATAATGGAAAAATCCTCTTAATTTGAAAGCTTCCACATAATCCCACTCTACATCAGTCACATCAAAATAGATCATGTCAAGCATCTCAAGAACCCTATCGCGGAGATAGATAGTCTCTCTCACCTACAAAACACACAAACAAAAACATTAGTTAGCAACTTTATCCATAACAATACTATGAAAGAGGGAAACACAAGAACCGATGTTAAAAACAATACACCACAACGAAGTTGGACTCCGATGGTAACGTTGACCTCCACCGTAATAAGTAAGATTCGAATCAATGGAAAGAAAATGTAAATAAGAGAACATGTCTGCTCATGCTTATAGATCGAAAAAAGGAAGTACAAATAGGGGTGTTTTGTAACCCCCATGCCTAATCATGGAAAGAACCCCAATGATGCCACTGACACATATGACGTGACTAACGCATATGATGCCACTAAAGGAGGAGTTATAATTCCAAATAAGGAATGTAACTCCTATGACGCATTGACACAAATGATAATGAAATATTCTATGATGGAATCTGACACTTGTCATTTGACTTCCTAAGACCTATGACTCTCACAAGGTGAGATGATTCGCTAGGTGATGTGGAAGATGACTAGGCATGTCACATACACCAACACCCCCCTTCATCGAAGCCAAGGAAGAGGTCAAGGTAAGCCAGAATAGAAAAGTAGACTCCCCTAGACAACTAAGAAAGATGTATCAATGGGGCATGGAAACTAAAGGCCTGATAAGGTGGCCATATACAAACAACATCTTCCTGGAAAGAAGAAGAGGAGGAGGACTATATAGTCTGAAGAAGATGAGCAGCTGCAGCAGACCTCACCCTAAGAAGAGACTGCAAGTGAAGAAATTTCACCTCAGTAAAGGGTTTGGTAAATATGTCTGCAACCTGATCAACTGTTTGAACATACTATATGTCGATGATGTTTTCATGTATTAGCTCCCATATGAAGTGCATGTGAATCTCAATGTGCTTCGTCTGCTGATGCTAAACTAGATTTCTACAAATTGAGATATTGCTCATGTTGTCATAGTAGATAATGGTAGGCCACCGAAAGTGGATACCAAACTCTATCAAGATACCCTATAACCAAACAACTTCTGTGGCAGCATTAACAGCCCCTCTGTACTCTACTTTTGTCGATGATATGGCAATAATGTTCTGCTTCTTACTAGACCAACTGACAGGACCTAAACCAAGAGTGAAACTGTAGCTTGAAGTAGACTTCTGATGATCTAGATCAATGGCCCAATCTGAGTCTATAAATCCAAAAAAGTCAACCTCAGTCCCTCCATCTATGTGAGTACCATGAACATAGTGAAGGATCCACTTTGTTGCTTCTAAGTGCAGCTCATGAGGCTCATGCATAAATCTGGACACGAACCCGACATCATACGATAGATCTGGTTGAGTGTGAGTAAGGTAGATCAAGCTCCTCACCAACTACCAATAAAGGGTACTGTCAACCAAGGGGGAGGAGCAATCAGAACCAACTTGACCCCGAAAAGAAAAGGAGTAGGTGAGGACTTGCAATCAGACATGTGAAACCGAGTAAACAAATCAAGAGAGTACTTAGGCTATGAGATCATAATTCTTGAGTCAGATTATGAAATTTGGATCCCAAGAAAGTAATGAAGCAATCCTAAGTCAGATATGGAGAACTTGTTGGCCAATGAGATCTTCCCAGAATCAATGAAAGAGGAAGAGCTACCTGTGATCAACATATAGAACAAGAATAAGCATGGAGTCGTCCTACCGCAGAATATACAAATTTAGGTCAGAGTGACACCAAGTGAACCCTGGTGCAAGTAAAAATGAGTCCATCTTGGCATACCAAGCCCGAGGGGCTTGTTTAAGGCCATAGAGAGACTTCTTTAACTAACAAATGAGGGATGGATCATGGACATAATTCCATATAGATCTCTTCCTCTAGGTCCCCATGAAGGAAGGCACTCTTAACGTCCATCTGGTGGACTTCCCATCTGTTAGTGGCAGCGATGGCAAGGGTCAGTCGAATGGAAGTCATCTTCACAACCAGAGAAATAGTTTTCGAGTAATCAACCCCAGCTACCTGGGAGAAACCCTTAGCTACAAGTTGCACTTTATACTTCTCAACTTCTCCATTGGCTCCATACTTTGTCTGATATATCCACCTACATGAAACGATTTTTCTTCCTTTTAGAAGAGGGGTAAGATCCCAAGTGTCATTCTTTATGAGTTAGGAATATTCCTCATCCATAGCAAAATTCCACTCAGGAATCCCAGAAGCTTCCTGGAAAGATGGTGGATCAAAAGCAGAAGTGAAGGAGGAGTGGGGTCCAACGAAACTCGAGCAAGTAAGTCTCTCGTCTGAAGGATCTCCAACTAAATCTCCAGCACTCTGTAAAGTTTTCCTAGCCCAAAGGGGTCCCAAGGGATCAAGCTCAGAGTCAAAAGATTCTTCACTCGAGTGAGATGGGACATAGTCCTCATCATTACTACTGTCAGAATCAAAAGACTTGGAAGTTTGAGGATTGGGAGGAGTAGGGAGAGGAGGAACACTTTCAACAACATTATCATCTGACGAGTCAGAATCTGAATCAGTGGGAAAAAAAACCTCAGTGGAAGTAGAAGTCAAGAATGACTCATTGAACTTCACACTTCTCTCAATATAAAGCTCATGGGTTGTAGGGTTCAACAATCGATATCCCTTCATGCCATCAGGATACACAATAAAGATACAAGGTTGGGATTTTGGATCTAATGACTTGTGTTTCTTCTTGGGAATCCAAGCCATAGCCTTGGATCTGAAGACTCAAAAGTGCTCAACATCAGGCTTATGTCCAAACCAAGCTTCAAAGGGTGTCATCCCTCTTACTGCCTTATGTGGAACATGGTTCTGAATGTAACAAGAAAAATTCACTAATTCAGCCCAATACTGCAGAGGAAGGGATTTTGAGTGAACCATACAAGTAGCCATCTCCTTTAGAGTTCGGTTCTTTCTTTCTGTAACTAGATTTTGGGAAGGGTTGTAAGCAACTGTATGCTACAAAAAAATCCCCTTAGAAGTGCAGAAATCCTCAAACCTATTACTCACATACTCACCTCCATTGTTGGTTCGAAGAACCTTGATATATTGTTCTACTTGTTTCTCAGCAAGAGCCTTAAAGTTTTGAAAATTCTCAAAAACTTCAGACTTAAGCTTAAGAAAATATACCCAAGTATAACACAAAAATTCATCAATGAAGGTTAGTATATATAGAGCTCTAGTAAAATAAGGAGATGGAAAGGGGCCAGAAACATCACTATGAACAAGATCCAAGGGACGAGTAGCTCTCAAGGATTTCCCCTTATCAAAGTTTTTTTAGGGTGCTTTCTGAGGGTACACAACCCTCACAAAGACCTTTAGAAAACTTGACCTGGGATAACCCGTTTACCATTTTGTTTTGGCTCAATTTTTCAAGGTAATGATAATTTAAATACCCAAAACACCCATGCCATAACTTGCTAACCTCATTTGCATGAGTGAGCAAGGCATTGGGCATCGAATCAGAAGAGAAGTGGGAAAAGGTATACAACCGTGAATGGTGATCCACCTTTCCCTCAACCACAGTGTAGTCAGAGTTAAGATCACAAATGATCACCAAGTTAGGACCAAATTCCAGTTGCATTCCTTCACCAAGGTGGGTGATTTGGTAAACCAATAGGAGATTGGGAACACTCAACACTTGGTTAAATGTTCCACCTTCTATCTCTACCGATCCACTACCAGAAACCGACACATGAGTGTCATCACCCAACGTGATTTGGGACATGTCACATGGTTCAGTGTTAGAGAATTCAACCTCTAAAGAATCCATGTGGTGCGAGGCACCGAAATCGATAATCTAAGTTGATGATGGAGTTGATTTAGCTACAAGGGCCTTACCTTTCTTCTTTTCATTTTTAGATTCCTTTGTTTTAGAAGACTCACCCTTTTGAGCATTTTTTTTAACGGATTCAGGAACTCTTATTTTATTCTTCTCAAGTAACTGAGTTAAGTGATCAATTTGTTTTCGAAAACAATGATGCTCATCATGGCCATAGTTCTTACAATAGGAGCATTTATACTTTTCCTTCTTCGCTTTAGGCTCAGAAGTCGAAGTGTTAGTGTTGGGCTTAGCTGGGGGTTGGTTGGTCTTGGTTTCTTTCTTAGGTTGGTCCTTTCTTTCTTTCTTCTTTTCATTTTTCTTGCCCTTATTCGCCACAAGGGCATGTGACTTGGATTTTAGAGTCCCCATTTGAATGAGTTTGTCTTGTTCTCAAATGAGTTGGGACGAAAAACTGTCAAATGAGGGCATTGTCCAGGAACTACCCAAGGCATATTTCATGGCGTGGAAGGTTGAAATGAAGACAAAGTATTCAGGACCTAATTTAGAAAGAATTGACAAGATAAATTGAGAATCTTTCTTCTCCACTTTATATTCCTTTAGAAGCAGTCTAGTGTGGACAAACTTTGAGAAGAAGGCCTACAGGTTTTCAAAGTCACTAGGATTTAACCCTAGTAGTTCATTCTCCAACTCATGTGCTCTCATGTCATCTTGCTTCCCAAACATATTGTCAAGCGTTGTTCATGCTCCATCGGGTGTTGAGGAAGTTTCGATGTAGAAGAGCAAGTCAAGAGAGACGGACATACAAAGAAGATCTAAGGCTTCATCACAATGGTTGAACCATTTAGACCTTTCGGGTTCATTATTAGGTTTGGTCTCTAACCCCATGGTGACATGGTATAACCCTTTACTTTGCAAAACCAATATAATTTTAGATCTCCATTCAAAGAAATTAAAAGGTGTGTGCACCGATACTTTAGATATATCCATGAAGAGTAGAACCAACGAAGAAAGAAGGAAGGAGAGAGAAAGGAAACAACCACCCCAGAACAATATTGCACCCCCCCAAGTTTGGCACTTTATAGTTTAGTGTGTTGATTACAACTAGATGTGACTGTGTGTCAAGAACTAGTTTATCACTCACCTTGCAATCATCGTAATAACGCGCAAGAGTGGAGACCACAATCAAGGTTCATTGGGTGCAATAGTTTGACATCGTAAGTAAGCACAAGAATGAGTGAAAAAAAGAAGGGGAAGAGAGGACCTTGTGAGAAATAGTTTCTGACATCACACGAAAGAATACATTTGCCGTAAGACTGTGGTGGACTCGCTCACAAGTCCACATGCAATAAAAGGGATAGAACACATCTCAAGATGATTCGAAATGAGCCGATACAAGTAATACAATGACACCCCCCCAGAATGCGGCACTTTATAAAATAATGTGCTTACAAAAATGATAATCCCATCATCTAGAATGTAAAGAACATGCAACTTTGACTAAAGAAGTGTTCAAAACCGAGCAACGAGTCAAAAGTTATAGCTAAAAAAATATTCCCACAACTAATGGAAAACACCAATAAGCCCTACAAACAGATTAAAAAAGTGTCCTAAACACATGCAAAGGGTATCGTATGTATGCTCGTTGGAAATGGCATTGAATTTTAGATAGGGTTTGTTTTAATTACAAGGGGGGATTAGCCTCCTGCCAACCCCAGACCTCACCCTCCATCTTCGACACTCCAAGGAAGGATAATAATACAACCAAAATATACCCAAATAAGGTTTACAATGCCAATGAAATAAATGTTTTTAACCTAAAAACTTTAAGGGAGATTTATTTACCAATAATCAATTCTAAAAAAAGGAAGGATATCACCTGAGCTAAGGCAATCTTGACTGAGACAAGAAAATCCCATGTGGTCCAGTGTAATCTGCTGCAGGTAAATGAAACCTGAGTTGTTTTAACACATACACTCCCGAGTTGACAGGATTGACTTCGTTTGAAGAGTGAAGCCACATGTGTAAACTACTGAGTTGGTGATAACCCTCAAGTTGATCCACCAAGTCATGTGCCGATGAAAAGTGAGGCCATTGTGTAGAGGAACAAGCATAAAGAGATAACCTGTAGTGTAACCGTTGTGACATAGGTTGGAGCGAGGTCAATGCTTTGAGGAGCGTCGAGTAGGTCAAAAACAACACATCAACGTCAGGCTCCAGGTACTTACATTGGCCAAAATTTGAAGTGGAAAAAGCCAACGCCAAGATCGAACCAAATGTGAACACAATGGTCAAACAGAGAGGACCAAGCATGGATAGGAGGTCACGGCAGGAACTCGAACATGAGGAGAAAACCAAAGATCCTTCAATGCAAAAAAAATGATTCTTCAAGCCAAAGATCAGGGTAGAATGATGGAAAGTCAAAATGTTCACCAGAGGAAGAAACTGGGCTTCTAAGGAAACCAGAAACGGTGTAGGGTAGGTGGGCACGAGGGACTCAAGCTACAAAACCAATGCAGAGGTTGACGAGCCAACAAAAAAATCCCGCAGATGTTTGAACAACAACAATGCCACGAGTTAATAAAGGCAAGCCATGATCACTCAACACGAGCCAAAGCAAGGCACCACCGATAGAGGCCACAAGCCTGTTCAAGCAAGGATCAAGGCACAATGTAAAAACCTAAGAATCCAATGTAAACACGTCCACATAAGAGCATAGTTTGAGTTTTCGATCGAAACCAGTGTAAAAACCAACCAATGAGTTAAACACCGAGTAGGAAAAAAACATGAGCCAACAAGGAACCACGAGCCAACAATGAACCATAGGTCCATGCCAGAGCAAAAGCTGAGCTCACAAGAATAGAAGAAATCACAAACTCATTAACCATGATAAATCAAACCAACCAAATACTCTCAAACTTGCAACTGCTACAATACCTTAATGCAAGGTGAGCAATACAATTCCAAAGTAATAATCAAAAAAACTTACACGAGGAAATAAGAAGAAACCAGAAGTAATAAGCAACTGATAAATGAAGAGTGCATGTTTTACCGAAACTAGCTCTGATACCATGAAAGAGGGAAACACAAGAACCGATGTCAAAAATAATGCACCACAATGAAGTTGCACTCTAATGGTAACATCGAGCTCCAATGCAATAAGCAAGATTCGAATCAATGGAAAGAAAATGCAAATAAGAGAATAGGTCTTCTCATGCTCATAAATCGAAAAAAGGAAGTACAAATCGGGGTGTTGTGTAACCCCCATGCCTAAGCATGGAAAGAATCCCAATGACGCCACTGACGCATATGACGTGACTGACGCATATGATGCCACTAAAGGAGGAGTTACAATTCCAAATAAGGAATGTAACTCCTTTGATGCATTGACACAAATGACAATGACAAATTCTATGATAGAATTTGACACTTGTCATTTGACTTTCTGAGACCTATGACTCTCGCAAGGCGAGATGACTCACCAGGTGATGTGGAAGATGACTAGGCATGTCACACACACCAACATACTAATCATCGCCGACTACTAATTGGCAATAATTACACTCATATAATCAACATCGACCTACCCAATCATTTTCGATCGTATGATTGGCGCCGATCCGATGTTCCCACCCCAAATTTTCAAAAAAACAAAAAACAAACATAAAATAAAAAACTAAATCAAGTCTACTTAACCCTCTCATGGTCCTTTGCCTCTTCCTACCATTGCTACTAGCCTCCATCTCTCCAAAAACACTAAAAAATCATAATGTAGAGATCTCAAATCGTAATCAAACACGTCACAAATAAACTATTTGTGCGGCTACTTGGTTTATATAGTTTTCGTTTTAGGAATCACCGACGACCACTAATCACCTTTGATTTTCTAACCAAACGCTAATGATCTTTAATTGCCACCAATTTTATACGTTTTTACAAAAACACATCAATCTTGGTCACCTAGACCTCTCTTATCACAACCTAAATTTATGAAAAATATTCATGCCTTTGCTTTGATGCTCAACAAACTGTTAAAACCATGGTTTTGACCATATATTAATTTTTCCACACCCTACAGATGTTTCCTTTGACCCTTTGGTCCCAAGCCTCGACACATCCTAATGAGAGTGCTCCCCTTAGACCCTCTCTATGTAGTAATCTTCCCATAACACGTGTCTGTAGGTGGTCCACGTTACACATCCCCTACCAAGAGGTTTATGAGATTACTACCATTATTGTGAACTTCTCCAACTTTTCCATTATAAGACTATAATTAAAATCATAGAGCAACTTAAAACAACCCTATCCAACCCATCAACTCTCTTCAATCCAACGACCAACATAGTCAATCATTGGCTTGAGGGGGGAAGAATATCACAAAATCCTTATCACAAGACCAAGGCATCCTTGCACTAGTTGTTGTCTTGCAATATGTGCCTACAAACAACTCAACAAAAATGGGAAAATGTAGACACCTCTTTTTCACCCCTAGGTGACCCTACACACATAAATTGAATTATCATTATATATCACTATTATCCCTATCATAAGTAACTCATAAATCACCTTCGTAAATCCTATTTTACCTACGTAAAACCTAGTTACCCTCCCTTAACCACTGAAAACAACCTAAACCCATTTTACCCTACTTATCCTAACCCCCTAGACTCCTACAACTCGAATCCTCAACCTCCCACCAATTCCTAAACAATATTATATCCCGAATGACAAGTGGTTTTAACCATTTTCCATTCTTCCTCTTGTTGGTTTTAACCTTTGCGATTAAATCGATGGAAATTCATGATCAGTGGAGATCATTGAGGACGTCGTCAATTTTGTTTAATCAACATCTATCTCCCTTCTCCAATTAATCAGAATTCGCATTTGAAAGGGAATTTTTGCCCCTATAGATGACATCATCAGGAGCCAAGATACCAACACCTTGCTTCCAAAGCCATCAGGACCTAAAGGAAATATGTCAGATCATCAGTCAACAACTCTATCACCTCCAAATGATTTTCAAGGTTAGTACCACTTTCTTCATTGTTTTATGAGTTTATCTTACACTAGTTATTGTTAGTGCAAAATCACAGCACCCCCAAAATGACCACTTAGATTCTGTGATTCGAACTTGTCATTTTGGAGTGATTTTCCTAGCATTGAATTTTTCCCCAAAGTGTGGGACTTTGCAAAGATGGGAAAACTCTCCAGATTAAAGGTTGGTTCTTATTCCTTTGTTCAGGTGCATGCATTCATTTTGCAGAGGATTCTTTCAACAACCTATTCTAATCTTTTCCAAGGGACCTAGATTAAGAATATTACAAAAAAATGAAATTTAATCTAAGCTAATAAGGTGAAGTACCAAGGAATGATAAATACAGACTTTGTTATTTAAACACAAACCAAAAACATGTAATGCTGCAACTATGCACAGGTGACCAAATTACAATGCAAAGATCAGATGAATGCAATGAATGTAAGAAAAGGGCTGAAAATCACCCACAGACTTATTTTTATTGCTCCATGGAATTGATACAAAGCATTACAATGGAAAAAATGGCAAAAATTTGCATTTACAGATTCCTGGAAAGGTTTGAGAACTCCACAAATTCGCTACAGAATAGATACAGGGAGGAGCAAAGCCAAAATATCCAACATTACACAAGATCGAATCCTTTCCATTTATAGCTAAAGCAAAGAGAGAGAAAATAGAGGAGGAAGAAAATCAAATCTTTTAACTCAACCATCCACCATTAATCCCTTTCAAATCGGCCTGCAAACCCGTCAAATCGATTCCTCTATTTTTGTTTTGCATGTTGGAGGAAAAAGCGATGGATTTTAGTAAAACCCATCTCTCAAAGCAATCTAATCTTGGTTTAATGGCGTGAGAAGAAATTTTAGGGTTTTTCCCCATCAAATCGAGTTGATTCTTCATCCTTGGCATGTGGGAGAAGGCAACCATGGTAGATTGAGCAAAAATGACTCGTTCGAAGCAAACTGGTTCGCATTAAAGGCATGAAAGACGTTTCTAGATTTTTCTTCATCAAAACCCATGAAAAATGATGTTTTTATGCCTCCAATGCATAGAGGGGATTGAGATATTTCCAACAAGTCTGATTTTGCCCAAATTTGATCTCTGGATCAAAAGATATGCCCATCTGAAGATTTAGGGAAAAATCAGGGCACAAATTTGGGCATAATTCTCAAGGCACAAATTAGGGCAAAAACTGGTAGCAAATCAGATTTGAAAATGGGTCCATGGGCCCAAATTTTACTGTATGCACTTTTACAAAATTTTCCCAAAACACTTCGCATCTCCGCACTTCTGCTGGTTACGTGACACCTATTGGGGTCAGCGGAGGTGGGGCTTCCTTTTGATTTTTTCCACTTTTGGGGAAAAGGAAAATTTTCACTTTTACCTTCGAAGGCCCGCATGTCCGCTACAGCTTTTATATGCCATCTCATCACTCAATTCCTTGGGGCCGTGGGTCGCCTTTTATTTTTATGTCTTTTGACAAAACTGGAAAATTTTCACTTTTACCTCTGAAGGCCCGCATGTCCACTTCTGGTTTAGGCCTACCACATGTCACTTTTGGGTTCCTCCGAAGATTCCTTTAAATTTTTTGGACTTAGAAACCTTTTTGCAAAAAGTTCCAAGTCCCCAAAATCCTCCACCAACCCGCCTTAGTGCCATTACACGAAATGATGCCACACGTCCCCTTCGGGACTTAGAAATTTTTTCCTTTGTTTCCTTTGGTGGGCTTGTGGGAACGTGAATGACTTTTGCACTTTTAACCCAAAAAGCACTAAGTTCAACAATCCTTTCACCTCCCCGCCAGCCCAAGCTTTCTGCTTGAATTTAACCTTTGGTCTTTGGCAGAAGTGCGGGTCACTTTGTGACTTTTTTCCTTTGGAACGAAAAAAGTTAAGTTTTAAATTCCCTTCAATCCTCCGCCTTCCCATTTGGCTTGGAATGCCACCATGTGTCCTCCTTGAGCCTTAGGTGAATTTTCTTCTTTTGTGCATGTGCGAGCTCACAGGCTGAAAATTACCTTTATGCCCTCTTAGCTAAAAAGACTAAGTTTTAAAAGTCCTTCATTTTCCGTCGACCCGCCATCTCCTTTGGCAAAATTTCCTCCTTAGCTCTGCGGGCCCGCCTTGGCAAAATTTCTCTCCTAACTCTGCCAAGCCATAACTCAAAAAATACGAGTTAGAAAGATTTCTTTACCTTTCTAAAAAGAGGAAGAAAATATCTATATGATGGAGCCATCTCCAGAATTCTTTGGATGCCTGAAGTGTGCGAAAATCCATTTTAAGTACCAGCAAGGAGAAAAGAGAAGTAGTTAACCAAAAATAAGCATGGGCTTATTTTTGGATAACAATTTTGGTGACTGAGAGGGTTCATCTTCTTGCTAGATGAAATGACCAATTGCCTTGAAGCCTCTATTGGGCATGGATTCCTGAGTAATAACCTGAAACTGATGTGAAATTTGAAAAATGATTTCTGAGTTAATTGGAAATCCACTAACTTAGGTTGAGCTTCACCAATCTGCCATTGAAGTGAACTATGCAAGAGCAACAAAAAAACACCAAAACTATGTACAAAACTTGAGATCATACATGTTCTAAGTAGAACATGCAGAGTGTGCAAAGCACTTAGGAAGAAAGCAACCTAAACTACAACAATCAATGTGCACAAGCACTTAGAGGAAAGAAAACTCTAAACTAATATGCACAAGGTGAGAAATCTTCCCTCTTAGTAGCAATGATTAAGATAGATTCCATTCACTGGAATCTACAGCTCCTCACCATCCAATGTAGATAATTGGAAAGCATAGTTACTTTTGCATTTTGTGACCATGTAGGGGCCACTCCAAATGGCATCAAACTTGGAATGCCTCCATGGTTTCGCCCTATCTGCATCCCATTTCAAAACCAGATCTCCCTCTTGGAAATTTCTTGCTCTTGCTTTCTTATCAAAGCATTTCTTGATTGAGATCTGATCTTTCTCCATCACTTGGGCTGCATGTTCTCTAGCCTCTTCCAACTCCATCAACTCTGCATACCTGGCTTCCATGGGTTCAAAATCAGACATTTCCAGTTGCTTTATGAGTTCTAATGATGACAACTCAAGTGACATGGGCAACACTGCCTCTTTCCCATAGACAAGTTTGAATGGAGAGCTGCCTGTAGATCTCTTGGGCATTATCCTATCAGCCCATAGAGCTGATTTGAGCTTTGAATGCCAAGTTCTTTTATTTTCATCAAGATTCCTTCTTATAATCCTTAGAAGATTTTTGTTTGTAGACTCAGCTTGGCCATTACCTTGAGGTTAATAATTTGATGAGGTGCTCAAATAGATCCCATTCTTAACAACTCATTCTGTGATATTGTATTCTATAAATGCCAAAGCATTATCTGATATAATGGTGTTTGGCACTCCAAATCTAGTTACTAACCCTTCATAGAAATCTAGTATGCTAGATTCATTTACCTCTTTGAGTGTCACTACCTCGGTCCACTTAGTGAAATAATCAATTGCTGTCAAAATCCATTTGTAGCCTTGGCTCGAATTTAGATTGATGACTCCAATGAAGTCCAATCCCCATTGCATGAATGGTTGGTCAACCGAGATTGGATGCAATGGAAGTGTTGCTAACCTTTCTTTACCTCTGAAGAGTGCACAATTCTTGTACTTTTTATCCATGCATAGCAGTCATAACTTGGGCCAATAATATCTTGCCTTCATAATTTTAAGTGTTGTTACGCTTGGAGAAAAATGACCTCCAGCTGCTCCATCATGGAATTCTTGCAACACTTTTTCAATCTGACCTGATCCAATGCATCTTAACAAAATGCCATTGATGTCCTTTTTAAACAAGATGCCACCGACAAGCACGTAAGGGATAGCTTGCAGCCTGAAGTGTTTTCTCTTTGCCTTGATCAATTCTAGAGAGCATAGTCTTGTTTGCAAGAAATTTTTAACGTTCTGATTCCAGCAAGGAGTGGGCACATCATCATCTTCCTCATCCTGACCATTTTGTAGAACAAAAACAGTTTCCTTTTCGCTGCTTGCTTCAATTTGCTGATTGGATGCTAGCTGCTCACATAACCCCTTTCCACGGACCAGCTTGGTGACTTTGATCTCAATGTCATACTCCATGACATGAGTAATCCATCCAGCACGTTTTTCATTCAAATCCTTACTAAGAAGGAAGTTTTTTACTCCTACATGGGAGACTAACAGTTGGATCTTATTATTTGAAACCAAATGTCTGAATTTCTTCAACCCTCTGATCACTACCAAGACCTACTTTTCGATGAAGGAATACTTCACTTCATAGCCTTCTAAACCTTGGCTAAAAAAATCAATTTGCTGCTCTACTCCTTCATTGTTCTACTGTACCAAAATCGCATAAATTGTATCAATACCACCAAAGGCATAAATCGTGAAATCCTTGGAGAAATCTGAGTTCACGAGGGTTGGAGCTTGTGATATGGCTTCCTTGATAGCATCAAAGCTCACTCTTCCTTCACCTATCCATTTGAACACCATGTTCTTCTTCAACATCAATGTTACTGGTTTGACAAGGGCAGGAAAATCTGGTACAAATTTGTGCACAAAGTTAATCTTCCCCAAAAAAATTGAAGGGCATTCTTATGGCTTGGTAAGGGCAATGCTCTGATTGCTTCAACTCTATCTGGATCGATTGCCAAGCCTTATTTCGACACAATATGCCCCAAAATTCTACCTTCATGAGCTAAGAATATGCATTTCTTGGGGTTTAGTGACACCCCAAATCTTCTACATCTCTAAAAAACTTGCCTCAGATTGAAGAGATGATCTGTTGCATTTTTGGAAAAAACAATGATGTCATCCAACTAGATCAGCACTATTTGGTTAATTAATCCCTTGAATGCCATATCCATTTCCCTTTGGAAAGTGGCTTCGGCATTGGACAACCCAAATGGTATTTACCTGTAGGCATAAGTGCCCCACTTGGTGGTGAAGGTTGTTTTGAATTAATCATCCTCTTTCACCATTATCTGATTGTATCCCGAATAACCATTTAGGAGAGAGAACCTCTATGATCCATACACCTCTTGCAAAATCTACTCCATTGAGGGGAGTGGGTAATGATCCTTGAGGGATGCTCTATTCAAATCTCTGAAGTCAACACACAGCCTAATCTCTCCATTCTTCTTTCTGACTGGGACCAAGTTTGTAACCTAGCTTGAGTGTTTGATGGGAAATATGATACTTGCCACTATCATCTTATTCATGTCTTTCTTCATAAGAGGCTCAATGTGTGGATTGACTGGTCTCTGTTTTTGCCTAACTGGCTTAGCATTTGGGTCCAGCTCAATTGTGTGTTGTGTCAAATTTGGATTAAACCCCTTTAGGTCCTCATAACTCCAGGCAAATACATCTGGGAACTCTTGGCAGAAATACATGAATTCATACTTTTCTTGCTCGGTGGCCACCTTACCAATTTGGAGTGCTTTCCCTTCTCCAACCAGAATTGACTCTGAGTCTTCTCCTTTGGTCTGTATATTAGCTTTTTCTTTTCGAAACTGATTATTGGGATTGAAGATAGATTCCAAAGTCACCAAACCATTTAGAAGCTTGTTTTTTTTCAGCTGCAATATTTGATCCTCATATTGTTGCTCTAATTTATCTTGATTTCTAGCTGAGAATTCAGCTTCCTCTTGTAAGAAATTAATGATCTGTTGATCATTCTCAAATACTTGCCAACTTGTGTTGTTGTCTGGAACTGTTGGCCTCACAATCACATGGATGTGTGGTTGTGTTTTATCTCTTTTGATGTTACCAACCACATAGAATGTTGCTCCAACTATTGCAAGCCTATCAACAACTTCATTCTCCTTCCTAAGTATGGATATAATGTTGAAGGCTTCAAAATCCTCAATAAGATCCCATACCCTATTTTTGTAGCTTCTGAGTAGGTCATTCCTAACAGCATGTTGTCCTCTAGCCTGATTTACAATGAGTTCACTTTCACCAAACAACTGCAAGTTCTTCACCATCCTTTTCCTTGCCCAATGAAGACCATGGACTAAAGCTTCATATTTGGCATTGTTGTTTGAGCATGCAAACTGGAATATGAAGGCTAAATAATACTTGATGCCTTGTGGTGAAACCAACATTGCACCACCTCTAGATCCTTCTCTACTCCTTGAACCATCAAAGAACAACTGCCATACTTCATTATCATCCTTGAGGCTTGGCTTAGTGATGCTAGGAAGAAGATGATTCTCCTCTTGCAAACAGTAAATGCCTAGTTCAGCTTCTTCTATTTCTGTGTAGGGATCAAAAGCATGCACTTTATTTGCCCATTCATCAAGAGTCAGATCTAGAATTAATCCAACTTTTGTGTCAACTTCATAAGTGTTTGGACAATCTTCTTGGTCGAATGTTGAGCAGTTTACATTTATTTGGCTTGGTGTGTGAGGTTCAATATGAAAATTTACAATCGGTTCAAACCTGATGGTGGCCTTAGCTCCATACCTCATTCTGAAAAAGCATATGTGACCAATCAGCAGACAAGTAGCCTCCAATTTTGGTTGTGAAATCCCTTAACAAACACATGGCAAAGAGAGGTGGAAGGTTAACCACAGACACATCTTACAACACTGACATTTGGACATGCATGCAGTGTCAAACTTAGCTCTTTGATGACTCCAACTGTTGCTACTGTTGTGCCATCCAATTGCACTACTCCCTTCATCGCTAGCTCATATTTTAGACCCAATTGATCTACTATCTAATTTGGCATTACTGAACTACTCGCCCCTGAATCAATCATGCAATTGTGCACCAAGTGATTGCCAACAATTAATGACACATAGAAGGGTGGAGGTTTCAGATTCTTGCTTGGCTGACCTCCATGTCATTGTACTACAGGCTGGGTTGTGTCAATAAGCACCTTTTCTTGCCCTTTGGATGGTTGATTTAATGTTGCCCAGTTAATCATGGCAGCTTGCAAGAGATCCCTTTGGCCTGGGATAACTAATGATTCCCACATGGAAATGTTCACATTAGTCTTCTTCATTTGCTCAATGATATTAAACGGAGATGACATATCCTTCTGTTTTCCCTTGCTTTGCATAATTTTCTCCTGCACATGTGTTATAACAATTGGCATTTGAGCTGGCCTGGAAGGTAGTTTTGGCTGTCCCTGCACATTTGGAGCTATATTCTGATTGCTAACACCTTGTGGAATGATGGAGGGTTGTGAATCACTTAATCTTGGTGGTTGTCCATCTCCAATGTTCCTCTTTTTAGACCGTGTGTTGGTTGCTATACTTTGAGAAAGCTTTTGGTTCATCCCACATAATTCTTCAACCTGCCAATTCACAGGTGTGGCTTCATTTGGGTTTGGATCTTGCTGAGATGTTCCTAATTGTTGGTTTGCTTCTTGATTTGTCTCTTGTCCTACATCAGCTATTGTTACCATCAGAGCTTGATTCAAGGCCCCATTGAAGCACATTGATTAGTTGTGAGGCTGATTGCATGGAAAACACCAATCATACTCTTGAGCCATGTTGTTTTATACTGCCACTAAGGCTTTAGATGCAGAAGTAACATTGGGATTATAGGGTTGGTATGGTCTATTGGTAGGGGGCCTGATCTGATTTGGATTTGCATTTTGGAAAGGTGGTCTATTAGGCTGATATGGAGGTCTATTTTGTTGGGCATGAGGCTGATATGGAGGTCTGATGTTTTGAGCTTGTTGCCTCTTAAGTGTGACCAGCTCATTCCCCAGGTTCTGCAATTGTTTCATGACCTCTTAGAGCTCATTTGAGGAATTGGAAGATGAAGTAGAGGCTTCATTTGAGCTCTGGTTTCTTGGAGTGGGAATGGAAACTAATGTAGGTGCTTGGCTGGTATTTGGATTTTCTAAATCTGGGTAAAGACGCATAGGTGGCTTGGGTGCAAGTTTACCAGCCTGGATTAGATAATTCTCAGCTCTAATTGAAATATTGTAGGCTACTGGTAGAGTTGTACCCCCCATGGACTGAATCAAAACATCAATGTCAGAATTTAAAGATTTAAGGAAATATAAGAAAGCACCTTGAGTTATTGGTCTCAGAGCCAATGGAATTCTGTCCCACGTCCTCTGAAATCTAAAATTGAAGTCTGTTAGCTACTCATTTGGATCCCTCTTGATGATGGTTAATTGCTTCAATAGGGATAAGTTATCTCCCCTTTCTCCAAATTAGTTGTGGAGGGTTGTGCATAGCTGATCCTAATTCTGAATGGAGGCTACTCTCATACTTCTGAACCATTGTAAGGCTTTGCCCTTAAATGAAGAAGCCAACAACTTAACTACAATATCCATCTCCACAATCTCATGGATTACACAAACATTTGCAATATCCTAGACATGGTCACCAGGAGTGGTCTGATTTTCCCCAGTGAAGTATGGGATATTTTTCAGTGCTGCAATTGGAACTGGATTTTGAGCATTCAGAGCAAGTGGACTGCTGCCAGTAAAATTGACATATGGATTTGGTTGTGCCATTCTGATTGGCCTAAGAACCCTTGTAGACTAAAAGAAAGGCCTTATTGGTGGAGGTGTTGACAAAGTTCTGCTTGGTGAAGATGGAGACATCTGAACTCTCCTTCCTCTCCTTTCTCTGTCTAGGGATAGATGTAAGTATTCAAATATACCTTCTTTCCTTGCTCTAAACCAGGTTTTTCTCATAAATCTCCCAAGCTTGGGTTGCTAAAACCAGTGGATTCTTCCTCTATTGGAGTCACCAGATATGCAAATTTGAAGCTTCTTATAAGCTAAAGATTGCAACAGGTGCACATCAACCCTACTACAATGAAGTGGAGACCTTTAAGGTCCCACCGGGTGTGCCAAAATTGTTAGTGCAAAATCACAGCACCCCTAAAATGACCACTCAGATTTAATGATTCGAACTCGCCATTTTGGTGTGATTTTCCTAGCATTGAATTTTTCCCCAAAGTGTGGGACTTTGCAAAGATGGATAAACTCTCCAGATCAAAGGTTGGTTCCCATTCCTCTATTCAGGTGTATGCATTCGGTTTGCAGAGGATTCATTCAACAACCTATTCTAATCTTTTCCAAGGGACCAAGGTTAAGAAGATTGCAAAAAATGAAATTTAATCTAAGCTAATAAGGTGATGCACCAAGGAATGATGAATACAAACTTTGTTGTTTAAACACAGACCAAAAAAATGTAATGTTGCAATTATGCATAGGTGACCAAATTGCAATGCAAAGATCAGATGAATGCATTGAATGTAAGAAAAGGGCTGAAAATCACCCACAGACTTATTTTTATTGATATAAAGCATTACAATGGCCAAAATGGCAAAAATTTGCATTTACAGATTCCTGGAAAGGTTTGAGAACTCCACAAATTCACTGCAGAATAGAGAAAAGGGAGGAGCAAAGCCAAAATATCCAACATTACACAAGATCAAATCCTTTCCATTTATAGCTGAAGCAAAGAGAGATAAAACAAAGGAGGAAGCAAATCAGATCTTTTAACTCAACCGTCCGCCATTAATCCCTTTCAAATTGGCCTGCAAACCCGTCAAATCGATTCCTCTTTTTTTGTTTTGCATGTTGGAGGAAAAAGCGATGGATTTTAGCAAAATGTAGCTCTCAAAGTAATCTGATCTTGGTTTAATGGCATGAGAAGACATTTTAGGGTTTTTCCCCATCAAATTGAGTTGATTCTTCATCCTTGGCGTGTGGGAGAAGGTAACCATGGCGGATTGAGCAAAAATGACTCGTTCGAAGCAAATTGGTTCGCATTAAAGGCACAAAAGATGTTTATGGCCTTTTCTTCATGGAAACCCATGAAAAATGATGTTTTTATGTCTCCTATGCATAGAGGGGATCAATATCTTTTCAACAAGTCCAATTTTTCCCAAATCTGATCTCTGGATCGAAAGATACGCCCATCTGAAGATTTTGGGCAAAATCAGGGCACAAATTTGGGCACAATTCTCAATGCACGAATTAGGGCAAAAACTGGCAGCAAATCAGATATGAAAATTGGTCCACAGGCCCAAATTTTACTCTATGCACTTTTACAAAAATTTCCCAAAACAATCCGCACTTCCTCTGGTTACGTGGCAGCTATTGGGGTCAGCGGAGGTGGGGCTTCCTTTTGATTTTTTCCTCTTTTGGACAAAAGGAAAAATTTTGCTTTTACCTTCGAAGGCCCACATGTCCGCTACAGCTTTTATATGCCACCTCATCACTCAATTCCTTGGGGCCATGGGTCACCTTTTGTTTTTATGCCTTTTGACAAAAATGGAAAATTTTCACTTTTACCTCCAAAGGCCCGCATGTCCGCTTCTGGTTTAGGCCTGCCACGTGTCACTTTTGGGTTACTCCGGAGATGCCTTCAATTTTTTTGGACTTAGAAACCTTTTGGCAAAAATTTCCAAGTCCCCAAAATCCTCTACCAACCCACCTTAGCAAAATTGCATGAAATGATGCCACGCGTCCCTTTTGGAACTTATAAATTTTTTCCTTTGTTTCTTTTGGCGGGCTTATGGGAATGCGAATGACTTTTGCACTTTTAACCCAAAAAGCACTAAGTTCCACAATCCTTCCACCTCCTCGTCGGCCCAAGGTTTCTGCTTGACGTTGACCTTTGGTCTCTGGCAAAAGTGCAGGTGACTTTGTGACTTTTTTCCTTTGGAACGAAAAAAGTTAAGTTCCAAATTCCCTCTGATCCTCTACCTTCCCGTTTGGCTTGGAATGTGGCCACATGTCCTCCTTGGGCCTTAGGCTAATTTTCTTCTTTTGTGCCTTTGCGGGCTCACGGGCCAAAAATTACCTTTGTGCCCTCTTAGCCAACAAGAATAAGTTTTAAAAGTCCTCCGTTTTCCATCGACTCGCCATCTCCTTTGGCAAAATTCTTAGCTCCGCGGGCCCGCCTTGGCAAAAATTCTCTCCTAACTCTGCCGAGCCATAACTCAAAAAATACAAGGAGTTAGAAAGAGTTATTTACCTTTCTGGAAAGAGGAAGAAAATCTCTATATGATGGAGCCATCTCTAGAATTCTTAGGATGCATGAAGTGTGTGAAAAATCTATTTTAAGTACCGGCAAGGAGAAAAGAGAAGTAGTTAACCAAAAATAAGCATGTGCTTATTTTTGGATAACAGTTATCGTTTATAGTCTGTCGTCATTATCCTCTTATGTAGCCCTATCATGACTTTGTTTCTCATTCAATCATTTGATATCACCTAGTGAATATTACTGATATCCACAAGGATTGTTGTTGACCCCTAATCATTGTCGATCGACCCCTTTACCTTTGCCTTTTCTATTTGGCCTTATAAACAATCCCAAATCTTTGTTTTTCAGGACCTTACAGGCTTCTAAAATTCTTATATCTCATATTTTCATTGTCAAGCCTATCTGTTTTTCATCAATATTTGTTTTATTAATATTTTCAACACAACAAACATTATCTACCTGATCGTCTTTAATCGATATCCATAGTTCTTTACCTTATCTTTTGGCCTTATAAACATATTTGAATTTTATTTTTTTTAAATCCAAAAACTTATAGGCTTTCCATAAACAACCTTAGTAAACATCAATCTCTCTTGCATTCATTTCTGTTTGATTTATTCATGCTTTATCAAAAAAACATTTCGTCTTTGATCACCGTCAATCTATGATCGTCATCGATCCCTATCATTTATAGATCATTTTAGCATAAGTCATATTTTTATCAATATGATTTGATCTAAAAAATTGTCTACAAACATGGTTTCTTTGTAGATGACTGTTCTAGGTCATTCACATCTCATCACTAGCATTTAAGACCTTCTAATCATCCAACAACCATTTGTGTGGGAGTGGTTCAACATCCTCCATGAACTCACCTTGGGCGCTATCGCATTCACACCCAAATTTGAAGACATTGAAGAGCGGTTTGAGATCCTCCACGAAATACAAGAAGCAATCAAGGAGTTTTGGTATGACTATTTTGAGGACTTTGAGGTAGCCATAACCCTAGCCTGGGCCACTTACGAAGCTAAACAAGGCCTTACTATTCCCCGTGAGTTTTAACTTTATCATCATTTATATTATTATATTTATCAACATAACTTAATTGTATCAAAATGAGTTAACATCCTTTATGGAAGTCCCTTTGGATTCCTGGGATTGGCACTTGCCGAGCAACTCATCAGCATATTTATCTAATATCTTTTGTCTAGTTGTCTTTGTTGACAGGTATTTGTTTACCAAAATAAGCTCCCTCTTATTTTGGGTTAACTAACTCCCTTTTGTGCCTCAATCCAAATTTCACAAAATTCAGGCACTCAAGGATTTCTAACTCCTTGTATTTTTTGAGTTATGGGTCAGTGGAGTTAGAAGGGAAAATTTGGCCAAGGCGAACCAGCGGGCCTTTGGAGGCAAAATGGAATTTTTTCCCTTTTTTCAAAAAGGTGCAAATGGAAAAAAAGGAGCCCCTGCCTCTGCTTCCCCCAATGGATGCCACGTCATCAGTGGATTGGCAAGGAAAATGTGTAAAATTCACTCGAAACCAATTTTGCAGAAAACAGCAGGGAAATACTCAGAGAGCCATATCTTTCTATTTATAGCTCCATTTTAAAAAATCTTGGTACCAATGTAAATATCTGAAGATTATCTTCATCATTGAGTCTTCAATTTTGCATTTTAGTGAAGATTTGTGAGAGAAAATTACAAAACGTGTTTTGGCACGAGAAAAAACGCATAACCAGTTTTCAACCACCAAATTTAATGAAATATGGGTCTTTTCTCCCTCGAGCAAACAAAATGCATTTAGGAATGGAATTTTCAGATGGAGCCTTGACTTTTCGACCAAATTTATGAATGTTGTCAGTGGTTGGAGCAGAGGATCCAATTTTCTTTGTTTTTTCCCTCCCTTTGCTCACATTCTCTATATAATGTAAATAAAGACACATTTTTAAAGGTTAGTTAGTTGTTGTTCATTCTTCTTCTCTGCCTCCCTCTTATTTTCTTCCCTAGGGTCAAAAATGGAGTTCTAACCTCCTCCCTTGCTCTGTAGATGGTGTTTTTTGCCTCTTGCCCATGAAATAACACACTGTGTAAATCTGGAGCAATAAAAACTTGTTTTTGTGATGCATTTGCCCATCCTTTGCTCATTTTTTGGTTGTTTCTTCTTGCCTCTCATTGTTGTAGGGCATCTATGCATGTTTGAATGCCATTTGCAAGTTTTGGAGTTGTGTTTTTAGGGATTTTGGAACATTTTCTGTGTGAAATCTATCTCTGGTATGTGATGCACTTGTCCATCCTTTCCATTGCTCACCCCCTTTTGCTCCATGGTAGTTTAGCATATGATCAGCATTTTCATTTCTCTAGTGTATCACCATTTTAGTGTAGGTTTTGTTGTTTTTCCTTGTTTTCTTCTCTCCTTGTCTCCTTGGATAGTTAGATTAGGATTAGATTGGCTTGCCTGCACTAGAATAGCTTGTGGCAGGTAGTTTAGGAAGAGGAACCAACCTTCTCTGGAGGATCATTCCCATTTGCAAGTCCCACAGCTTGGGGAATGATCCAATGTTATGCAAATCACACCAAATGATCCTGCCTTAGAAAAGCATACCTATAACTCATTTGAGGGTGCTATGATTTTGCACTAATAGTTTTGGCGTGCCTGGTGGGACCTTAGAGGTCTTCACTTCATTGCAACAAGATTGATGTGCACTTGTTGCAATTTTCAGCTTATGAGAAGCTTTAGTTTGCACATCTGGTGATTCCATCTGGTTTACAACCTATTCTCTGAGTTGCAAACCTATTTTCCATTCATTTCCATTCATTATTCTTTCCATCTCTTTCATTCTTTCCCATTCCATGAAGTTGTGTAATAATGACTTCATTTCCATCATGGAATTCACATTTACAACAATAGTACATTCCACCTCCAATGTGCTTTACAACTCCTTCAAATCAACATAATGAGCAGATTCATAATGAGCAGCAGTACCAAAATCAATTTGGCTATGGAGCTTTCCAAGAGTAGGGGTACGCATACAATGAAGATAATTGAATGCAAGATGCTAGTCTGTTGGAGAAGATCCAAAAAATAGAGATTGGCATGGTACATTCAAGAGCTACAATCAAATGAAGGCCTTCATAATTGGTTGCAAGGAACCCTATCCATGGGAAGGACCTTTTTCAAGATACTACAGCCCTCAGGAGAAGCTGGACTTCATGATTAGAATGTTACCCCAACTTGCACAATGGACTGAAGGGATTGAAGTATATGAGCATAGTCTAAATCAACCTTGTCAATGGGTAAGTCATTCAACAGTTCCTTGTATTTCTTCTTCTTCATCTCATACTTCACCGTCTCAATTTGAATGTCAAGTTGTAAGCCCATCCAATACTGCCCCAAGTGTGAAACCCATTCCTCCATCCCCTAGTCTTCCATCTCATCTCATCTTTTCTTCCCTCTTCTCTTCCAAATCCAAATCCTCTCCACAAGAGCAAAAGGAAATACCTTCCCCTCCAAAGAAACAAGAAGTTCCATCCTTCCCACCTCCACAAACAAATGCACAAATGATTAAATACCAATCTACTTCTCCTCTTGCCTTTCCAATTCCACATGGGGAAGAAGAAATTTCAAAAATTAGTTAAGGACAGCAGGAAGAAGAGCCAAATAGAGAAGAAGAAATGATTAAAAGTTTAGTAAGCTTGGCTCTTAGGTATGGAATTGAGAAAAATCCTTTGTTGGTTAAGCCTACAGAGGAGGCCAAGGATGAAGAGTCAATGGTGGTTAGGACTGTTTTTTTGTAGCATAAGAAGAACAAAGACAAGGAGAAGAAAATCAACAGCCTATTTGTTCTCCATGCAGTGTCTATGTTGGCACTATGTCTGAGAGGAATGTTGATCCAATAAAACCTACACAATCAGCCATGGAAGGAAGTGAACAATCAGCTCAAAGTCCCATTGGAAAGGAGTAAGTGGATGAGACAAAATTAGAGTTTGTAGTAGTAGAAGAAGAAGGCATCATCAATAATTTCTTACTTTCATTTGAAGGGCCTGATTTGGTTAATGAATCCACCATGGAAAAGAGTTGTCAAAGAAATCTTGCAGCCCCAACTTGTCCTCTAGAGCAGTAGATTGAAGAGTTTGATTTGGAAAACTTCGTGATAGAGAAAGAGGTCATTCAAGAGTAAGATGGTCTTCAAGCAACAGAGGAAGGAGAAGCTGCTCCAATCCAAAAGAAGAGGAGCAGATCCCAGATGTGGGGAAGAAAAATGTAGATCCAAAATCTTTGAGCACAAAACAGGCTATGGAAGAACCTTCAGTTCTTCTTCTCACTTCATCTCTCTCAAACTCTAATGCTGAAGAAGAGTTTGATCCTTCAAAATTCATGTTGGAGGATGAAGGAAAACATGGTGAACAAGTTGTTGATCAAGAGAACACTATGGAGAAGGTTGAACATTTGCAGCAGGACAACAAAGAGGCAAATTATTTGTCTGATTTGGAGGACTATTTTGATGGAGAAGAACCGGTTGAGTTTCTATTATTTTCTCCTTCATCATCCACCTTCCAAACTTGCATCCCAGTTGTCATGGAGGAGAGCACTCATTTACAGTAGTCTATACTTTATAGCAGCCTTTTGGAATCAAGTTTGGGAGATTCAAATCTTCCATGTTCTTCACAAGAGGAAGAAGAGAAAGGGCAGATAGTTCCCACCACTTTTTCCACACCATTCACCTAAGGAGATCTATAAGAAGACTCCATTTTTGGAGTAGAAAATTAGAGCTATGGGCATATCAAATGGACCAAACCTTTCCCAATCAGGTATTTGGCTTCAATGGAGCCAAAGGAGAAGCCAAAACCAGTCGTGCTTGCTTCTAAGCATGAGGATGAGCTACAAAGTGCCAAGGCTCAACTGCCATACCTGTTTAATCCAAGTGCGGAGCAACTAAAAGAGTTATTTTTTTTGTCTTTAGTTAATACCTTAATCATTTGGGTGGAAGATTAGCTTGTAGTTAGTTTTTCACTCATCCAACCAGCCATGTTCAGTGCCAAATCAGTTGCATGGCTGCCCTTTTTTAGGAAGGGAAGCTATTTCTCCCTACCAGTTGTAGGCTTTGTTTGAGATCCCTTTGTTTTTTGTTAGAGTAGTGTAGGCAGGTTTTTTTATCAACAGAAGAAGTGCTTGTGCACACTCTACATGTTCCATTTGGATCATGTATGATTTTCAGTTTGTACATAGTTTTTTGGTGTTGTTGTTTTGCTCTTGCACAATCCATTTCAGTTGGCTTTTGGTGAAGATCAACTCCAAGTTCAGTGGGTTTCCAAGTGATTCAGAGGTCAGAATTTTAGAGTTCAGATCAGAATCAGTTTATCAGGCTTGACTCCATGCCCAATGGATGCAACAAAGGCCATTGATCATTCATCTAGCAGGCAGATGACCCCTGTGAGTCGCCAAAGTTGTTAACCAAAATAAGCTCCCTCTTATTTTGGGTTAACTAACTCCCTTTTGTGCCTCAGTCCAAATTTCACAAAATTTAGGCACTCAAGGATTTTTGGAAATTACATCATCAGATAGAGAATTTCTTCCCCTTTCCAGAGAGGTAAAGAACTATTTCTAACTCCTTGTATTTTTTGAGTTATGGCTTGGTGGAGTTAGAAGGGAAAATTTTCCCAAGGCGGACCGGCGGGCCTTTGGAGGCAAAATGGAATTTTTACCCTTTTGTCAAAAAGGTGAAAATGGAAAAAAAGGATCCCCTACCTCCGCCACCCCCAACGAATGCCACGTCATCAGCAGATTGGCGGGGAAAATGTGCAAAATTTGCCTGAAACCAAATTTGTAGAAAACGGCAAGGAAATACTCAGAGAGCCATATCTTTCAATTTATAGCTCCATTTTTTACAATCTTGGTACCAATGGAAAGATCTAAAGATTCTCTTCATCATGGAGTCTTCAATTTTGCATTTTAGTGAAGATTTGTGAGAGAAAATTGCAAAACATGTTTTGGCACGGGAAAAAAATGCAAAACTAGTTTTCAACCACCAAATTTAATGAAATATGGGTCTTTTCTCCCTCAAGCAGACAAAATGCATTTGGGAATGGAATTTATAGATGGATCCTTGAATTTTCAACCAAATTTGTGAATTTTGTCGGTGGTTGGAGCAGAGGATATGATTTTCTTCGTTTTTCCCTCCCTTTGTTAGCATTTTCTATATAATGTAAACAGAGACACATTTTTAAAAGTTAGTTAGTTGTTGTTCATTCTTCTTCTCTGTCTCCCTCTTCTTTTCTTCACCAGGGTTGAAAATGGAGTTCTAACCTCCTCCCTTGCTCTGTAGATGGTGTTTTTTGCCTCTTTCCCATGAAATAACGTATTGTGTAAATCTGGAGTAATAAAAACTTGTTTTTGTGATGCATTTGCCATCCTTTGTTCATTTTTTGGTTGTTTCTTCTTGCCTCTCATTATTGCAGGGCATCTGTGCATGTCTGAATGTCATTTTCAGGTTTTGGAGTTGTGTTTTTAGGGTTTTGGAACATTTTCTGTGTGAAATCTATCTCTAGTATGTGATGCACTTGTCCATCCTTTCCATTGCTCACCTCCTTTTGCTCCATGGCAATTTAGCAAATGATCAGCATTTTCCTTCTCTAGTGTATCACCATTTTAGTGCAGGCTTTGTTGTTTTTCCTTGTTTTCTTCTCTCCTTGTCTCATTGGATAATTAGATTAGGATTAGATTGGCTTGCCTACACTAGAATAGCTTGTGGCAGGTAGCTTAGGAAGAGGAACCGGTCTTCTCTAGAGGATCATTCCCATTTACAAGTCCCACAACTTAGGGAATGATCCAATGTAATGCAAATCACACCAAATGATCCTACCTTAGAAAAGCAGACCTATAACTCATTTGGGGGTGCTGTGATTTTGCACTAACAATATTCTCACTCGTCAAAAGGAGGATAAATTTCATATTGTCCATTACCCATCATCCTAACATTACGAATGTCAACACACGTATCAGTAAACCCTCCTCATTTGAGTTTTAGGTACTTTTTGCATCTAATAACACTAAACTGAAAACTACCTTAAACGACAATCTCCCAAATTTGGGATATTCAATGCTCAAGGTGGAGATGGGATTAAATATAGTGAATTTGACCTTAATGACACTTGGAATGGTGTTAGATTTCCATAAAGAAGGTCTGGTGAAAATTTCAAGTCAATTTGAGCACATTCTATTTTTGACAGGTTACAGGACATGGTCTATTTTTAGCAGTTTTTTCTGATTTTTCAATTTCTTGTCTTCTAAATATGGGGAATTGAATTATGAAGTTGCATTGTTTATTTTGATGACCCTTAACGATTTTTAGATTGCTTATGGTTTGGATTTACTATAGATAATAAGTTGAGTTATGAAGGTTGAATTGAAAAAAATCACTTCCACCGTCTTAGGAATTTAACATTGAGTTGTTTCATAAAATTTCAACTGATTTAGATCAGGGAATGAATGGGAAATCAAAAAGGAAAATGGAGGTTCATGTAGTTTATTAATGGATGCTACGACTAGTTCAGAGCATTAATGGAGTTGATTCTTGTTTCATTCTTTTAGTTTCTTATGGCAAAAGAGGTTGTGTAAGTTTTAAGTGCAAAAATGGAGGTTTGTGAGAGCTATGCAAGTTTATTTGTCCTCTCTAATGGTTGATGCTACAAATTTTGGAAGCATAACAACAAGGGAGGTTTTAAAATGACAACAATGGTTAAAAAATGGCTAAGTACAACCTTTATACCACCCGCCTTCATTTCCCCTCTTAAAACCTAGTTAACTCTCCCTAAACCCAACCCCGGTTAACCTAACCCAAGTGTAACCACACACTCAGGTTTGTCCCCCTAAAAAATAGGGGACAAAGGGTCATGAGGATACCAGCTCCTGTAAAATGTGCCATGGGTAGGAGGATCATGAAGAAGGGGCCAATGGTGACATCATCTGTAAAGTTAAAAATACTTACATAACCACTAAGTTGTGAGTCTAAGTAACGTAAGAGGAGCTCTCCATGTGGTGGCACATTCTAGTGTCCCCCATGTACCCTTATCAAAGGTAAAAAGTGAAATAAAGGCCTCCCAAGTGTGCTAAGGGTTTACATGCAATGAGGAAGGGGCCATAACTTAAAGTGAGTGGAAAACACTTTCCTAACCACCCATGTTGTGTTTTAAGTGACACAATCTTATCCTCCTCCTTGGTGGTGCATTATTATGCCCCCCATGTCCCTTTTGACTTCGATCAAAAGTAAAAAGGGACATTAGGGGTCTCGAAATGTGAATTTTCCACTGTTAAACGCTGGGTGTCATTATTGCACTGTTAAAAATAGCCCGTCTGAATGTCTTTTTCCCCGAGAGCTTCTCTTGGTGTTTCCTAAGCCAACATTATATAGAAATGATTATGCTTCCTCTTTGAAATTTAGGTCCTTTTTCAATTTTCAAACTGCCACCGAAGAAAAATATACCTTTTTTCCAACTCAACTCATGGAATATGTAGAGGGTACTATTTAATCCACTTTATATTTTTAATAATCTTCCAACTCTCTTTGGAACTCCCAGAATCTTCAATTAAATCTTCACTAGGATCAAAGGTCTTGGTCTACACTGTCAGGCCTGTTAGGAATATTATGTTAGTGCTCATTGGTTCATTAATATTGTAATGTGTGAGAGATTATATTATCTATGATAATATAATATTGTATTGTTAATGGGGTTATAACAACCCACGTAAATAGGTTGAGGGAGTTGGAGCAGTTGTATCAACCTCCTAAAATATAAAAAGTTCATTTCCTATATATATTTGTAAGCTTCATATTATTGAGTACGGGATAATACTAAATATCATTCTTGGTTATTTGTTTTCTATATCTCTGATCATTTTGTAAATTTGATCCAGCACTTTCATCTGGTATCAGAGAGAGTTTTTAATCTTGCCTATGATGGAAGAAAAATAAATTTTAAAGGGGCAGTTCTACTACTATTATGCCCCTGTGAATGAAAAAATCTGAGTGAATTTTTTTTTTCTTCCATACGTGCAAGCCGTCTATTTGTGTGACCTACGAATCCAATATAAGGTGGGATTAAAGTATATTGTGTGTGGAGTGATTCCATTACCTAAAGGCTTAAGTGATTTTCATCTGCATGTGTAGTGAAAGCTACTATCAAGGATATAAATAGAAGTGGTCTTTGATTCATACCCATGCAGTAGTAATCCTTTCATTGACTTCATCAAGTGCATATGCGCCCATGCCTATTCTATTTCCCTAGTCAGATTTGATGGATTTAGCACATTGGTCCTTGTTTTAGACTTGCATCTACTTTGATTTGCATTTAGCTTGTATTCACTTACATGTGTACGGTGACCTTCCAATCCTTCATTCCCCTATCTAATTAACTACAGTGACTTCACACGTAGTTTTTGCTATCATCATACCCAGGTGTCAATCATACCTATGTGCATCAACTCTGCATAGTCATCCTTCATTGATCCTCATGGCAAGTTTTATTCAAATTTTATTTAAATTCATTTGTTTTGGATCCTCTTTTAACTCCGTTAAGACTCA
Source organism: Taxus chinensis (assembly GCA_019776745.2). Lineage (NCBI taxonomy): Eukaryota > Viridiplantae > Streptophyta > Pinopsida > Cupressales > Taxaceae > Taxus > Taxus chinensis. The sequence goes on along the minus strand of CM034146.1, from coordinate 40,089,984 downwards.
CTAGTGCTTTGAAATGGAAGAATAACATTTCCACACGTGGTCTCCACTCACCTCTCTTCGCTGGCAGATTTGACCATACAATTAACAATTTAAGCAAAAGGGACGTGTGATTTATTTTGATTTGTTCTTGATTTGTTCATATGAATTTCCATTGAATATGGTCGATTATACGTTACCTGTTGAACTGGTTTGTAAGTTATAATCTTCATACAGTTCGCATTTATACATTGTATTAATAGTTGTTTTGGTTAATACCTATTATTACTATATGGTCGATAGGTTGTATGTAGTTTATTACCATAATTTTTTATTAGGTCTATAGGATACACATTTTAATGGGGTTTGTATAATGTTTCAATACAGTTCCATTGTTAAAGCTGAGTCAGTCCGTCATTATTATTGTCACTTTGTTCAAATTTTCATCAATGTCTTGTCATTCATTATAAAGTCCCATGTTATCCATTCAATGTGTGTTGTAAAAAGTTTAAATGTTAGTGTCAATAATAGATTTGTCAATATTTTTATTGTCTTGTTACTATCAAAAGTTATAAAAATAAAAAAAATTGCCTCACGGAAGCATTTTCACTGGAACACGACGTCCACCTTATGGGGGTGAATTGTTCAGAGAACCTCAAAGTCAAATCAAGTTGAGTTAGCAACCTTTCACTAGAGGTCAAAGGAAATGAAGGAAGGAGGTCAATCAAGGACCTCCCGTCAGTCACCTACGACGAGGCCACATATTAGTTATGGTGGCATTTTTGTGGTGTGTGTGTTTGCTTACAATTTGAGCATTGTGTTTTTTGTTGTGTGCCTATTTGCAACGTTCCTGTTTTCAATAAGTGGAAATTTCACATTGAGGGGGGGAACATAATCCACTGTTCCATTTCCAGTATTCAATTCGTGTGTAGGAGCAACATAATTCAGTAGAACTTCATATGTTATTCCATGCAGTGAAAGGTGATGAGGGTTGAAAATAGTATTTGGCACATCATGATGTGGTTGTAGGTAAACCACTTGAAAACTTCATTTTTGGTTTGTGGTAATCCAATTAAAAACCACCATTTTCGGTTTGTGGTTAACCATTTGAAAACCATATGACGAGTTTTTGATCATCCTATAGAAAAAATCACCTAATCATGAAAGCAAGTGCAAGTACAAAGGCAGGTTTGCCCTATGTTTGCACTAAGGGGGGGAATGTTAGGAATATTATGTTAGTGCTCCTTGGTTGATTAATATTGTAATGTGAGAGAAATTATAATATCTATGATAATATAATATTATATTGTTAACAGGGTTATAACAACCCATGTAAATAAGTTGAGGGAGTTAGAGGAGTTGCAACAACCTCCTAAAATATAGAAAGTTCATTTCCTATATATATTTGTAAGCTTCATATTATTGAGTATGTGAGATTACTAAATATCATTTTTGGTTATTTGTTTTCTATATCTCTGATCATTTTGTAAATTTGATCCAGCACTTTCAGAGCCAATATCTACGAATCTGCTCCTTGGAATCCCTTTAAACCTTTTGCACAATGAAGTAGACATCCTTAGATTTCCAATGAGTATCTGATTGATTTGCAATTCCCCCTGAGGCTCCTAATATATCTAGAATAAGCCAAGTAGCTTTTTCACTTCTTTTATTTCCTTATACCACGCTAAGAATAGCCCGGTATTACATAACTTGTTCCTAAACCTTTTTTGTTCTTCCAAAAAAATTCTAAACTACATCGGATGATTGCATAGCTCTACCACACACTTCTTGGGTGCTTTAAATGTTCCCTGTACATTCCGGAGGGTGTTCACCAGGTGCAAAAAGGCCAAAAATAACCCTTTTGGAGCCTTTGGAAGCATTTATCTTCTCATGGATCTTGATATCTTCATGAATCAAATTAAACTAAATCCCTTCCACACGAAACACACTTGAAAAACACATTAACACATTCCTCCTTAACATTATGAGGGTAACATAGCAACTGAGTTGGTTAGAGGACAAGATTACATTAATCGAGAGAGGGATTTTCAAATGAGGATTAGGTTGTCATAACAATTTTTTGGAATTTTTCATGCTACAAATTTTACGTGACAACACTTCACATATGACTACTACTCATGGGCCTTGTCACATCTATATATCCCATAACCCACCTCACAGAGGTATATCATATGCTTCACATGCTCGATCTAAACATATTTTGCACTATTTCTCCAAATGCTCGATCTAGACCTATCTCATATACTTGGCCCTATGCACTCTCCTGCAATCATCAAACACTAGATCATGTTCACATGCATAGTTCCTTTACATCAGTTGATCATGGGCCCTTTCCTAGTACTCTCATTGCATAAATTATTTTGGCATTCATACTTGGGGGCATCCTAATTCCTCCACACCACCTGGTGACATACTCTTGTTCCTAGTTCATACTTGACTATTAAGGGTTTCTTCATATGGACCTCACTTTTGCATGCACCACATCAGGGGGCATCCTTATTCCTTCCTTCTTGCTAGTTTTATTTTATATATTTGTAATCAAAAATCTAAAAACATTAGCTTAGATCTTTATTGGATGCATTCATCCTTGCTTATACTATATATGAAACACCTTTGTTTATCATGCTACTGCAATTCTTACTATGCTTTATCATTTGTCATCCACACATGCGTGTTCACATGGTATCTTGAGGTGAATGCAAGTAACTTATAGGTTTTTACACAATGTATGATGTTTGGCCCTATCTATTACTGGTCCCATTGAGGGTCCTGGGGGCATCTACCTTTTCCCACTTACTATCAGGTTCTATTTTTTTAATCTTTCACATTTTCATTCCTATTTTCAAATATTACATTATGACATACTATTTACCTTTCCTAACATGCTAACGAGTGTTTCATGTGTAGCATTTTCCTTATAGAAATACTTCAAATCAATGTTATTTGTTTTTCTTGTATCTTGTTTACTATTGTTTGTGGGTTATGCCTTATGTTTGCTTGTGTCCTTGTTTACACAATCCTTGATGGCTCCAATTGTCTTGTGACATCATGAGTGGTGTCCCGTGTATACAACCAACTAATCGTTGAGACCATGTTTTCTATTTTCCTATATGCCTTTACTAGTTGCTATTTTCAGTGTGCATTACTTGTTTGTCACTAACACTTGTATGCTAACATTTTCCCATTGTTTTGTTTAGGCCATGGTAACTACTATGTGTAATCCCCCTTCCTATTGTGAGATTCCTATATCAGATGTGCACATCAGTTTCAACATTCCTCATTTGGGCTCCATTCACATTTGTTCATCTCGCGCACCCCAAACAAGCGGGGGTAAACATTGGGGGAACCTTTTCACCCTCCCACTAGTTAAAGGAAGCAATCACAAAAAACATAGACAACATGAACATAACAAAAAATAATTACAAAAGAGGTCCAGAAATCGACTCGGCCACAAAACTCAACATGAATAGAAGCACATAGAATAGACATGAATTCCTAGGTACTAGTGTCCCACATGGACACTCTTGTCCTGGGGGAAAAAACAATTTCAACAATTGCAAAGTTATAGTATTCTCCATTTTTAGCAGTTACACAACTAGTTTCAGATTGCAATCAGTTACTAATAGGAACTAATTACTAATTCAGGAACCAAAGACGAAACTAAATAAGGGAGTGAAACCTAGGGCTTATGTAGGATAATCATATGCCTAGAGCCTTTGTGTCACCCGATTCAAGTTACAAATAAGGTTTTTGATCATCTGCAATGGCAGTTATCTGTAGGGAAGCATTAACTGTTGGAGGGAAAAATAGAGCGCTCTCCCAATACACTTTCCCTTAATGATGACATGATGCCTAAATTCGAAGTTTATCGTTGGGACGCTCAAATCCCTAGTTTGGCAATAAGACACCCAAATCCTTCGTGTTATTTCAATTATCTCCTAAGCATCAGGTCTACAAGCAAGAAAAAATTTCTACCCCTTTCTCTTTCAACACTCTAGGTGTACTCTAACCCCTTGGTTTAGCTTTTCCAATACACATTTCCATTTTCACATATTTTTAAAGTTAAAGTTCAAATTGCTCTCCTAATACACTTTCCCTTAACAACAACATGATGCCTAAATTCGAAGTTTGGCGTCGGGACGCTAAAATCCCTAGTTTGGTGACAAGACACCCAAATCCTTCATGTTATTCCAACTAACTTCTAAGCATTGGGTCTACAAGCAAGAACAAATTTCTACCCCTTTCTCTTTCAACACTCTAGGTGTACTCTAACCCCTTGGTTTAGCTTTTCCAATACACATTTCCATTTTCACATATTTGTAAAGTTAAAGTCCAATTACATTTACCTAGAGCATTGACTACATTTGTTTTTTTTGCAGGTCCTATCCTATCCAATGAAGGTAAAGCACACAAACAACCATGAAGGAAATTCTCAAACACGCTTTGGGAAATACGCATTCCAAAGAACTGCACACAAATATCATTATCACTCCACACACGCAAAGGTCACCCTAAGATCCTTATCCTTCCCTCTCCTTAGAATTTCACAGTACACATCTTACACTATTCCATTCGCCATGCTACAACACTCATTCGACATGCTATTGGGTATAATCTTCATTTGATTATCCAAGGTATGGTTTTCTATTATACTTTATGCTACCGAATCCTTATTCACCAGTATAAAGTGGGGGAAAATGTAGTCATTAAATCACACACTTACTATGTACATCTAGCATCTACATACTTTATTTACATGCATGATTCCTAAGCAAGAGAACTACTCATTAACACCTCTTTACTATGCTTTGACATTGTATTTATCCTTTTCATCTTCGCTGCTTGCTGTTTTTAACTAACGACTTACATTTTTGCATACCAGCTGACATCCTACTCAGCTTTGATTTCACTGCTTGACCTTTTGAGCACCCCGTATAGGATTGTCCATTAGGGATAGGAGCACCCAAACACTATTGTCCCCTCTGGGTTCCTGTGTCCTCTTTACCTCATTTTTTGATATTTCGAATGCTACTTTTTTCTTGTTTCCTTTTATCACTTGTGGTTGACCTTTCACTTGTTAATGATGAAACTTAAGCAAAGGAATCATACACACACACATGCATATCTTCTTTAACCTCATTAAGGGGGAAAACATTCAAGAGGCACATAGTATTACAAGGAGCTAATATTTTCTATCTATTACACCAAGGACAACATTTTGGCACTACATATTTCATTGCATAGGAGGGTTTATTTTGAATTCCATACCACACATTTTCATTTGGAAAAAAGAAGTTGTAGCCCTCTATCTTCTTGTGCAACTGGTACTAGAGCATTATAGCTCAAGGGACACTATTCAATCACATATACATTATAACTACATTGAGTTTGATATATAGTGCAATGCTCGGTGACAATCACATCGGGGTGACCATTGAGGTCAGTCCGACTCAAACATATGCATATTTTTATTCATCTAATGTGTGCTTCAGTATTGTGTAGGTAGCTAGGGTTTATTTTTCAGGTATAGGTATGACACAATGAATCCAATGCAACCTACGACGAACAAGGAACAACTTTAATTGATATAGAAAGAACTAGATCTTGAGTATCTCCGCAAACGCCAATGCCCATATCAGACACTAGCACCTAGACACCCGTGTCCTCTCCTAGGTGCTCTTATCCTTGAGATTGTCATATGTCAGTTTTAAAATATGAGCTTACACAACCCAAAATACGCCTGTTCAGATCATTCACCAGCCCAAATTTTTCTAGACCTACGGTGGCAAGCTAAGTCATTCTACAAGACCTATATATCACTCTTTCTTACATTTCCTTTGCCTGATCTCACTTGAATACTGTTATATTTATCTGATCTACAGTTTCCTTATCTTAGATTTAATTTTATTAAAACCAATATTGGCTAACACTTATAATAATGTTATTGCACTAATCCCAAAAAGTTGCAACAAATCATCCCTTGAAGGCATTTTAAGTTCCCAAGAAAAATATTCAGCTAAAAGGAGGGTGAACAAAGCCATGAATTCCATTCAGAAAGGAGAAAATAATAAAAATAATACCATATCACATATTCAAATAACAATAACAACACTATTAATGGATTTGTTGACTTAAACATCAATATTGAAGTTATTAGTGTTCGCATTTCACTGTCCACATGTGATTGCTAGTTTTGAAATATAACTAGCAAAGGCAATAAATCAATGTAAAAAAAAAACTTATAACAATCCTTCTAAATCTTTTGGATCATTTCAATTTTGTGGCCTTTTTTTTTTCCGAAGGCGATGTATAAGTTGGAGTGAACCTTTCCCCTCTAACATCCTCACATAGTTGATAGAATAATATTTTATTAGTTGTGAAGACACAAATTTCTATGCATTGGTGAATTCGTTGATGTGGCTTCTATCTTCGGCAATGCCTATAACACGTGACGTGGCTCTTGTCTTCCGCAATGCCTGTACATCCATGCGTCAATCTTCAATCTTCTTCTTCTACATACAACAAACAGAACATCAACATGTCGTAGTTTCCTCTCAGAGACAATTGAACCCACTTCGGATATAGATACAAATATAGATCCAGATCAATCAATTTCTATGGCTAAGGTGAGGCGGTAAATTATAGTTGCTACAAGAATGACTATAAAGTTCTGCTGGTAGTGGTGGTGGTCGCATGGTCGTGAGTAGCGAGAGGATCATGGTGGGTGGTGCCGTAGCCCTGACTGCTAGTGTGTTTCACATCTTCTTTTTGAGCTGCGTGTTGAGCCTTCTCAGCATGTGCCCTCATTTCTACCTCAGATTCTTTCACCTCCTTCTTCTGTCCAACAATTTCCTTTTCTGTTTGGTCATGTGTAGAAACCTTCTCCACCTGTAGGACAAAAATAATTCAGCTAATTACACCACGAGTTCAGTTGAATAAGAATAATAATAATGTAGAAAAATAACCTTCTCTTGGGCAACAACCTTGGTTTTTTCCATGCCCTCCTTTGCAGAGGTGGTGATGTTGCTCAACTTCTCCTAGGTAGTTGTCATTGAATTCTTCGCTGACTACCTATTTACTCAACAATGGTTTTGCAAATGAAAATAAATTAAAATGGTTTTTTTTTGCCAGTGAAGTCCAACTCCTGTGATGGATGGAATGCGTTGAGGAAAGGAGATGTTAAATAGGGATAAATGTTGGATGATGAGTTGCTCGTCAAGCTACCTGAAGAGGGACACATTTCAGCGGGAATCGATACATGTATATCTACCAAATAAGAGCCAATACCTAGCTTGCCTCTGCGATTCATCGTGTCTTTCCTAGAATATGACTTCAATGACTTTTTCGTCACAACGTAAGCACCAAAGTGAATTTTTTTTTTCTTCAACGCCTAATGTAATTCCATGATCCATCGTACATTCGTGGAGGGAAAAATAATTAGCCTTATTTAATTATTTTCGGAGATGATACCGCTGGAAGAGACTAGCTTAAGCCTTACCTTTTAGTCTTGTATATCCGTAGCTAAGGCCATCCACCCATCTATCCAACATGCAAGAAATATTTCTTCCATTTATTATCTTTCATATTGCTATTGACTTCATCGTGACATTGTTTTTGACTTGATTTTAACCATTTTTTTATTTTGGTCTCTCTAAGTGCAAATTGCACTCATGTGGATAATGTTAGCGAGAATAAGTTGATAAAATGGAACATAAATAACAAATATTATTTTGATGTCACAATTTGAGTAAGGTAAAAGGTGTAGTACATGCACGTATTAATTTTCACTTTTTCATTTCCAACTTTCCATTAATGTAGTCATCTTTTCGAAAAAATCAAACGTCGTCCAATCAAAAACCTTGACGGAATTTGAAAACAAAGAGATAGATTAGCAGATAAAATATATATGTCAGTCATATGACTAATCATTGGAAGGGCTCAATTATCAATGATTATTCACACATCGCCCGTTTTCCTAGAATTATTCTTGTTTTTACTAGAGCCTAAAACTTAAAAGGGGCATACAGAGTGCTACACATAAAAAATAGTGTGATTGAGTTTGAACCCAAGAAACTATTGGATTTTCCCCATTTTTTTATTTTGGCCCCTTTAAGCTCGAGCTTCACTCGAACATGAATAATGGAGTCTCAATATAAAACTTTTTTCTCACCAAACATGTATGGTCAACCACTGAAGGGACTCGACTATCGATGATTGTTCACACATCATGTGTTTTCCTGCACTTACTCGAGCATAAAATTGAAAAGGGGGCCTACAACGTGCTCCAAGAAATGAGCATTATAGTTTTGAACATGGAACCTATTGAATTTTCCCCATTTTTATTTAGGCCCCTTTAAGCACAAATTGCAGTCACATAAATAATGTGAGCAAGATCGAGTTGATAAAGTGGAACATAGATAACACATATTATTTTGGTGTTTCAATTTGCACCGTGGAAAATGTGTAGTATATGTAGGTGTTTAGTTTTCACTTTTCTATTTCCAACTTTCAATTGATTTATTTGTCTTTTCTAACAAATCAAACATCGTCCACTTGAAAACCTTTACGCCATATTTTTTTAAACAAAGATTGATTGGCAGACAAAATCTACCTGCTGCTTATATAACCAATCGATGAAGGGTTCAATTATCGATGTTTGTTCGTGCATTGCATGTTTTCTTGCAATTACTCGAGCTTAACCTAGAGGGGCTCAATAAACAATGATTATTATAATTTGAGTGAATTCGAGATGATAAATTGAAGCACAAATAGAAAATGTTATTTGGGTAGGAACAATATGAGTCTTGGAATAAGTGTGGGATGGGCAGGGTTTTAATTTTCATATTTTTATTTCCATTTTTCTATTCATGTTTTACTCTTTTCTAACAAATTAAATGTCATCTAATTAATAACCTTGCATCCAAAAAATAATAAAATAAAAAATAGAAAATCCCATTTTATGTGGATTGTACTACTACCGTCATTAAACAACCATTTGCGCTTGCTAAAAAATAGTTGTCCTTCCATCCAATCAAAGTATCGATAATGCCCATGGATGAAGGACATGGGCACAATTTCTTCCTTGGATGTAAATGATAAACAATGTCTATTGTATTCATGTTTGTGGGATAAGACTGTCAAAGTGTGGAGGATGCTTGGTTTCAAATATGCAGAGTCTATTAAGGCTCAAGTTGGTGTCATCAATTACATGGTCATCGACCCTGATAGTTTACTTTTTATCGTCTTGACTTATTATACAGTTAAAATACAGAGTAGGCTCAAGACCACCCACTGTTGTGTTCTCGCATTCCTCCATCCAATGGGGTGAAGATTCATCAAATATGGTTGTTTACACATTTCTTGCTTTCCTACAATTACTCAACTTTATAATTGAAAAGCGGGGCGACCAAGTGCTATAAGGAGAAAGCATTGTAAGGTTTCAAACCAATAATATATTGAATTTTCCCCCATCTTTTATAGCTAAAACAATGGATACCCTCTTTGTTACCCTAATTGCTAGTGAGAAACCCTAATCACAATTATGCATGGTTACGCTACCCTTGGATGCCAAATCCACTCCATGTGTCCCTACCTCTAAAATGTCCCAAGAGACATGCAAGAGACTTCCCTTTACATTTACGTGTGATCCAAATACCCAATAAACCCAAGGTCTTAAATTGTTTACAACAATTATTGCTATTTACAAAATTGATGGACCAGTCCTTGTGTTCAATGATATTTCTAAAATTTATTGCCTCGACAACTAGCTTGCCACACCCCTTTCTCCTTTGTCATTGTAGGAAAGAAGAATTTTGTATTGGTTCCCCGCATCGTTTTCCCTACCCTTGCACTTCTACTCTCTCAAACTGCTTCTTCATTTCCCCTCACCCTCTCCCACTTTTCCACACGCTCAAGTTTTATTTTTTCAATCTATCCCTCGACGTTAACATCGTACATTTCACGATTCCTAGTATTTAAAAAAAAACACACGCATGAATTCATACAACATAATTTTTATGTGAAAGGGACATTACACTTGGTAAGGGTGCACTACAAATAAATTATTAATCTTTTCTGTTAGTGCCACATAAAACGATCGAAACATCTCAACCATTTTTTTCACAATCTCCTGCAATCAGATCAGCCCCCACGATATTTCATCATTCCGCATTGCCTTCATCTTACAAATAACGTCAATAGCTTTAAACCCAATCTCACTTCTTCAAGTGACCACATTATAAATTTCAGATCTACACCTATCCACCCAGATCAATGTCACAACCCATTACAAATTTTCTCTATATGGGTTTTTCATAGATCCAATATCCCCAAGTGGATCTGTTTTTTTTCGGCCTCTGGTAATCTGAGCCCAACAGGGTTTGAAGACCATGAGAAGGTATTATACAATTTTCCATTTTATACACACACATAATAATACTGTATATGTATTGGCTACCGTAACGGGTTTTGCTGTATATTGATTTTCAGGGGAGCAACTGGTCATAACCCCGAGGTTCCACCCAGGAGAGGGCAGTTGGGGAGTAGACAGCTGAAGCAATTCAGTGCAGGTGTGAAAGTGATAGCAGGGAGGTTATCCGTAGCTCTGTTGGTATTGCTGATATGCACCGTGTCTCTTGTTTCTCGTATCAGAGATGATAGACTTGTTGCTCAATCCCAGGTCAGTCAGTTTCATTGCTTTGATTCTCATAATTTTTTATGACTTGTTTTTGCATGTTGAACATTTGAGTACCCATGTCAATTTCAGCGCTTCGAAACCCAATGCCTTGAATTTTTAGTGCCTATTAAAGTTTTTAGTACCCTTGTCATTTTAATTGCTTGAAACCCCATCAACTCGTGGACTTTTTTTACATCTTAAAAACTGTAGTACTCATGTCAATTTCATTTGTAGGAACTTTGAGTTTAAATTGTTATGATGGACTGCCATTGGGTTGCCCTCTCTAACTCTGCTGTTGATCTACTGTTCATGCTGTTTGTCCCTAACACTTGTCTATCATACTTGGATGTATTCATGAGATGCACTGACCTTTTTTTGTCGCTCATACAAAGACTATTCCTGAATCCCAATGACCTATTTTGGTCGCTTGTGGACATTTATATGATTTCTTTGTTTCTTTCATCTCTCAAAACTCCACCATTTGCCATACTTTTTTTCTGCATCTTAAAATATTCAGCACCCGTGTCTTTCTTTTTGCTTCTTACACATTATCCTTACTGATAGATGAAAACTAGTGGGGCTGATAGTGGGTATGCAGCATTTAAACCAGTCCCGCTCCTTCTAAATTGCCACCACTTGTCACGATTTTTTTTTTGAATCTTAAAAACTTTAGTATCACTGTCAATTTTATTTGTAGGCGCTTGAGCTACAGTGTATCCCGGCCCTGGGTTACCCTGTCTGGCTTTGGCAGTGATCTAGAGTTGGAGTTTTGGTTTAGGGTTCCTTTTGTCCCTAACACTTGTCTATCATTCCTGGTTATATTCCTGAGTTCCATTGACCTATTTTGGTCACTCAAACAAGGTTGTATTCCTGAGTCTCATTGACCTACTCTGGTCACCATTTGGTCACCAGGGGACATTAGTATAGTTTCTCTCTTTCTTTCATTGCTCAAAATCCCACTGTTTTTCAAGAATTCTTTCTGCATCATAATGATTTTAGCTCCCATGTCAATTTTCTCATAGCTTCTTATAATTCTCTACACCAATGGTAGAAAAGCTACTGCGGTCATTGTGGGTATACAACTATCGAAGCAGTTCTACTCCTCTGTCCCATTTGTTCTAATTGTAAATGATCCCACTGCCTCAGGTTTTTTTTTAGGTTAGTTCTGAGTGGGGGTGACAACAAACTTAAGTTATTATTGTACTCATTCTAAAGGGACATGACTTTTCTTTGGGACAGTTTCATTGAAATCTGGTTAAATATAACTTTCTCTGTGGCTCCATCATTGCATCTAAGCTTTTGAGTTATTACCTTGCTTTCCAGACAGTTGGGTCCAGTGGCAATGAAGATGCTTTTACATGACAGGTTGGAAACTTACATTTTCAAATAAATTTGCATAGTTTATATGTGGAATTGTAATGCAGTATCTCTGTCTAGATGGTTCATTTTAAATAACAATATACCCATAGCTGGTTTGTTTGCATATGTTGCGAAGGATCCACTTAACTTGGAATATATGCTGAATGACTTAATTTTGTTTATCTTATAACTATGCCATTCATGTAGACAGTACACACAGACATATTGAATGTCTATCTATTGCATTGTAATAGAGAAACATAAGTAAGGTTTATATACAAAATAAAGGCTCATGTCCAAGGCTACATATTGCAGAAACACCTCAGCAAAATATAATAAGTCAAATGACTTGAAATACAACAAAATATCCAGATTTATATGATTTGACAATATTGTTTTCATGTACCTTGTCTATATTCCTGTGGATATAAATTATCTTTAGAGCATTCGTGATTCTGCAGTAATGACGGGATCCCAATTGAGAATTAAAAGGAATATACAACTGTCTTCTAGGCTTAGACTGCTTTCATTACATGAGCTTTGCAGCCTTTTAGGCTCTAGGCTAATTTTGCGGTATCCAACATGTCAGGAAATTGTACTTGCTCAGGGAATTAGGTCAATTACAATCAATGCAAATCGTCATTAAAATGACTCTAGCATTTTTAATAACATGCTGGCATTAGCTATCTTTTAGTAAACTCAATTTTTTTGACAAATTTGGAGTTTGTTTAAGATATGAATGGGGACAGGCGGGAATGTCATAGGTCCACTTTTCTATTGATACCCAAATCTTGAAATCTTCTAGTTTAATTTGCATTATCTTATTTGATAGGATGATGATCTGCCTGGGCAACTGGTTATATTAACACCCAATCCAAACCATTTTCAAGATTGTATTTTCTCACTTAGTTTGGGTTCAATTCAATAGAAGGGTGTAAGAGGGATCTAGCCTAGGAATGGCAATGAAAGATTTCATCTTTCCTTCTGAGGTTTGCACCAAGTTTCCTGGATGGAAAAGTGGTGTCATGCTTGGCTGGACATGCATTCCTAGAATCAACTTAACCAAGTATTCTTGTCTTTGGATAGCCTATGTTAATAGGAAACAAGGTAAAAAGTCTCGGTGAAGATGATCGGATTAAAAATGGAGGAAATAGGGAGAATTACCCTTGGAATATATGTTGAAGGGGGAAAGTGCCAATCAAGGTGTAAACTAGTGTATGGGAAGCTGGAAGCCTAATGGATATATTAGATTCTTCACAATTAGTGGGAGAGAAATGGTGCATGATGCTAACTATGGAGTTTAGAGTACGAATTATTCTTAGAAGATCAGGTAATTTTGTGGGAAAAGACAACCATGTACATATGCTCTAGGCACAAACTATGGCGAGTTATGAGTAGAAATCAAGTGTTCTTATTCCATGTCTGGAAAAATTAGGAATTTTGCATTGATTCTCTTTGTATGTAGGATATGAGTGAAATATCTTTACAAGATCACCTGATACTCGGTGTTAGGATATTTATTTAAAATGAACTCAGACAACAATAGCAGATCCACCTGTATTCAACAAATAAACACAGATCCAAAGACGATGATGCACATTCGATAAGTTGAGCGACTTTACTGAATCGCATATATGGTCACTTCCACAGGGCAATCTCCAGAATGCAGAATTATTAAAAGGAGTTCAAGAATACAACTTATAATGATTTAGAAGAGCCTATCTATCCCTATTGATATTCACAACTAGGTAGGGGTGACCTCAGAGTTCCAATAATGTTAGCCTAAAGAAACATCTAGAACTAATAAATAAAAAGATAAAGGTTACGTGAGCTACTAGAAGGCTAGTGCATAACCTTAACACTCTTATGAAGATAGAGTACTAGGGGTGTAACACCTGGGAAGAGCAAGGTGGTGAAAATTGATATTTTTTGGCTTATATGTTCAAGATTAATTAGTATGAAGGATATAGACTATGTAATTGTACCATAGTTATCTGGTACTAGATAAGATCAGTAAGGGGTTGATGAAAATTTATAGTTTTTTAGCCCAGTATCATCATTAGTAATTAATGTTTGAGGCTTTTAAATGGGATGCCACCTAATGATTGTTATATTGTTAGATGTTTTTTATTTTTGTGGGATTTTATATTGATACTTTTTAATTTTATTTTCCCAATAATATCTAAAAACTGGAAGATAGTTCTAAGAAATATTAAAAGCAGAGCCTGAAGTTTTGAGGTCTTGAAGCAGGAAATTATGCATCTTGAAGCTAGAAATTGTGAACTATATTCGTAAATGTGAAAGCTCAATGTCAGGTACCAGTTCTCAAGGTGCGTGCTCTAACATTCTAAGGTATGGGTGTCTTCTAACTGCTGACCACTGCATTAGGTTGTCCACTTACCCGACAGGACATTTTGTATCAAACAACTATATAACCACAGGCGAGAAATTCATTCACAGTTTGTAGTGGTTATCAATCTAAAGTATTCAAATATATATAGAAGGAAAAATATTCATAGCAGTAGAAAGTGCAAGCTCATTTTGGGGACCCAGCTAATTCCAACTTGCAGTGATTCCTGTTGAACCCAGCCCAAACTGGAAGTAAAACCAATAATATTTCTTGTTGAAAATGACTGAAAAATATCAATTGGAACAGTGATTCAGACCCCCTTTTCAGGCATTTAACCATTTCGTAAGTGGTAGAAGAACTTGGTACTGAAACCATCTGAGACAGGCTCAAAATCTGATATATAACAGCAACATATCTACTGGAAATGAAAGATGAAAGATACCGTATTAAGTAGTGCAGAGCATTTATTGACATGCCTTGTCCAGTTGAGTATGGATGGCGCACCTCCTCCTCTTTACGAGGTTAGAAGTATAACAACCCTGCATGTAAATTTATCTGCTTTTGAGATATGAAACCTTGAGGGCATTTGACAGTCTCTTAAATGGCTTTTGAATCCCTTATGAGGGTCTTTTCAGTCTCTTTTGGGGAAGGGGAACTCAAACAGTTCCTGTCCCTAGGCCTCTTGGTCCTGAGTTGACCTTCTATTTTGAATACTTTCTCTAGATTTCTGATGGCCTTGTTATCTTGTTAGACTATTTTAGTGTCGTTGGTCATATTGTCTTTGGTTCCCGCTTGGTCAGCTACAAATGTGTCCTCACCACTAAGTGTAGAGATTGATCAACACATTTAGTGATTTTTCTATAGGAAAGGATTTGTAGGCTTTGCTTCTTGTAGGCTTTGCTTCCTATATGAGGTGGAGACTGGGGAGTGCTTTATCTTTAGACACCAAATTTAATATGAGAACAAAGAGAATATAGTATTTCCTTTTTAGGGATTCAGCAGGGTTTTTATCCTTCTTCTTTAGATACGTTTACCCGAGATATCTTTGCTTTGTTCTTGAGAGAGGTTGTTACTTTTGGGTGTAGGTCACTTCAGATGTCTCTCGGGACAATTATCCTAATTACCTCTTACTTCTATCCTGTCACGAGCATTGGTGATGCTAAATGGCCGAAGGTCTATTGATATTCCCACTAGACGTACTAGGCATTGCCCTTTGACCCTGACTACTTGGTGGTTTGCACATGTCATACCCTAGTGGCCTCCTCATGTGATAAACATATTACAAAATGGATAAATATATTACAAATTGGCAAGTTCTTTCACCTGTTTCAGGAGTTCTTCAGCCTTGATGCTAGGAGTATATTATTTTCAACTTCCTCTTTGGTTAATGATGGGAACACTTCAATGTTGTTGAGGATTACTCCCGTGGATGCATCAGTCCACACACTTCTCCAAAGATTTTTTCCAATAGGAATTTGGTGATAGCTTGACAATTTTTACAAGGATGAGGATGGCTAGCTCTTTCATCACTATTGATTCAGGCATATAGTATCTCTTTTCTAATATTTGTACTTCTGTGATTGATGTATTTCTTCATTTATTTTTTTTGTTAGAGTTGCCCTTTCTTTGATGCTCTTAGTGATCGCTTTTTTTGCTCATGTACTCAGTATCATCGACTTATTTAATCATTTATATACATTAATATATTTCAATTTTTTAGAAGGCTCTTGGAACTATTCACTTTTGCCTTATTAGGGCCAAATGTGAGTTGGCCCCTCTTTTTTGTTATTATGTTTGTGAAAGGTGGAGTTTTTGCCTTAATATCTCTTGTAAATTAGTTTCTAAGGCTTTTAAAGAGTGGCTTCATTTGTCCTTATTAGGCATATGTAACACAAAATCTAGTTACTAAGTTGAAGCTCTCATTCAAACACTCATATATAATATCAAGCATGACATACACATGCCACTCATACCACATTGCGGCTTACAGAGAATTTGATCCAGATCTGATTGGGAATCAAATGGACAACATGCTAAATTGTTGAAACTTAGATGTGTTATAGGCTATGGGTCAATAAATTCAGGTCTGAAATGTCAACGTTGCAAATACAAAGACAAATCATCTAGAAGCAACCATTACAAAACAAATTCTCTTGAACAGAACTCCCTTATATGCTTATGCTTTGAGGTAAAAGCATCTTAAGAGAGGGACTTGCTATAAACCTAGGTATGAATCAGACAGTAAATATCATAATTGGTGGATACTTCACACCCTCTGCCCAAATACACACATATGCGGATTCGATACGGATATGATACGGCTCGGATACCATATCTAGACGTATTTGAATGTACAAGCTTATATCCAATAGCTCGGGATACAGTACCATGCCATTTGCAGCTGTATCTGGTTTAGAATTATTAAAAAAACTTAGAAAATGCAAAAACTGGAAAAAAAAAAACTGTTCTAGAAAAATACATATATGTATAAACACCCACTTATGTAAATTTAAATCACAAAAAACAATGTAAAAAGTAATTGTTATAAAATAATGTTACAAACAATAATATGTATACGCATATATATGTTCTATTGTATTCCTTTAGATGCTAGACAGTTTGGATGCGGGTACGGGTATGGTACGCCGATACAGCAAATTTTTAAAAATCTTGGGTATGGTACGCTTTTGGGTACGTTTTATATATATATATATATATATATATATATATATATATATACATGTATATAAATATATAAATATGCATATAAATTATAAATTTAAAGAAGCATTTGCATACTTATTGAAATTTAATACTCATAGAGTTATACAACTTAAAATCATTCATAGAACATGAAAACAAAATTGAAATTTCCAATACTTTGAGAATTGAGACTTGAGTTTGTATTGATAATTGATTCAGAATGACATAATGTTCAAAGAATCAAAACATGATAGTACATTCAAGTTCTCAACTTCTAGAGCATATCATCTAGATGATCGTCAAAATCATCTTCATGGATGCCACTTGCAGCTCCACTCCCACTAGCTCCACTTTCGAACACTTGTGAAGGGCTCCCTGGAAGTTCCTCATCAATGCCAAGAAGTGAAACATTGGCTAAATAAGTAGCTGAAGCTTCAAAGTCTGTGTTTTCAGGTTGGAGGTCCCAAAGCTTGTTAGGACCATTAGTATACTCTTGCATCTTGTGGGTTAAGAGGCGCAAATTGGAATGAACGTATACTAGATCTTTAGCCTTCTTCGATGCCAACATGTTGCGTTTGGCTGAGTGGATGAAGCCATAAGTACTCTAGTTGCGCTCTGCAGAAGAATTACTAGCCACCTGTCACAAAAAACAAAGTATTAATATTATAAATTATTAATTAAAAAAAGAATGATATCATTTTGAATTTTAATTCGTAATTGGTAATTAAAATATCAAATAACAAGTTACAAACTTTATACCTGTGAGAGCAATTTGATCGCAACTGGTCGTAAGAACTTGGCATCATGGCCATGACAAGTCCACCACGTGATTGGATCCGTGGTGTGTTTGTCACAAATAGCTTCTACCTCTCCCATACTACCTTGCCCATTTACAAACATCGACATCTCCTGGCGGACTGCAAGTGATGTAGTTGGATTTGGAAACAACCTCTTGAATGCTGCCCTTGTCCCATTTGCAACCTCGTGGTCATCATATGGTCGTTGTCTACCAGCTCTCCCAACTATTTCACTGCTTTAATATTTGGGATTTAAAGCATAAGCAAGGAGATGCAATGGGGTGGTCATTTTGTTCCACCTTTTCACGATCTTTTTTTTAACTTCATTATAAGAATTTTCCTTAGGGTCCTGCTCTTTGGCCTGTATGACATCATGGATTTTTTCAAGCATGGAGTCAATGCCATCATATATATCTCCAATGCAAGCATTATCTTTGTCAACAAATAGTATCATACTCAAAATAGGCTCTGTGAAACTCAACAAATATTCAACTCTTCCCCACCAATGCTCCTCAAGGATCCATGATTTTATTTTTTGAGCTCTTTCTGTGTTAGATTGCCTCTAGACGGTCCAAACATTATCAATCACCATTGTGCCCAAAGCACGTCTCACCTTCACAAGTCGTCTCAAGACGAGTGTGTGAGAGGCAAACCTAGTCTTTGCAACCTATTAAAAAAGAATGGAAACAATTCAATAACAACATAATTTGAAATTGATTTAAAAATTTAAAATCAAATATTAAATTTAAAATGAATTGTTCATTTACCTTCAACAGTTCCAACTTTGAAAATCTTCTGAATATGGCTTGAGACATGTGATGGTTGGTGGCAAACATCTGAATCTTGTTTGCCTCCGTGTATATTTGCTCAATCCATGCAATTTTCCCAATCTTTTGCATCATTAGATTCAAGGAGTGTATTGCACATGGTGTCCAAAATATGTGCTCATACCTACCCTCAACTATCAATCCCGCTGCCTTGGAATTTTTGGCGTTGTCCGTGATGACTTGGACAACCCTCTGTAGACCCACTGACTCAATAGACTCAATGAGAATATTTGCAATGAATTGGGCATCTTTTACTTCCCCCTCACAATCAACAGCCTTCAGAAACATTGGCCCTTTAGGGCATACTGCAATAATGTTGATGAGAGGTCTATTTCTGGTGTCTTTCTATCCATCTGATATAATAGAGACTCCTGAATCAGTCCAAGAATCTCTAATTGGCTGTAGAGATGTCTGAATGTGTTGCACTTCTTTTGTCAAAAGAGAAGTGCAAACCTTATTATAGATAGGGCTTGTATACCCCTGTGGTGCCTCATTAATGCCTCTCACCATTTGCTGCCAATAAGGTGATCTCAAGATATTGAATGGCAGTCCACATGCAAATATACACCGAGACACCAATTCATCTGCAATATCCCTCTTCTCGATGTTAAATGCTTTTTCTAATGGGCCTTTTGTTCTCTTGTTTGATGGCCCTGAGGTATTTGCATTAAAAGGGTCATCAACTGGAATAGTTTCAGCACGAGTCTCAATGAAAAGATGAAATGATGGTGTTGATGTTGGTGGTTTTCCCATGGACCTCTGCTGTAAAGAAACAGTTCTAGAGCGAGCTCTTGCTGCTTCAATGTTTGCATCCTCTTGCTCTTTTAGGTACGTGGCTATGGTTTTCTTTTCCACCTTCTTACATGGTCTAATACTCGTCCCTGATACCCCAGTCAAATGAGCTCTCAAACGGGTATATGAGGATTTAAATGAGGCAGCACAATGGGGACATGTCCAAACACGGACACCACCACTGGCAACAAACTCTATCACTTCCACATGTCTCCATAAAGGATAATTCGGATCCATTTTCACTGCTATACCACCCGAAACATTTTCCCCCTCTTGCCCCACTGAAGCTGAACTGGATGCCATGATTGTAGGATTAATTCAATAACCTACAATAAGAGATATTTTTTAAAACATTGCTAGATATTAAAATAATTTGTTGACCCATACATGTCATTCTCTGATTCTGATCACCAAGTTCGCCATAAATGGTGCGAGGTGGGAGCATACACAGAGGGTAGACGTTTAAATTTTTAACAAATTCAATTTTAAACTTTAAAATTAAAAAAAACGAACACATAACTAACTAAAAAAATTAAACAGTTAGTCCTACACGTCAATCTCTGATTCTGATCACCAAGTTCGCCATAAATGGTGCAAGGTGAGAGCATACACAGAGGGTAGACGTTTAATTAAATAAAACTTCACTATTAAACTTAAAATACGGAAAAATTAATAATATATTATATTTTAATAACCGTGAAATAAATAAATTATTAAATATTAAAAATAAATTTAGATCATGATCAATAATCATGAATGATGTGTTTGAAACACATCATTCATGATATTGATCATATTCATATACAAAACATTGTTCAAAAGATTAAAAAAAAAATGCCTGAATGCATGTAAAATACCTGGAAAAATCCTCCTTGATGTTTGTAGACTTGCTTTTGCTTCTTTCTTCCTCCTTCAAGCTCAATTACTCTCTCCTCCAAGCTCTTTTTCTCTCCTCCAAGTTCTTCCTTTCTACTTCAACCTCTCTTTCTCTCTCTCCTTCAAGCTCAAGCAAAATATCAAATATTGAGTGTGAGAAAAAAGTAGAGGGATTGGGTGTTTATATAAGTGTTTGGGGGGGGGGGGTACTTTAGGGTTAGGTTAGATTTAGAAAGTTTTAAAATTAAAAAAAAATGCTTTTTTTTAAAGTTTTGATGAAAATCGCTTTAAAAAAGGTGTGGAAAAAAACAGGTATGCTTAGAAACGTACCCACAGGGGACAGGGTACAGTCCGAGTATGGCAAAACCGTACCCTGTCCCTTGTGGGTATGTTTCCAAGCGTACCCACAGCGTACCATACCCCGTACCAGTACGTGGTACGTTTCCAGGTTGGTACGGGGGGGCCTTAGGCGTTTCCAGACAGTCTAGTTTAGATGTATAAAATGTGAATTTATAAATGTGGTATCCTGCATATCAGCATTGTGGCGGCTTGCAAATTTACTGCATCCCTATCCAACCCCGTATCCATTTTCCTGCAACTCTGGTAAATATATTTATTAAGAAAGTTTTGGCATTGCCAATAGATTGTTTAAAACATTTGTGTGTGCACGTTTGTTTAAATATGAAAAATTATATCATCAATTTAATTTGTTAATAATATTTGTCGTTGAATTTGAAATCATTCCAACAAATTAGTCGCATGTTCATAGTCTGAGTTGTCTAGATAGACTAATTGCTAGGTAGCACCAATGTTATTGAACTGGGGTACTTTTGAAATTTAAACTTATCTCTGATATTTTGTCATTTACATAACTCCATCAGTAGGCTCAAAATATAAGCAATGTAGATAACTCGCTGATGTTGAGGGTAAATAATTTTTTTGAAGGCTTCTATTGGATCTCTTTCCCTAGCTTGTACAATGCTTATTTGGCTATTCTTTTCTATAATTGATGTTTTTGTTAATCATAGCAACTTTTCTACCAATGATTATCTTCTCCTTGCAGATTGATGTGGGAAAACTTTGGACCGGCGCTCCTTCTAATGGCTGGAGGCCATCCTCCGCACCAAGAACTTATTGGCCTCGTATGCTATTTTTCTGCGTTTGTTATGTTTGTTCAATTTCTTTTGTATAAACTATAAACACTATAGCTGAACAGATATGGTATATACAAGTGTTTCTAAAGAATCTAAGCTATGCTGTGTAGTAGCTTCCCAAATATCACACGTTTTATGGCTGTGTTGCAGCACCGCCACTTGAGAGCAATGGCTACTTAGTGGTTCGTTGCAATGGCGGTTTAAATCAACAACGTAGTGCGGTATGTAAATCTGCTGGGTTGTTTCCAAATCTAGATACTTTACTTGGTAAACTTAGTTGTCACTAGTGATGATAAGATGTTTTTAAAACAGACCTGGAAAATATGTCGTCAATTGGCATTGCATTGGATGGTGCTAGTTGATCCAAATATAGCTGTAAGGTTGAAGTGTAGATCTTGCTTTTAGGATCATTCATTTATGCTTTATGGGTCAAACGTCCATGGCATATGAAATGTTGGTAGATTATATGTTGCTTTACAAACAAGATATTGGTATAGTTTCTATTGCTCCTTGTAATGCTATAATACTAGATTTAAAATTTGCTCAGATAGTATATATTTGCAGCTCATATAATTGTTATTTAACTCCAAAGTGCATCTGAATTATCGGAATTTTAAGCTGAAGCATAATTGATAATTGCTTTAGGTTTCTCAATAAGTGTCCACATCAGAATGTATTAGCCTTAGATACTCTGCTTCAATTTATTCTTTCATTGTGGTTCTGTTTTGTTCTTAAACACAGCATATTTTGCTATGTAATGTTAATGAGTTATTTTGTTGTAAACCTCAGTCACATGATATTATTTATATAAGTGATGGTAAATTGTGGCGTTAGCTTTATAATTAATAGAGTTAGGTGACTACCGCTCTCATGTAATTGTGTAGGTGGCTTGTCTAATAAACTTTTAGTAGATTCATTGTATCTAGAAATTGTTGTTATCTAGGTAGTTTGTGTGAGAGGCTTCTCAATTATTATAAATAAGGGTTACTCCCTCTCCGTGTATATCTATTTATTTTTATAATAATAGAATTATATATGATATTTTCACATCTTTGGAGAAGCCTTCCTCCATTATTATTTTGGATTTATAATTGCAATCCATTGATTTTGGGTGTGTAGGTGGCCCAACTTATATTTTGTATAGTACCTTATTTTATATGTAGGGCACACTATAGTTGGTATTAGAGGCAGTTTCAAATTTGTAGCGCAGAAAATGGTTGTCTATTGTTGAGGGCCGAGGCCATAACATTTTCTTGGAGTGTCAGATTGAGACGAAACTTGTTTTTGTTGGAAATTAGATGTCAAGACCTCACTAAAAAATATAAATCGTCAGTTTTGGATCATTATTGAAGGAAATATTGCCGAGCAAGTTGTGTTTTGGAGTCGTCTTGAAAAAGTCACACCTTTTGGTAACCTGATATCGACGGATCATATCTTTCAGTTCAGATGATGGATTGAGCAATGTATTATTTTTCTTTGAAAGTAGATTCAATAAGATTTCGAATGAATGTTGTCTCATGATTTTTAATGAAGTATTGAAAGAGAGAGAAGCCGCTGAAGTTTATTGTTTGTAATGCTCAAAACCTTTAGCCTAGAAAAAAATGTCAAGATCTTTTTTTTTTCAAAACAAGGTAAGGCATGCAGTTGTGAAAGTAACATTGAATTCATTTGATGGTGTTTTTAATATATTTATTCTTTATTTTGATGTGAAAATGGAACATGAAAAATAAATAGATGCATGGCTAGACTTGTAGGTTGCATACATTGACTAGTTTGAGGATTTCTCAAATCTTCAATCAATGAGGAAGAAAAGAATATTCAGCATACCATTGATGGTTGCCCTCCCCTATGTTGGGTCCCCAAAGTAATGAGGATATTCTTGAGGCCACGAAGATCTCTCCATTTCTATTTGGCGAGTCTCATTTTCCTCAAGGAATCTTCTAATGAAATAAATGCATTTGTAGAAAGAGAAGTTAAGGAAAAGATGATTGTGGCTAGCCATAAGTTTAATAGAGAAGAATGATGAACACGAGTCTTCGCCTTTGGAGATGACTGCAGATAATGATGATTTCTTGGGTTTTCTATTGGTTATGAATGATTTCCAACAAGTGTATTTTCATTATCAGCATCAGGCATCTTTGCTGATGCAAATTTTGATCACATGTTTAAGATTGTTCATATTGTGTTGGTTAAACACTACATTAAATATCCTCGAGCATCTTCATGACAGTATAATAAGTTGTTTTGTCTAGTTTTTTGAAATGGACCATCGTCAAAGGTTTTACCCATTCAAGCTGCTATATATGCCCATGTCCAAGCAAGGGACAAAGAAATAAAAGAAGAAGAGGTTGCATGGAAGAGGGTCCATTTTGTCCTTGAGCTTTGGAGACAAAGCTTCCCAAGAGGGAGGGTATGGTTTCGAGGAGCACTTGCACACCCAGTATCGTACATGTGATGTTATGATAAAACACAAATTATTTTGATGTGAAAAATAAGATTGAACTATTTAGATAGGGAGTAGCCCTTATTTATAAAAATTGAGTAGCTTCCCATGCAAACGACATACAAAGCTACAATGACTAGATTCAGTGAACCTTCTACTATCTAGTAGCTTCTCATACAAACCACCAACCATTATTAATTAATTACTTAACACCACTATTTAAATACCATAAAGTTACCAAATACGAGCTTTATAACAAAATAGTTAATTTACATTTACATAACAAAAAGTGTTATGTTGAGGAACACAACATATGCTCTCCCCTCCTCCTCGGGAAGCTTTGTCCCCAAAGCTTGACCAAAGAGAAGCCCTCTCATTCAACAATTTTTTTTTCTTATTTTTCTTCTCTTGGAGATGATTCCTTGTAGTAGCTCAAATGTGTAAAAGCTTTGACAATGATATATCTTGATGAACTTGATGAAATCATTAACTAAACTTTGATATAGATGCATCTCAAGGGTATTGTATGGATCAATGTAGGCTTCAATCTAGACAATCACAATGTCGTTGTCAGCCATCTTCAACATGTAATCAAAATTTTCACCATTATTTGGAGTTGAAACAAAATCTTGTGGAGATGTTTTGAGATGAAGGGCCTCTTTTTCTACCTGTTTGTGACTAATCTCAATGGTCCCTTTTTTGCCATTTCCATAAATGCATTCTCCTCATGAAGAGATTCACTTTGGAGAGGCAATCCATTAAAAAGAAATTGAAGGATCTTTACCTCTTCTGCATCATCTTCATAATTGAATAACATCATACAAAGCAGGAGAATGAGAAAATATAGGGACAAAATAAATTTCATCAATAGAATGAAGATTCATTAAAGAGAAGACTCAAATCGATTGGCCCCACTTAACTAGAATAGGCATCTTTGTACCAATGAATGCAAACATTTACTATATCAATCCATGCATCTATTTCCTTCCCATATTTTTATATCACATAGAAATTATGAATGCATTTATCAATGGCATATTATCAAACCCATCTATAATTTCTTTCAACACTTATTTCCTAACTTCATTTAAGGCTCCTCTTTTTCTTCAATTTCTTTTTTCTCCTAGGCAAGGATTTTCAAGGCTGAAAGTAAATGTCATATTGTAGAGCTTTTTTTCTATCTCAAAACCTCATGAAAACTAATGAAAAGTACTCATTTGAAATCTTACTGAGTCCACTTTCAAGCAAAAAATGGCACCTCAATTGGACGTCTTAAACTGAAAGTTATGCTCTGCCAGAGATTCAGATAACCACAATTTGCACCTTTTTAAAGACTGATTCTAGAACAACTAACTTGCAATTGCTATATAGCTCCTTGCAATACTAATCCGAATTTAATGCATTTTAACTTGTTGGAGACACCTTTGAAGTCTATTTTCCAACAAAAGAACATCCCTGTCCCATTCTCGAAGCTTGGGCTAGATTGTTATCTGCACTTTGCAAAAGATGACATTCTTTTCTGCCCTTGAGTACATCCAGAAACTGGCTTTGATACCAGCCGTAGTGTACATACAAAACACAAGACGCATGCGACCTACACAGAATATAAAAGTGCATGGGGTGACCTACACACCCAAAATAGTGGATTGCAAACTCGTAATTTCTAAGAGATGAATGGAGGATAATTTGAATTTCTTTAAATGTATGTGATAAATATAGCTAATTATACTGATATGGAAAACATGATTGAATTTCATAGAGAGAGAGAGAGTAACCCTTATTTATAACAATTGAGTTGTTTCCCACACAAGCTACCTACAATGCTATAATGACTAGATTTAATGAACCTTAAAGTAGCTTCTCATGCAAACCACCTACTGTTATTGATTGCGTACCAAACACAACCACATAAAGAATATGAAGTGACCAAATACACAGTTAATAACAAAATAACTCATTTTCATCTACATATTATGTTTAGGAACACAGGAAGTTAATGCATATTCATTCTCATGTTGTTCCTTTGACGTACAAAATGGGATGTCCATGTTTCTTTTATCCTGTTTAATTTCGTGTACTCTCTATTTGTATTGAACCTCATGATCTTCAGCTAAAAGGCATCTTCATACCATTGAATGCAAATAGTTTCCCACACAAGCTACCTACAATGCTACAATGGCTAGACAATGAACCTTCAAATAGCTTCTCATGCAAGCCACCTACTGCTATTAATTTCTTACCAAACACAAGTACTTAAAAAACATTAAGTGACCAAATATCCACTTTATAATAAAATAGCTCATTTACATCTACATATTATGTTTAGGAACACAAGAAGTTCATGCACGTTTATTCTCATGTTGCTCCTTTGAGTTGTAGAATGGGATGCCCATGTTTCTTTTATCCTATTTAATTTTATGCATCCTCTATTTGTATCGAATCTCTAGATCTTTAGTTAAAGTTGATCAAGCAAAGGTTTGTATGTATACATAATACCATAATAGCTATGATTAAAAAAAATAACATGAGAGGTTCAAGAAAATGTGAAATATGTTTGAGCAAGACAATTCAAGGAAAAATAACATATTAGAGAGAGTGAGAATGGGTCAACATTGTGATGGCAGCCGGGTACTCCCTAACATGCCTACAAAGTTACACAACGGGCTGCACTGAGTTGCAGGCTTATATTTATATCAAGGGCCTTACGACATCTACACAGACTGACTCTCAATGGAGTTTTTTTAACTCTCTCATGGAGTTATTACAGACTCTTGGTGCTCTTGTAAGGACATACCCAAGATTGGTTACCTTCTTGACTCAACTCCATGGTCTACAAAAGACTCATCTGTTGTTACCTTCGGTGTTTCACATGCGCCTTCAACCATCATCCCAACCCAACCTCAAATGGTGAGCTTGACCTCCTTGTACAACTGTGCGCCCTGCTTCTCTCTCCTTGCTGGCCCTTCCAGATTTTCCTGCTTAGATTCAAAATTTAAACTCAGCCTCATAAATGCCCTTATCCACCTTATCGCCATCTAGCCATCCCTATTGCACCATGTTGGCCTGGTCGCTAGACTTCTCTGACCAGGCGGTCACTGTCAACTGTCTTGATCAGATAATTTGGATGCATTGTCGTTTTCTTCCTTCTTGGTCCACGTGTGTGACATTCATGTCAAATCTTTTCCTCTTTGCCGCGCCTCTTAATCTTTGAGCTTCACCTTTGCATTCTTTCCGCGCACTCCCTTCGAGCTTATGGACCTGCTTCAAAATTTTCGAGTGCTCCGTTGAGACTGAGATCTTAGCCAAGTCCCGTTACTCCTTTACCTCACGCGCCTTGTTACTCCTTTACCTCATGTGCCCCGTACATTTCTCCCTTGCACAAAACTCCTACGCATGCTCCCAAAACTCTCGCGTGTCACATCTTACCTTTGCTTCTCCGCAAGTTTCTTGCGCGCCAACTCTCCTTTGCGCCTATCTATACATCCGCATGCTGCGCCTCACTTTCAAACCATTGCACTAAACTATTGTGCACTTCTGTGCAACCTTCCCTCTATTTTGCAATGCCCTTCACCTTGATTCTCGCGTGCGTCCACACATAAGAAAAATTGAGTAGGATTGCCTTGGACCTGGGATGCTCCTGCATTAAACACCTGGGGTACTTGAAACTTGAGTTCCACCCCAAGTAGACTAAGTGAGTGGTTGAACCACCCTTAGGACTCCTCTTTGCGAATCTCTTATTTGCGCATTGTGTATTCTCCGCAATCTTTCCCCTTCCCTTACATGGGCTCCTATTGTGTACTCTATCTTGGCGCATTCTTTCTTTGCTACTTTTGCCACCTTTTTGCCGCGACATCTCTTCTCCGCACCTTTCTTCGCCTTCACCCTTCTCCACTTGGGTCTCCTCTTTACACGTTCATTTTCTCATGCGCTCTGCTTTGCGAGGTTCTTTTTTGCAGTTCTCACCTTTTGGCTCAATATCTCCTCGCGGGCTGCTCCTTCATTTCTCTTTTTTGTGGCCTCTTTGCCATCCTTACTCCTTTGGTGCGCCTTGTCTTTCCCGCACTCTTCTTCATGCCTTCCCCTCAGGTGTACTTCGGTCTTTTCACCATGCGATCTCCCTTGGTTGTGGACTTCATCTTCCCTCCCTTTTGTTGTGGCAATTTGTCCCTGCCACCTTCCTCGTTTACCTCTTCCTTGCGCCTTTACTGCGCAAAAATTCTGGAGCTCCTTGCAACTCTTTTCCTTCCCTTATTTCCTGCACGACATCCTCCGTATTGTTTTGCAGTGTCTGCACACTTCTACCCCGCCTTTCCATCTCCACGCGTTCCTTCTCCTGCCCGCCTCTTGTACTGCGCATTCTTGCAGCCTCCTCCTTGGATTGCTCACCCTTAATTGCCTTCAGGGAAACCTCTCCTTCACGTAATTCCTTCTTTCGGTTGCTGTCTTCTTCCTTCGTGCGTTCTCCTGCATGTTCCACTTCCTTAAGGTCTTCATGGACCTCTTCTTTCCCCAGTGCGCTCTTTTTTATGCACTCTCTAACAACCTCTTCTACGGGCTGTTCTGCCTTGGTTGCCTTCGGGGCAACTCCTTTCTTCGCCTCTATTTCCTTCGCAATGGTGCTCCCATTGTTGCACGTGTCTTTGTCTTCGCGCCGCTTCACTCCTTTGCCTGGAGCTCTTCCTTCTGCACAATCTCCTGCGCCCTTTGGTCCCTCTACTAGGACTTCTCCAACTATGCGCTCCTCTCCAGTTAGTTGCGCATTCTTCTTGTCCACTTCTTGGACTCTGCACACTTCTCGCCATTCCTCCTCGATGGCCTCCAACTGTGACATTAGGTCACTCTCCTTTGTGTGCTCATGGTCTCCCGCGACCATCTTTATCATAACTTCCTCTTGCTTCTTCTCCGACGCCATCCTTGCGCATGCCGTCATTAGGTTAAAGTGCTTTTTCTTGCACTTTCCTTTTTGTACTATGCGTGCCGTTGTCGCATGCCTTCTAGTGACACCATCTTTCGCCTTTGCTCTTAGCTCTACTCTTGAGCTTCCCTTACATGCCTTTTCTTGCGCCTTACTCTGCGGTACTCTTGCATTGTTGCCACCTTTTTGCGGTGCTACCCCACTGGCTTTCTGTTTGCTCTTGCACCTCGTTCGTGCAATTCCTGCTTGTGCTTCCATGCATGCTTGGTCTCCCTCCTTTCCGCACACCACCATATGGCTTTGGTGCTCCGTGCCTGCTTCCTTTAGCGGGGTCAGACGAAATGTCCTCCCATCTTTGTGCACCTTCACTGTGTTGGCTCTACCGTAGAGCATTTCATGATCATACTGCCACGGCCTCCCTAGAAGGACATGATATGTATCCATCGGTAGGATGTCGCACAACACTTGATCAATAAATCTCCCGATCTTCATCTCTACTTTGCATTGCTCGTGTGCATTGCCCTCCTAACCTTCCACCAACCAAGTCACTTGATAAGGTTCAGGGTGCCTCCTGTGCGCCAACCCCAACTTCTGCACAATCTCCTCTTTGACTAAGTTGTTGGTGCTTCCACTATCGACCACTACTAGGCAACACTTGCCCTTGGTCTTGCACTTTTTGTGGAATATCTATTGCCGGTTCTCCTGCGACTATATTTTTGCTGTCCCCAACACTTGGCCTTTTCCTTGGTGCTCTTCATTTCCCTGCGCTCAACCCTTCTCTTGAGGTGCGTTCTCTGCGCTCCCGCCTCTACCGTGCTGGCTGTGCCATGCTCTGGGATATTCGGCTGCTCAATGCCCTCTCTCTTCACATATGTAACAACATTCGTCAAATGTTGTGCGCTGATCTCGCTTCAGCAAGAGAATTCTCTTCTGGCCTTATCTCTTTTCTTGCGTTTTGCTTGCGCAATCCCTCTTGTTGTGACGTCGACTCGTCATCGAGTCTCCTTTCCTCCTGTGCATCTCCTGTGTATTTTGTGTGCACCTCATATTCTTGCGCCCCCGACTCCTCTCACTAAGCCTTTCATTTTCTCCTTGTGCATTACCTTTATGAGTTGTCGCCTTCTCTTCATCGTGGCGAGTTTCAAGATCCTTTGAATGATATTCCTCCTCCAGTTTGGTCTTTATACCCTTGAGTTCCTTCATGATCTCTTCCAATATCCTCATCATTGTCTGATCCGCTTCACCTTTTTTGGGTGGCATCTTGTTTCTCTCCTCTAACCGTTGCATTCTTAGATCTGTTTGCATCCTCTACCCACCTTCTCTCACAGTGGAGAACACAACTTTCTCACACTAGCTGCCTCACGTTCTACCAGCTCCACTTACAAGAAAGTAGTTTTCTCTGATACCACTTGGTGGCGGCCAGGCACCCCCCAACATGTCTACAGAGTTACGCAACGGGTTGTGTTGGTGTGTGTTATTTTCCACATCATTAGGTGAGTCATCTCACTTAGGTGAGATCGTAGGTCCATGTGTCATTTAGGGGTCATTATGAGATTCTCTTACACGTCAGTGCATCAGTGCGTCATATGCGTCATTAGGAGTTACACTTCTATTATGGGAATGTAACTCCCCCTCTCTACTCGAGTTGTCATGATTGTAGCACTGGGGGTTACTCAGCACCTCCTATATGTACACCCCATTTGATCTATGAGATAGAGGAGAGTTTTATGGCTTAACCAGGTTCTGCCCGTGTTTCAAATCTTTGCATGCACATTTGGTTGATGCTCGCTCCTCCCGAGATCTCTTCACGTTGCCATTCGCACGTCCGTTGATGTGCACGTCGTCCCTCGTGATCCTCGCTTGCGGGTTTTAAACCCTCTTTCATGGTATCAGAGCGGATCTTGTGGATCCATGCACTCATCGGTGTTTCTCGTGCATTTTCCGGTTTCTAGTGTGATATTCAGTTCTTGATGCGTGTGTCGTAATGGTTATTCCGATTGTGCGCTTCTTGCATTGATTCGGGCGTTTATACCTCCGTTTGGGTTGTTCTTGGTTTGTGGTTTCGGGTTTTCGAGGTTCACTTGTTTTTCAACCCTTGCGTGCGTGTCTTTGAAAAAACTAGGTTGATGTCTCTGGGTTTATGCATGTGTGTTTCGGGTTTGCTCGACGGAGGTCTCATCCGTTTTGTTCATGGCTCTGCAGATCTGAGTATTCAGTTTTGCTTTGGTGTGGACATGTGTTCCCGTTGGTGTCAACTCGTGCTTAGCAACTTTTTTCTCGCTGCCTTTCCTTGATGCTCCGTGGTCTACCTAACCGACTCGGGCATTTCTTTACATTGGTCGGTTCGTAGTGTTGGATTGATCGTTTTGCTGGTGACTTGTACCTTTCAAAGTGACTCGACCTGCACCGTTTTTGGCTCTCTGGACTTGTGCTTGACCATTACGTGCTTCGTGGTATTGCCTGATTGTAAAGGGTTCTGTTCAAACTGGTACGGTTTGACTATTGGCTTGGCACGTCCATTGACATTGAATTCCCAATTTACTCAGGCAGCTTCTCCACAACAATTCACCTCGGCAAGTTACACGTGCCTTGCTCATCGTTTGGTGTCTTGGAAAAACGTTTTTTGTTTTCGCCTCAGCCATGCGTTTGGATTATTTTCCTCCTGGCATTTTGGAGTCTCCACTAAGTACTCCTGCTCGTTTTCATTGTTTCTACCTGATTCCCAGATTCCACTAGTTTGGGACTGGATCTGCATCCAACCATTGTTTGCTGTGCATTGTTCTCTTCGCTCTGGTTTTTGTGCATTGTTCAGCTCCGTTCTTGCTCAGGACACGTCCATTGTTCCTGCCTTCCGCCTACGTTGTGCCTTTCTTTGGCTCGTGGTTCCTGCTTGGACGTTCAACCTACCTGCAGCCCTGTGCATCTTGTGGCTTTGCAATTACCCTTCAAATGGCATCTGCGTTGAACAATTCCTGCCACCGTTCCATAAACTGACCTTTCTCTGCACTCATTAAAACAGGGATTACATCTAGACTCGGCAACCCATCCAAAGACCTACCACCTGTCTCTCAGCACCCTCGATTGACTCTGTACAACTCTTTTTCAGGTGGTTTTGGCCACTCCTTTGGCAACCTCAACACTGTGGGACCATCTCTCCAACACGTGGCTTGGCATTCGAACAACTCGGTCAACGTGGGCCCTTCAACATTCCTTCTTTTAAATTGTTATTGGTAAATCAATAAAAAAAAAACATTCAAATCTTGATTTAATAAGCATTTTAAAGGCTGGGTATTTTGGCTTGTTTTTAATCCCCTCCTACGAGCGTCGAAGACGGAGGGCGAGGTCTGGGGTTGGCAGGAGGCTAATCCCCCCTCGCAAGCAAAACAAACCCCTGCTAAAATTCGATGCCATTTCCAACGAGTACCCACATGACACGCTTTACACCCATTTCAGGCATTTATTTAATGTGTTTGCAGTGTTTAGTGACATTTTTCCATCAGTTGCGGGAATCGTTTTAATGCCATAACTTTTGACTCGCAACTCATTTTTGAGCGCTTCTTTAGTCAAAGTTGCATGATTTTTCACACTTTACATGATGACATTGTCAGTTTTGTAAATGCACTACTTTATAAAGTGCCACATTCTGGGGGGTTGACTAGTACTCTTGGGCTTTCACACGCAGACACATTATCGGCCGAGTCCGACGTCTTGCTTTTGTGCATCTTGCATTTTGCATCATGGAGAGTGCTCTTTCCAGACTTGAGCATTATAGGATCACTTTACAGCCTCCGCCACTTCTCACCGGGAGAGGGAACTATTCAGCTTGGCGTGCTTCCATGGAACGTTACTTCACCCACGAGGGTCTTTTACCCTTCTTGCTTGGGCCAGTTCCTGCACCCACTGATCATCGTCATCTAGAGGACTTCCTTGACACTTGTGACCATGTCTTTGGTCACATGATGATGCATGTCTCTTGTTCTCTCTGGTTTCATGTGGCAGACTCAGATCCACCTCACGTGTCTGGAGCATTCTTCAGTCCCTCTATGGAGACCCTTCACATACTGCCGCCATTGTTGCTGCTGCTGATTCAGTTGTCTCCTCCATTTCTTCGTGTGATGGTAGTTCCACTGACATAGACTCATTTGGTTCTACTTCTGATGACGAGGATTGTGCACCCAGTTCTGATGTCGAGAGTACTATAGAGGACTCTTCTCCTCTTTCTCTCACTATTCCAGAGAGTGTTGACACTTCCCACATCTCATCAGATATCGAGCAGTCTCCTACTCAGTCTCATATAGTCATCACACCCACCTCCTTTCCACTTCTAGTGTGTGAGGCCCCTTTCACTCCTCTACCTTCATTGGATGACTCATACCTATCTGACATCGCTCTTCTGTTTGTTGAGCCCCCTCATTGGGACGAGTATCTGCCTGACCTTAGTCATCTTTTCGCAGAGTCTACTTGTGATGCACTACAGGTCCCTCATCCATCTACAGGTGTTTCAGAGGAGTTCATCATCTCTGTTG
The DNA here is from genome assembly GCA_019776745.2 of Taxus chinensis. NCBI lineage: Eukaryota > Viridiplantae > Streptophyta > Pinopsida > Cupressales > Taxaceae > Taxus > Taxus chinensis. Next base: position 40,056,570 of record CM034146.1, on the reverse strand, counting down.
TTGGGAGTGCCCCTTCCAGGAATCATGTCACTTCCACATTTCCAGAGACCTTCATTGATCCACCCTCAGCTGTGGATCCCTTTTCTGTTGTGGAGGATGTTTTGTTCCCTTCACATCACTTGGACATCCTTTCTACGGGTGTTCCTCTTTTATACTCTGACAGTTCTACGCACGTGGCATTACCTTCGGTTCCTTGGCACTCACTCGCTAGACCTATGTCACACTTTCGTGCACCAGACTCAGAGTTCTTCGTGTTGCTGCCTTCAATTTCCTTTGTGGAGTGGGTGGACTTCCAGCACATCATTTCTGTCCTTCCTAAGGGCAGGCACATAGTTCGTTACGGGTGGCTCTTCTTCAGTCCAGAGGTAGAGGATCTCGTCATCGACATTCTTCTGGGAGACTTCCTAGAGCTGCAGAGTTCAGATCCATCCATGGCATCTTCTGCATTCCTCTTGTCTCCCTCTTCTTCTCTCTTCTTCTTCTTTCCGAGAGATTGCCTCTTTGTACATGGGTACCTTTTTCAGGCTCATCTATGGCCGGGACCCATATTTGGCATCTTTCTTAGATTAGAGAGTGTGTTTTTCTCTTGTGGTGGATGTTTTTCCCACTGGGTTTTCCTTCACTGCTTGGGATCTTTTTCTTGTACATGGGTACCTCATCAGGCTTTGTGCCGGGACCCATTTCTCATTTCTGACTTGCCACCTCATCCTAAGTTATGATGAAGGGGGGTGTTGGTGTGTGTTATTTTCCACATCATTAGGTGAGTCATCTCACTTAGGTGAGATCGTAGGTCCATGTGTCATTTAGGGGTCATTATGAGATTCTCTTACGCATCAGTGTGTCAGCACGTCAGTGCGTCAGTGCATCATATGCATCATTGGGAGTTACACTTCTATTCTGGGAATGTAACTCCCCCTCTCTACTCGAGTTTTCATGATTGTAGCACTGGGGGTTACTTAGCACCTCCTATATGTACACCCCATTTGATCTATGAGATAGAGGAGAGTTTTATGGCTTAACCAGGTTCTGCCCATGTTTCAAATCTTTACATGCACATTCGGTTGATGCTCACTCCTCCCGAGATCTCTTCACGCTGCCATTTCACATGTCCATTGATGTGCACATCGTCCCTCATGATCCTCACTTGTGGGTTTTAAACCCTCTTTTTGGAAGAGCCTTCATTTGGGAGTGAAATAATCGATTTAAAATCACTTATCTTTCATCTGTTTGATAGAGATTGTCTGTAAGCCTTTAGGTGTACCTTAGGCATGATTTGGATTAGATATTGATATTTTTTTGGGTTCCCTAACTCAATCCTTCATGTTAGATTCTCGACCTACTATTACAGTTGCATGAAAAAGTTCTTTTCCCGCTAATCTGGGTCCTCCATTGAAGCTTCCATATTTTCCTGGTTAAATTCAAACATTTTGAACTCAGCCTCATAATGGCATTATCCACCTGATCGCCAGTTTAACCTTTCATTTTGTAATATTTCTCAAGGATCTGGTGAGTTGGAGTTCATCTTTCCCTACGGTCCCACCAAAAAAATGTATTCAAATGACAGTTCAAATGCCTTGTCGTTTTACTACCCCTGTTTGGTCTTGCATGTTTGCATGTTCAAATGTCAAAATCTCTGTTACCAAAACATGCAAGATGAATCAGCGTCCTCAAATATCTTTGAGCTTCACCTTTTCCTTGTGAAAATATCTGCGCACTCCCTCTGGAAGTGACAACTCGTGAGCTTGCTTCAAAACTTCTGTGTGCTCCGTTGAGACATATTTCTCAGCCAAGTCCTTCTCTACTAAAATTTATGTAAAAGAAGGATCGTACCAGACATTCTTCAATAACATAGGTTACAAAATAACATTCTCTTACCTGTAGTTTGAGTAGGAATAACCTAAAATAGTCTTTTTGTGCCTTAGAATCCACAAGCACTTTTAAAAGTGCTACCCACTCGCTTGTCGAAACTTGAGTACTTGTAACAAGTCAGATAGATTGTATTTCCTGGATACAAAATGTTCATAATGATTATCTGTCTACCTCTGAGTGTTCTATGTCAAAATCTACATGGATGCTGCTCGGTCTTGAAGGAGATTGAATTTGGGTACCAACAGCTGGTTGGCCATCTTAGGGTTAAACTCCTGACACATTAGATCAAGAGAAACTCTATAAATATAAATTCTATCCTTTGCTTCTCATAAAGAGGGACTAACGCACTAACCTTCACTTTGTGCCTATCCATACAACCGCATGCTGAGCCTTGCATTCAAACTATTGCGCTAAACTATTGAATATCATTTGCGTATTCACTTACCTCCATTCTGCAAAGTGCTCAAGGCCTCCATTCTTGTGCATGCCCACACTTAAGCAAAATTGAGTAGGATTTTATTCTACTTGGGATACACCATTTTAATCACATTTTTTACATCTAGTTATTCCTCACTACATCAAAAGAGGTGTCGATATGGAACAAGCCAGAACATAGGAGAACATTGATGTTTTTTTTTTTCACTAGAACTACATTTGGACATCTAGTATGTAATGCACATACCTAGTTAGACTAATCCCATTGTTGTCCAATTTTTTCCCCTTGGGGAAAAATTCCCTGACAGGGGCCTAGCATAGATTTGTGAGGTGCTTAGAAAAAGGTCATTAATGATCATTACATGGGTCATTTTTAACTAAATTTTTCAATTTAAGACAATCATTATGGTGTTATGAGAGGTTGCAGGATCATCTTGTTTTATTTTCACTCTTATGTCACATTGTCTTGGAGGCACAAGGTCCGCTCAGACGTAGCTAAAAATTGGTCCTGGTGGGCCCACTTCTAGTTAGCTTTGGGAAAACATGTCATAAAATTGATAATTCAGTTGTTGGTGCCCCTAAACAGGGTGTTAATTGTAATTTCCATTACCTCTCTATGCCCGTCAAAAAAGGGTCCAGTAAAAATCAAAAGTTAGGTTAAAACTAGGATTGGAAGGCTCAAGTAAAACTGAGCTAGAAATATCTCGCCGAGCTAATATGCAGTGAATTTTTAGCAACGAGTGCCCTGATATCTCAGGAAAGTTATTATGTTTTATCAATATGTATTTATCTATTTTAATGATTAATGAATCTACAGGAAGCTCAAAATGAAGATCATAGGGTGCTATCTGCAAGTTTGAAGAGATCGGGACATCACAGGGGGTGGCAAGTGATGAAAGCTCACAAAATGGCTTGATCTCGAACATGGAAACAGCTCATCAGTGTTTGAGGCATACATGTCAAGATGGAAGATTTTGGAAGAACATCGACATAACGAGTTATTGGTGATCGATACATTGCTAGAATACCATCAAATGCTCCATGATACTGAACACAAAAATGTAATGTTTGTGAAAGAGCCAAGTTGTAGTAGGAGGGAAAAGCCATGGCTAGGTGAAGAGAAGGAAGTCTTATGAGGGGTTCCCTATACATGAAAAAAGCATGGTTTGAGACTATAGATAAAGAACCTCATGTCACAGGTGAACTTGGCGGATGTCTATCGAGTTCAAATGCTTCATTAGTCATTCTGTAGACTCTTCAGGTGCTTGAATTAAGAGATCAGATGTAATGGAAAGCTAGCTCATCAAAAAAAATAAGCCACTAGAATGTTGGCTTCACATCGTGAGCTCAGTAAAGGAGTGAGTGGCTCGATGTAGGTTTGGTAGAATATAACTTGGAGTTGAATAGAGTCATGAAGTCACATTGCAGTATATTGCTATTTGTTTTGTCCATTTCCTTGATTTGTTTCATTACTTTTGTGATACTTTACATTTCCGCAAATTAGTGTTGTACTCCGATTTCCAATTAAAACCCAGATCAGTGGTATAAAAGTAGTTTTTTTAATTCTTCTATGTCCCGTGAAATGAGGTCAAAGTATAAGAAACATGGGCTTGAGACATGCAACACTTTAGATTATTTTCCTTGTTGCTCCAAGTGAACTCAAATGGCAAAAGATGGAGCAGAAGATCCTTTCTAGTCGTTTATTGATAGAACCCTTGAAAAACGAAGGAGGGAGATGATGGTACTATTCTTCAATATTATTGCATAGATCATCCCTGCGGTACCCACCTCCTCATTAGATAGATCATTTGGGGGCTTGATCTAGGCAGATATGAGACCATCCAATAACTTGGGACACCACGCTGTTTCTCCATGTCATGATTTGACTTAACTAATGGATTCAACATCATACCACACACACATTCCTCTTATGTGGTATCACCCAGTTCCGCAACTTTGTAGTGTCAGCATTGTACAACACAGTTAACTAGTTGAAGATGATGATTGGTTATGAAGTTGTTGTAACCATTTAGGCAATGCTTCATCTTCTTCATCGTATAATGAGGTGTCATTCTATTCGTGTAAGTATATTGGAGATAGACTAAAGATGAAGGATTACATAGACATCCTACGTCCGACCTATTGGATGATGGATCTTGTATTGGATTTTGCACTGTAAAACTTAGCATTACAAATCTACATTTGGTGTCTTTTGTTCCTTTGCTTCCTTCTCTGTTATATAAGCACTCTGATATATCCTTTGGCCTCTGTCATTTCATAATACATTTCCGCACGTAACACATCTAGCCATTTAAAGTGTTGTCCACTGGGTCTCTTCCTGGTCCCGGATCAGTGGTATTAGAGCTCATACTCACTTCATCATATCTAGTGCTATTGAAGTTCCATATGAACTTTCTCTCTTTGTTTGTATGCCCACTCACACGAGGTCTGAATATAGGAAGTTAGGACTTGAAACCCACGTTCCCTCTTCATACCTTCCTACCTTCCTTCAATCCTCAGATGGCAAGTTGAACAAGTTCAGGGATTCCAACTCTAGATATGTTCAAGCAAATGGTAGAGGATGATTTTTAGAAGCAACAAGAAGAATTGAAAGAACACCATGCACGGGAAAGAGTGAGGATCATTAATCACTTCTCAACTTTTTAAGCATGCATTAGTGACTCCCAATCCTACTCCACAATGTCCTTTTGGTGGTCACACCCCATATATAATACAAGTCAATCTCGAAATTCCTATACTTGAAGGAAAAATAGATGTAGATGCCTTAAGTAACAGGCTTAACCTTATTTGTTCATACTTACGCAGTAAGTCACTTTTTTGCCAGTGAAAAGATTACATTTGCCCTTCTAAAAGTTTCTTTGTCCGTAAAGAAATTGTGGGATAAATACTGCATTGGGCATGAAGACTATGTTAACTTAGACTCTTCTGTAGACACATGTAATGGTTTTGTAGAAGCACTCAAAAAAACCTATTATCCAGTTGGAAACTATGATGAGTAGCACCTCAAGTTTTCGCAGTTACACCAAGGCCATGATCAATCTATTAAAGAGTATATGACATATTTCACTTCGTTGTTGCGAAATTGAATATTCAAAAATTTGAGCAAAATCTCATCTTGAAATATAGGTCGGGCTTGAGACCATAGATTTAATTTAAGGTGGACTTCTTGCAGATCTCCTCTTTGGGGGAAGCTTATAGATTTGCTTGCAAATTCAAAGTAAAAGCCTAGCTCAAGTCTAAACTCGCGGAATCCAAGTCTCAGGACAAGTTGCAGTCAAAGAATTTCAAGCCTGGAACGAAGTTGAATCCTAACTAAGGGAATGACCCTTCTTGCAACTGTAGAAGAAAGCGACACTGTCAAATGATCAAAATAAACAATCAAAGACTGGTAAGTTGTGCACAATCCACAAATGTAGCACACACTCCACAAATGAGTGTTGAGCCAAGAAAAGTCTACTTATGCAGCTTGAAGCAGCCGGTACCATCTCTATGACACTGGAAAAGAGTTATCAAGTCATGGACTCTAAGCCCAACGCCATGCTTGGTACCACAAACATTGCCTCTTCACCCAATCCATATTTGGTGGAAGCAAGACGTTTGTTTCATTGCCAAATGTGGGTAAATGGACAAGCAGTAGATTTCACAATTGGCAATGGAAGTAAGATTAATGTGATTTCTCCTGAAGCTGTTGACAAATTGAACCTGCCACTAATGCCTTGGCCACAATCATACTCAATTAGATGGTTCAACTTGGGTTCTGAGAAACATGTTACTTAGTAGTGTCATCTAGTTTCCAAAATCAAGCCTTTTTAAGATGCAACCCTTTGTGATGTTGTGCCAATATAGGTATGTGATGTTTTACTTGGTCAACGATATCTTTACCATTGACATGGAATCTATGAGGCCAATCTCAGAAATTTTGTCATAGATGTTGGTGATATGAGATACCGCGTACAAGTAGTCCCTAAACTCTCACTCATTAGTGCCTAGCAGTGGAAGAAGCTAGTTAGCTCTAGCTGAAAATTTGTGTTACTAATGGTCATACCTGAACAAAAACACATCTTTGCAGCTCTTGTTCATATTGCAGTTCCTTTAGCAAACGTGCGGCAATTGCACACCATGTTGGAAGAATACAAGGATACTTTTCAGTCACCTAAGGAAGTGCCTATGCGTCTTATGGTAAAGAATTCTATTGATTTGATCCTAGGAATACATCTTCCTAATGCATCCTTATATCGTGGATCATTTTTGGATATTGAAGAGATCAAGTGGCAGATCCATGGATTGCTAGAAAAATGAAAGATCCCCAAATGGATCTCTTTATACCCCAAAGAGTTTTAACTCAAACAGAACAGCAAATCTAATAATTTTGTATGCAGACCAGGATTTAACCTTAAAATTGCGACTAAGGTATTGGTATTATACTCACAAAAAGCACCCCTCTATTTCATGTTTCCACTTCAAATGTTTGCAGAAATTATGGAGACCATTTAGATCGTAATACATATACAAAATCATACAAAGATCATAGTTATTGACTGCTGTAATTAATTACTGGAAGTGGTGACTTGAACCATAGAAGACCGGTATCATTAGAGACACCAAACAGGACTGTATTCAGATCTGTTAAAACTGCAATAAATTTAAGAAGTAAAAGCCAAGAGAATACCATTAAAAGCATCCAAGGAAGTCTGAATTTTAATGCCCGACTGCTGCATTTTATTTAAATAAGTCTGCAGACCCAGACGTGAAGTTACAGCAGATCCTGAAGGTGTTTTGGACTCACAAACAGCTCCAAAAAAGTACAGATATGTTTGGAAAAACAACTCAGAACAGCAGATACACAAATCTGAATATTATGCCCTCCAAATGTGCCAAAATCTGTCCCAAAATAGGTCGTTCCAGCAGTACCAAAATTAATAGTTCAATAACCTGATTGTCCCTGAATTTCCAATGCCAAATAGGAGTGCAAAAGAGAGTTTTCGTTCTCTTTACACTAAGCTTCTTGAGGGTTTTCGTCCTCAGAAGTTACAGCCACAAGAGCTTCAGCTTACAAGCTATTTGCAAAATATAAAATGACATAGTCTGCCTCTTCTAAGTCGACCTCTCCTTTAAATAGGCAAAGTGACTCAAAGGAAGCCTTTTTAACCTCCAATCAGCTTGCAGCACAATTCTCTATGCAATTTTTCCAATGGGGGCCTAGTCGTATCTTTCCTAGGGGAAATACAAAATGGTTTTGGGTCTTTTTTTTTTCCCTAGGTAGCTAATATATTCTAATCCTAGGCAAGTCGTACTTTTGCCTAGAGGGGATAAAAAATAAGGAATGGGCCTTTTTACTTTTTATTTGTCATGATCACTTCCCTAGGTAAGTCACCATATTTCCTTGAAAGGATATAAATAATATTAGACCCCTTCTGCACTTTCTAGATATTACAACATTAATTTATAAGTGCATGTTTATATTAAGTCAAATAAATAATTATAAGTGCTTTAATATTTTTCTTTTATTTTTTTCTTTTAGGCACTTATAAAAATTTATTGTGACTTAAGTTACCCTTATATTTTTCCTTTGGCCGTCGGGTCAACAAAATGGGCCAAAGGTCTTCGATTCGGAAAAGGGGACATTACAAAAAAGTACACATCACGTCGAGCTCATTGCCATGCAATAGCCCAATTGTGTTCGCGTCAAGGAAAGATGGCACATGGAGGTTGTGCATTGACTATCAATCTCTCAAGGTCATAGTGAATAATCGCTCTCGTCTTCCGAGGATTGGGGACCTACTAGATTAGGTCCACAATTGAAGCTCTTCACCAAAATCGATCTCAAGTTTGGGTGTCATTAGATTCTTGTTGAACCTACAGACATTTGGAAGACAACCTTCAAAGCCAAGGAAGGCTTGTTTGAGTGGTTGGTTATGCCCGTCGGCTTGACTAATGCACCTGCAACATTCATGCAGATGATGAATGACATTCTAGGGCTTTTCACAAATTCTTTTGTTATGGTCTATCTTGATGACATCCTAATCTTTAGCAAAACATGGGACACTTGTGCCATATTCAACAAGTGCTCATCACTTTGTGGCAGCAAATGCTATATGCTAACATGTAGAAATGTTCATTTTCCATGCGAGAGATACAATATTTGGGATACATAGTAAACGCATAAGGATTTCATGTAGACCCAACCAAGATCCGCGTCATCCAAGAATGGCCTACACCAAAGAATCTTGTAAAGCTTTGGAACTTCTTGGGGTTAGTAAATTTCTACAGGAGGTTCATACTTGGTTTCTCCCACATCACTTGGCCATTGAATCAAGTTACTAAAGGTGGCACCAAAGTAACCTTTGTCTGGGCAGTTGCACAACATAAAGCATTCAAAGAATTGAAATGTAGAATTCGTTTTGTGCCAGTACTCGCGTTACCTGATCTTCAACAACCATTTGAGATAGAGTCCAATGCATCCGATCATGCACTTGAAGCCGTCCTAACTCAACATGGTCTCCGGTTGCTTACCACAACAAAACGTTCATCTTTCCAGTAAGGAACTAGCCAACATATGATCATGAGCTTTATGCTATTGTCCAGGAATGTAAGCATTGGAAGCATTATATCTTGGGCAAGGAGAATGTGATCCATGCTGTTAGCAAATGTAAACTAGGATTGAATGAAGAGGAATGGAATGCACATCAAACGAATGTGTGTCCTTCATTTTATTATGTTGGGAATAGTTATAATGTAGTTGGAACAATTCTGTGATAGTTCATAACTTAAAACTACCAACTAACATGTGTGCCTATCAATATATTCAATATCCCCCAATAACTAAATCAGAAACGATGCCAAGTTTGTCCCGAAATTTTACAAACAAGATAGGACTCAGCTTCTTCAGGTGTGACGTCCTATAAAGATTTGCAAGGACTTTGATTTAGAATATAGACTGTTGTGTTTATTGCTTCTCCCCAGTATTTGAACGGTACACCTCTATTATGCATCATGCGCCAAGCCATCTCCATGATAGTTCTATTCCGCCTCTCAACCACCCCATTTTGTTGTGGGGTATATGGGGTTGGCAGTTGATGATGAATTCCTTCTTTACTGCAATAATCCTTGAACTGCTTGGAAGTGACTAACCCCCCAATTATGGCATCTTAATGACTTGATCTGCCGGCTGGCCTAATTTTTCACCAATGTCTTGAATTTCTCAAAATAAGCAAAACAATCAGTCTTCTTTTTCAATAAGTAGACTCGCATCTTTCTCGAATAAGCATCCACTAGCAAAAGCAAGTACCTCGCACCAAGAATAGTTGGAGACTTCCATGATGGATTATAAAGATCTACATGAACAAGGTCTAAAGCCCCTTAGACATGCTAAACACCTTCAGTTAGAAATGGCTTCCTTTTTTGTTTTCCAGTCAAACTCCCCGCACACATATCTTGTTTCTCTTGGATAGTAGGTAAACCAAGAGCCATGTTGGCTTTGCTAAGCTTGGCGAGATATTGAAGGTTGAGATGTCCATATCTCTCGTGCCACAAAATGTTGGTATCACCCTCCACAACTAAGGCATGTAAGTTGATTGTAGCAGGGTCAACTTAAATGTCTATACAAGCCTCTTTGCCAATGCCCAAGGCAAGAACTTTGTTTAGGTTTACATCAGAACAAGGCATTTCTTGCTAGAGAAGTTTACAAAAATGTTGGAGTTTTCATTAGCTGACTTATAGATAAAAGATTCTTATTCATGTCAGGAACATATCTAACATTTAATTTGACATTATCATTCAATATGATTCATATATCCCCTCTCCCTTCTACTGCATAAGATCATCCATCCCCTACTGAAACTGAATCAGAACTGAAATTTGTGTGAAAATTTACATACCAATATTTTTGACACGTGAAGTGTCTTGATGCTTCAGAATCAAAGAACCAACACCTTGTAGGGATTTCATCCGAGCATGATACCAAGAGGGCATACTCTTCTTCAGGATCTTGTTCAACTGTTGCCACATTTGCTTGTCCCATCATTTTTTTGTTGGCAAGATCATATTTTCTTTTTTGACAAATCCTTTTTCACATGACCAAGTTTATGACTGTAGTAACACTTAGCTTGATATTTAGGAGATGATTTTTCAGGTTGCCGTTTCCATTTCCTATTGGATTGAACAACATAAACACCCTTGGTTTGTCCAGAAATGGACTCAAGTGTCTGAATTTGTCTCCGTTCCTTTTGTAACAAATAAGAACTAACTTCATCAAAAGTCAAAGTCTGACTTTCTGCCATCAAATGGAGGGCTTCAACAAATGACTCATATGATGTCGACAAACAATCCAACACCAACGCCACCATATCATTGTTATCTACTTTTTTGTTAATGGATGCAAACTAATCTTGGAGGTCTTTTATCCGAAGTAGGTGTTCTGACAGCGACCCACCCTCTTGCAACCTTGCTGAAAACAGCAAATTCTTTAGGTATAACACCCGACTCTTCTTTGAAGTCATATATTTGTCCTTCAGACTGATCCATAGATCACTCGCTAGAGTGGTATTGTCGAGTTCTTGGAACAATTCATCATGTACCGACAACTTCAGCAGTAATAAGGCTTCCTTATCATGTTTGTCATAATCTGCAAAATTAGCAGTGGCCCTGCTTTCTTTCCCAAGTATTATTTATCACAATCGCAAAATTCTGCGATGGTCAGGATTTAGTGGCTCCAAATATTATAATTTTGTTCAGTTAACTTCTATGCCTTTGACATAACGAGGTTTTGAATATTCGCCATGCACACCAATTTTAATTTCCGACCCGCTAATTAATGCAGAAAAAATGGAACAGAAATAAATATAACAACAATGTGACTGTTTAGTCCACACAAACCCATAAAAAATGTCTATGCCCTATCCTTGACGGTTCTGTATTGGTTTGCAATGGAATACAATTTAATGGAATTCTGATTTATTTCCAATTTGATGGAAGTCTGAACATTCAGAACTGCTGTCAATACTTTGTTTTTGAGCAGACTGTTTCTGCTCTGCATGAACTCCCGTGCCCTAGATACTTCTTTTCCCTTGAATCGCGACCAAATTTTCTTTCAAATTGTGGCTAGAATTTCATATAAATGCAAATTGCGACCAGATTTTTGTGCAAATCACAACCAGAACTTCGTTTAAATGCAAATTACGACCAGAACTTCATATTAATGCAAGTCATGACCGGACAGACGAATCAGTGGTTTATTTCCTCAAAATGTTTTCTTTCCTCATTCCATGCTCTAGTGGAATGCTATTCTTTAGTTTGTGCCCTGGCACATGGCTTCCTCTTAACAAGTTTTCTTAGATTCCAATTGTTTTCAAGCACTAGAGAGGCTCTGATACCAATGTTAACAAGGATTGAATGAAAAGGAAATGGACTGCAGATCAAATGAATGTGTGCCCTTCATTTTATTATGTTGGGAGTAGTTACAATGTAGTTGGAACAGTTTTGTGACACTCCATAATTGAAAACTACGGACATGTGTGCCTATAAATATATTCATTATATTCAATATGCGCCGATCACAAGCTTCTTCACTTCTTGCAGATACAAAACAAGTTGCATCAAGAGTTGAATAAAAAATGGTCTTCACATCATTAGCAGTTCCACCTCAACATCAAGCATAAGAAGGGAAGTGTCATTCTAGTAGCTGATTGTTTGAGCCGATCTCTGGTTCAAGCTCTCCTCCTAGTGCTTGATGCTTGTGGACATGAAGTAAACACTTGGTCATAATTGTATCCTTTGGATCCAAACTTCCCAAAAATATATTGCAACTTGCCTAGCGGTAAGATCTAAATCTCTACTTGTGGGATGGACTCCTATATCACCTTTGTCACTTGTGTGTTCCACACAAGGGAGAGAGGCATTAACTAATAGGGGAAATAGTTGAAAAGACCCTTGCGGTGGTTATAAAAGTATTTCTTTTGGCCACACCTTAGGTTTGATATCACAAAATAAATCAAGTCCTGTATTACTTGCACAACTGCCAAACCGATCAACAAGAAACATGGTATATACACACTTTTGTTGGTTCCAACGAGACTGTGGGAATCCATTTCGATAGATTACCTCTCAGGCTACCCTACTACCAAGCATGGCAATGATTGTTTTTATGTAGTACTTGATAGATTTCCAAGACGACATTTCTTATACCTTTTAAGAAATCTATTTCTGCTCTAGAAGTTGCCAAATGGTACTTTGAAAATGTTTGGGTCCACTTTGAATTACCAGAAATTATCATCTCCAATAGGGATACAAGATTTTTGGGGAATTTTTGAAAAGCGCTTTGGTTTATGATGGATACAAAGTTGAATCTAGCATTCCATCTGCAGATTATTGGAAAAACGAAAGTGGTCAACAAGATGATCTTGCATGTTCCCAAAATGCATAATTTGAAGAAGCAATGCACATGGGATTGAAGCCTTCCTTTCATTCAACATATCTACAACAAAGCTTTGCACAACTTTACCGCACACAACCCTTTTTAGGTTTGTTTGTGTTTCCAACCTTTGGCGCCCATCGATGTAGCTTATCCTATACCGCCATCAACTGTAGCAACTCCTTCTCAAAAGGAAGTTGACAAAGCTGTTAAATTCTTTGATCACATTCAACAACAAGGGCAAACCATTATGCAACATGTTAAATGCAAATAGTGCCATGACAAACACCCACACTGCATACCTTCCAATTTGGTGATCGGGTATGGCTCCACTTACAAAAGGAAAGACTGGTAGGACCTTACTGTAAGCTTCGTCTTATTTGGTGCAAGCCATACACCATCACCAAGCAAGTAGGAGGTACATTTTTTAGCTTTGTCTTCCCATCTACCTTGGATTACATCCAGTCTTCAACACATAACTTTTGCACAATGACTTTTCACCTTTGTTGGACACTTAAGACATTGTACACACTCCAACAATAAAAAAATATTCTGGGCTGTAACGTTTGATGCCAGAGTGAAAAAGGACAAGAGAATGAGAGATCCCTCTCTTTCAGCTTGTCAAAATAGGTCAAACACCTTCTTGGGGAAAATTAGGGAAAATGGTTCACCGAAGCTCAAGTTGCCAACAAATTTCCACATCATCTTCCGCAACTTCACGCAATGGGGACCATTGCTCTTCAAAGAGGGGCGACTTCTCTAGGCAAATATGAGACCTTCCAATAATTCGCAGCACCACGTCGTTGGTTCGTGTCAGAATCTGATTTCGCCAGTGGATTCAACATCATACCATGCATTGTACATTCTACGAGGTTCTAAGTCATCCTCTGCAGTATCATCCAGTTCAGCAACTTTGCAGTGTCAACACTAGACAACGCAATTTTGTGGTAGCACCAACTGAAGATGATCATTTGTTATGAAGCGGTTGTGATGGTTTAGGCAATGCTTCATCTTCTTTCATTGTATATTTTTAGAATATGCGAAGAGAAAAAGAATAAAGAAAGATTAGAATGTACAAAGAACAGATGAAGAGACACTGGAATGCACACATTATTCATTGTGTCTCCATCCTTTTATTATGTGAAAGATGGTTACAAAGTGGTTGAAGAGGTTACAACTGTTTATTAGTCAACACTTAACTAATATTAACATAACGCTAATAAATAAGTCTTATATTAAGCCATATATTTTAATACCCCCCTCTTAAGGCTTACTCTATAGAACATACTGACAGAAGATTAAAATAACATAACCAAACAAGACTATGCATTCTTCAGAACCTTTCCCTTTTGAAAACAATGCTTTGACCAAGTTGAACTCCATCAAGCTGCCTCCTTGACCCTCGTAAAGGTATAGTTCTTGAGCTGAATTCCCGATTTCTTGGATTCCACCTCCCCGAACTCCCGGATTACAAAATCTCGAGAATTGTTCGACAACCATCCATATTGAGCCATCCACAAGCTCCATCAAGTTGTCTCATGACCCTCATAAGGGTAAATTCCCAAGATCCACAGACTTCCAAACTATCCGGACAACCATCCATGCCGAGTTTACTTACACTGGATTCCTTTATGTCTTCAAAGTGTCGCAATTCTTTTAAAATGCACTTTCTCTATCAGTGAGTTCATCAATGTCAGCATCCGGTGAATTTTCAACACTGGTTTATTTGGTTTGTCTTGGAATTTTCCCTTCATCTTTTTCTTTATAATCTGACCTGTCTCTTTGAAAAATATTTTGTTTAGTAACTTGATAGTATAAACTTTCTTCATAATTCTTTATCATTGGCTCCAAGAGTAACATGGTTCATTCATGACCAAATAAAAAGCCCTAGTTCGTGATTTACAATAGTAGATAGGATTCCCGTGCATGCCCTAGATGACTGTACTTCCTTTTTCGATTTTATTATATCTGCTTCGCTGGTTCTTTTTTCTTTCATGCCCTAATTTTGTGACTGCAATAATGCACTATATTAGTGTAAATTGTGATTGTAAAATTTGCCTGAAATCGCAATTTTTTTTGTGGCTATAAAAATGTGACTATTTGTGGCTTTAAAAACTCTTCTGCGACCATGTGTATTTTGCGCTACATTTATGACTAAATGCATGGAATATTTAGCCCTGGATTCTCTACTGTGATGATGCCCTCGATTCACATCGTTTTTTGTTTTGCTCTTGATTTGCGACTGTGATTTGGCATTGACCGAAATCGTGGTTGTGTTGCACATCTGTTTTTCCCTCGATTGTGCCCTACGATTTTCAAAAATCCTCACAAAAATATGAATTCGAGAATCCACATGTAAACGTTTGGATTTCCTCGACATGCCCTAATAGGACTGTCACGAAAATGTCTTTCTTCCCTTCTCTCTTTCTCCTCGCTTTCCATGCTCTGATACCAATGTTAGAATATGCAAAGAGAGAAAGAATAAAGAAAGATTAGAATGTACAAAAAACGGATGAAGAGAAACCGGAATGCACACATTATTCATTGTGTGTCCGTCCTTTTATCATGTGAAAGATGGTTACAAAGTGGTTGAAGTGGTTACAACCGTTTATTAGTTAACACTTAACTAATATTAACATAATGCTAATAAATAAGTCTTATATTAAGCCTTATATTTTAATATATATTAAAGGCATCATTTTATTCTTGTCAGCAGATTGGAGATAGACTAGAGACTAAGGATTACATAGACATCCTATATCCGACCTCTCGGATCTTGTACAAGACTTTGCGTAGTATAACTTTGCATTACAATTCTACATCTAGTGTCTTTTGTTCCTTTGCTTTCTTTTTTTGTTGTTTATGCACTCTGATATATCCTTCGGCCTTTGTCATTTCATAATACGTTTCTCCTCATTAGAGTGTTGTCATTTCATAATACATCTAGATTCACATTTAGAGTGTTGTCCATCGGTCTCCTCTTGGGTCTTGGATCAAGGCTTGACACCCTTTAAGGTATAAGTAGATTCAATATTCTGTTTTTGAAGGAAAAGTTGACATACAATTGGAATCATATTTTTCTGCAAATAATTTTTGTGACAATGAAAAGAAACATTTGCATGCTTAAAAGCTACAATCCATGTTAAAAATGGTTGGAATCATATTGTCTTCGAGAATAAGATGCTGGTGCAATATCTTTCAAGGCTGTCGTAGACAACATAGACTATTTTGTAGAGGCCTTTAGAGAGGAATACTACTTGGTTAGAAATATTTTGAACTGTATTAATATATGCATCAATAGGATTGAGACAAGAGCGTGTAGAATTTTACCAACACATTTCATGCTCTATTGGCAAAAGTTGACATAGGTGTCTTTGAGTGACACCGAATATTCAAATAGTACAACTGTTTATAATTTTACATCCAAGAAAAGTAAAACAAAGTTTCTAGACAACAAAACATTGGGAGAGGCCTATCGATATGTAGTCAAGATCAAAGAAAAACACAAATGGAAGTGGAGAAATGAAACTGCCCTTGACACTAAATCTGACAATATAGGATCGGGCCCACATCCTTGGCTGAAGCCAAATTCCAAGAAACATTTGCCGGATAAAAGCGCATTGAAGAATATGGGGAAGTGGCGTGATACCCACAAGAGAAAGCAAAACTTAAATGAGGAATGTCGTGCTACACAAACGCTATTGGCTGAGTAACAAACAACACCTTTGGATTTCCGAGTCAATTCGGTCTGAGACCATCATCAACATCAACATGGATACCACCACCTTTTTAGGATAAGGGAAGGGAGATCATACATATTAACCCCCACTCCATTGCTGCCACTGCACGAGTCTCACTTTATGAGCCAAGGGAGGTAGAGTGTCTCTTCCACTCCAAACTATGGGTGGATGGCAGCTAGAAGAACCTGATTTTAGAAGTTGTCTTTAAGAGGTTGAATTTTCAACGAAACCTCATACTCAACTATACAAAATTTGTTGGGTGAACCATAGTAGAGATATACATGCAGATGACAATGCTTACTTTTGTATGCAATCAAGCCATTTAGGGAGGAAGTGCTTTGCAATATGGCGTCCCTCGAAGTGTGTGATGTTTTGTTTGGCCAACCTTTCATGTGGAATTGATCAAGTGTTTACCAGTCCCGAGCTCATGTTGTCACCATCACGTTGAGAAATTAGTTTTTCAAACTTCTAGAGGTAATTCCTCTTGCCAAAATATCTTTGATTGCCGCAAAAGCATTTATACTCTTTGACCAGCACCGAGATATAGATGTGCCTTCTACATACCAAAATGAGCACAAGTTGCTCCTAGAGTAAAACCAACAACTGAGTGATGAGAACCAGTTACTGCAGAATTACCTTAGTCTTGTCATGGAGTAGATTGCTTCAGGCAGAGGAAAGGTGCAACTGTGCCATGCAAAGACTTCATGAAGAATTGGTCATAGAGGAAATAGATCAACGTGCAAATAGAGCGCTAAGAGTTGCAAAGCAAGAAAACTGCAACAAAAGATGCCCAGATAGAACAATTGGATTGGTAACCCCTCTTGATTTCTAGGACTGTGCTCAACCACCAAATTCATTTGGCATTCTGAAAATCATATAGAAGGGATTCTGGTAAAAATTATTGAAGAAAATGGGATACACTGTAATGCCCCCTTTTCAGAATTAATTAATTCCGGATACCTGAAGCCTATATTTATTATTTTTTGTAGTTTAAGGGGAAATTAAAAGAGGAAAATAAATTAAGTGGTCCAAGGGTATTTTTATATTTTATTTGGAAAAAAGACACTTGAATTGTATTTAAAAAGCATAAATAAAATAAAATAATAATAGAATGATAAACTTCTATTATTAGGCACCAAAGTTAGAACAATAATTAAATAAAACATTCTATAATGGGGGCGCCATGGTTAGAGTGGGTTGCATGAGAAATCAGATCCCATTTTCAGGATAAAGTGAGGATAAAACTTTTTTAATATTGCACATTCCTATTATTAGGATGGGGTGCCAACTTGAAGAGAATAAAGTTATTATTTTATTTGTTTATGGAGCATGCATGTGTTTCCAAAAGGGGCACCCACTTTGGAGAAGGATCAGAAGTTATAAAGACAAATTTGGGGTTTTATTGTTCATACATCTTGAAAATTTATCAATTACTTCTTTGTCTGCAAGTAGCTTCTGCTCCTGCATCAACAATAGAGGACGAAATCCCTCATTTGCATACAGATCTGAGGACGGAATCCCTCATATCTAAGCTTGACAATTCCATTCAAGGGTTGCAATGACCATTGAAGGTACAGGCGATCATCCAGTTCAGCTGGGGCACACTTTTCAGGGTTGATTCTACATTTAGAACAAGTACAACTAGGGCTCTAGTTTCTGGGGGCAGATTTCAGTCAAATCAGTTTGTATGCTCTTATCTTTCATCTATCTTTCCATTTAGATCATCAATTGTGACAAAAAATTGTATTCAGACACTGGTATTTTTTATTGTAGCTGATTTGAAATCAATAAATAAAAGTCTGTTTTTTGGCACATTGGGGTTTGTTGTTTTTTAATTAAAAATCAGATTGTCGTTGCTGTCATAAAAGTCAAATTTTTATACTGTTGCCCTAGGGTTTTGCCAAAACTATCCAAATTTATCTAATGTATTTTCAGGGATATTACTTACACTTACTAAAGTCTTGGCAGAGATGGTCAATGGATTTAGGCACCTTATAAGAAAGAATTTTGGTTTTGGGCACACTGGGCAATATTTGTAGTCCATCATGGGCAAATGTTGCATTTGCGGAACCCCTGCCCCGAAACTTGCCAAATCAATAAAAATGAATCCTGGGTGGGACTAGACCATTCAAATAGAATGCTTTCACTTCTACACTTAGAATTTCCTATGTTCATCAAAAATAAGAACTAAGAGTATTCGGGTCCATTGCTCCTCACGGTTGGTTGAATGATCTTGGTGGCAGTTCATGATAGTGATTTGGGCAGAATATTGAGAACACTAGTATATCATTTGTAAATCACCTTATTGGGATCATAACTCCTTGAACGCAACTCGGAATTCAAAACTGCCATGTATCGGAAAGCTCATGAAACAAACTTAGTTTCGATGCCCCTTAAAGAATGCCTTTGGAAACCATTTAGGGGTGTTTGACAAACTTTCAAGGCCAAAAAGCACTTTGAAGGGATTTAAAAGTGCAAATTAGAATCAATCTTTGTCTTTTGTTCAAGTCTTCATCTTCCATATCGTCTTCTACGGTAATGGATCTTTCTCTCTCATGATTATGTGTAATGTTTGGAATACATGACATTATTTTTTTATGACATGTTTAGGGTTTTCTGTTTGGGATTTACCTACGCTTGTTGGTTTGAATATTTTCTTTTTTGCTCTTAGCTTGAGGTTTGTAATCTTTCGTCTCTTTTAGGGTTAGCGATCCTTTTTAGCGCCAACATTCTTTTTGCATTTAGATCTACTATTGAGTACCATTGACCTGGTTTGTTCATATTTGGAAATTAATATATTTATTTTTTGTACCTATTGACATTTTTTGCTATCCTAACAAGAGGTTTGTGGCCCTTTTCTAGAGAGAGGTTTTCATTCTCATGCGTGGGAGTTTACAAGTTATCCCAATGATTACTAGATTGGTTAGCTCCTCCTTTCAAGCCATCTTAGATGTTGTAGGGGTTAAGTTCCCTTTAGACATTCTTGATTCACACAAAAATGAGGGTGCATCAATGAAACACTGCTCTTCTTCATGCACTGCTACTAGGGTACCCCAATCCTCTCACTCTCATTGTAGACGTCATTAATTTGCTTTGCTTTGTAGTTGAGGGTTCTCATGTTCTCCTTGTCGACAACCCGGTTTATGTGGACAAGCACACATTTCTTGTTTTCTTAGGATTGTTTAGCCTAGCCCTCTTACCCTTGGATATTCCCCGTAAACATTTTTAGGATTTGCAGTGGCTCTTTTGTGGTGGTTAACAATGATGTTGTTAGTTCCTCTAGCCCAAGCTTTATTACAAATGTGCAACTTTGTTGATTCCCAACATTGGTCTCCATTTCCAGTATTTGTCTTCATTAACATCGTGCATCATTGAAGGGTCTATCCCTCACATGGCTAGTTGGACTTTAACTCGGGCATATGATTTTGGATTTTAACCACTTTGGGTTCACTCTAGCCATGTTTGCATATGCACATTCTCATTTTTCTAGTACTGTAGTTTTTAATTGCTTTCCAAAACTAGGGTTATTTTTACCCCGACACTTTTCTATTGTAACTATATGTATTTATGTGGCCCTTTTATGGAGAGAGGTTTTCACTCTCATACACACAAATTTATAGGTCACCCCCATGGTTACTAGATTGTTTAACTCCTCCTTTCAAGAAAGCTTAGATGTTCTAGGGGTTAAGTTCCCTTTAGACAATCTTGATTCACACAAAAATGAGGTTGCATTAGTGAGACATTGCTCTTCTTTATTCATTGCTACTAGGGTTCCTCAATCCTCTCACTCTTAAGTAGATGTCGTAGATCTGCTTTGCTTTGTAGCCGAGGGTTCTCTAGTTTTCTTTGTCCACAATCTGGTTTATGTGGACAGGTGCACATTTCCTGTTTTCCTAGGATTGTTTAGCCTAGCCCTCTTAGCCTTGGATATTCCGCATAAATACTCTTAGGTTTTGTGGTGGCCCTTTCATGGTGGTTAATAATGATGTTGTCAGTTCTTCTAGCCTAAACTTTATCACAAATGCTTGACTGTGTTGATTCCTGACGTTGGTCTCCCAGTTTGGTATTGGTCTTCATTAACATTGCATAATTGAGGGTTCTATCCCTTACATGGCTATTTGGACTTTAACTTGGGTCATATGCTTTTGGAGTTTAACCACATTGGGTTTACCCCTCTAGTCATGTATGTGTCTTTACATTCTCATTCTTTTAGTGCTATAGTGTTTAGTTCCTTTCCAAAACCTAGCGTTCTTTTTACCCTGGCACTTTTCTATTCTATTGTAACTATACGTATTTTAGTCCCACTGATCTGTTTTGGTCATCTGTGGCAGTAATATAATATAATTTCATTATCTTGTTCTAGACTCAATTGTCTAAGTTTTCTATCTATAGACTTAAAGTATTATGTCTGTCATCTATCTTGGGTGTATCATTATATTTTTATTTTGCTTTAGTACGAGGAAAACAACGATTCATTTATTTCAAATTTGTATTCTTAGAATGTGTAATTTGATGCTTGATGTACTTATTTTTAATCATGCTCATTATGTAAAAAATAACGTTCCATTTTTTTTTCTATGCTTTTCCATATATTTATAGAAGGGGGTCCCTTATGCCTTGATCATGCTGCCCACTGTCCCACGCTTTGAAATTTGGGGGTTCTCTTTAGCTGTCCCTGAACATGCTTATCCTCGAAATCTCTCTCTGCCCCTGCCATACACCTTCCAATTTCAGATTGTTTCCCAAAAAATACAGACAGGGCTATCTAATTTTCAGGCTTCCATCTCTCTCATCCCAAATGTTGTCTAGGGTTTCAGTAAATCATGAATTTTACCTGTGCATCAGAGATACCATAATATCAGATTTATGCATATTAAAGTATGAAAAGAGACATCAATAGAAAAGATGTACAAATGGGAGGTGAGACATCCTTGTTATAACTTGATGTCATATTTTTACATTGTCACAAGATGTTAGGTAATGACACCTCACATATATTTAATAACTCTAACCTTAATATTATAAATCAAGTATAATCAACCACCTTTAAATGGACATTATATTTCCAATAGCAATGTCACAGTTTTTATCTTGTAGTGTTATGTTGTTTTCAAAATTGGACTGTGGAATATATTGTCAACTCCATTGAACGAATTCCTTTAACTTCAAACTGCTTAGTGGCGTATTTGAACCTGACAAAATGTTAGAAACAGGCATCCCTGATTTGTAATTATCCTTTGGAGAAAATAGCATTGCAGCAAGAATGTGTTATTAGCTCTTCGAACGTGCGATAATGTCTTATTTTGCGTTAGATATGGTCCATTTTTATTGACTGTATTGTGTTTATGTACCAGGGTAGTCGGAAATATATACTACAGACGATTGAGTATTTATGTAGAAGCTTGTATTTTGAGCGGCTTGTTAGACTGAATTGCTGAAAGTTTGAATTCGAGTGCAACTTTCAATTAGTGTAAAAACTGTAATTAATTTCTAGCTTAATATCAACATGGATATGTATGCACTCTGTCCATCTATGGCTTGGTCATACTTTTCAATAAGCCGGTCAAGTGAAGATGTTAAGATATATCCCCTTGTAATGGTATAACTGGAGATGAATGTCAAATTCAATTGTCGAATTTCAATGGGTGATGTTTTTTACTCAATGTCTGGCCTGTTCTTTGCAGATATGTAATGCTGTCCTTGCTGCTAGAATAATGAATGCAACGCTTGTTTTGCCTGAGCTGGACACAAATTCATATTGGCGCGATAAGAGGTATTTCTTTAGTCTCTAATTCACCTTTGAGCAGTCATCTTGTTTTGCTAGAACTGGATACAAATTCTTCTCTGCATGACAGACATTTCTTTTAGTTCCTTCTCACCTTTGCAATTATCTTTTCACGTGAATTAAAAGTTATGCATTTGTCTTCTTTAAATGTTAAAACAAACATGTTCCTGTGAAAGTATATGTGACAAATTAAATGTCAATCTTTCCTTCTATTTAGATAAGCAGGAATTCTGCATTTATACTTAGCCTAGAAATTGATTTCAGTAAGAGAGAGATGGTAGCCTTTCAAGGTCTGCACAGTTTCTTTCTAAATTATAGTTGAAGATGGCAAGAGATGCTTGCTGTTACTTATGGCTTTGTATTTGTAAACTTAAGTGCTTTCCTCATTTCTAGGTGCTAGAACATTTCTATAGTGGTACCATTTTTGAGATGTCATACCAATTATTCCATTTCTATATTTTCTTACTTTAAGCTGGAAATCTCAATGCACTGTCTTGAGTGATATGTGATATGGTTGCAGTGTATTGGTCTAGTTGATGGATTTCAAACAATGTAAATATAAGAATGATCTATTTCGCTTGGGTAGGGGAAAAATGAAGAAGAAAAGAACTTCAAAGTTCAAATAGCTAATGAATAAATGGAACAGTGCAAATCGGAGACTGTTGCATTAAAATTGGGGTGCTATTTTTAAGTTACATAGTCTGGAATAGAATTGAGAGAATCAGAGTAGGACGCGAGAGAATTTTATGATCATACAGAATACATATATGCAGCGGATCTAACAATTTTGCATACAAGATAACCAGGAAATGCTTTTAGAACTTTAGGAAATTGGCATTAATCTTTGCTGCAAGGTAAATATTTACATAAACAGAGGATAATGACCTTTCAGCAATTACAAGTTTGATGATAGTTGAAGAACCAAACATGGAAATGACCCATCATGCCACTTGACCAATTCATTCCATATGAATTTTCCTCATCATTATATTAATCCAATTGTTGCAATCAGTAAATGTCTAAGTTTGCTCGTGAATGGTCACAAAACATATGAGACATAACTCTATAACCACTAAAACACAGTTAGACTGTAATTCAGTGCCAATCAATCTCATTTATCAAAGAGTTTATTTAAGGTTTAATAGAATGTTAAGCAGATACTTTCAAATGAAGAGAATTGGGATATCTGTTAATCTATTATCTATGATGCCTTATTACTGGATCGTGATATAGAATGGGAAAACGGGCATAATGTTTTGCTCAAATTTTCTTTTAAATCTCCATGTTTCTAGAAATCATCGAGAACAGCTTTGGGAAAATTGTTAATGCTGTTTTGGTCTCCAAATCTGCTTTGCCTTTATTCTGTTGTATTCAGACTATACCAAAGGCTGAAATTTGTAAGGGATTTTTGCAGAAATTTAATGTTTTAGCAAATAAGTTCAATTTAGTTTAAATAAATGGTTGTTATTTTATTGGTTTCTTGCATGATGATTAGTCATGAGCATAGATTGACCAGTCTATGTGACACAAGTCTGGCATTTCTCTGGGAAGGGAAGGACAAGAGTGAGGAGATTATAGTGTCAGTCATACAAGGACCTTCCATCTAGCTGGTGGTCGCTTAGAGTCTCTTTAAATTCATTTTGCTTCACTTGACAGTAGCAGTTTCTCAGTGCATAATTGTCCTAGTTTGGCACATCTTTCTTTCTTAACTCACTGCTCATTGGGCTCCATGAATGTCAGATTATAGAAGTTTATAAAATCTATCTTCATCAAATGTTTATTGTCCTGTTATATTGACTATTGAAGATTTTTTATTAATGCTTTACTATCCAGTTCTTCCTATCATTCTATTCAGGGGTGAAATATCTAAATGGTGTTTCTAAATGTGTGGTCTGCTGGGAATGATAGACATTTCTTCAAGCCTTCATGTACATATGCAGTGATGAATCATTTTCATTTCCAGTGGCTTTGCAGGTATTTATGATGTTGATCACTTTATTAAATCTCTTAAATATGATGTAAAAGTTGTGCGAAGTCTGCCAGAGGTGCCAGTGACTGCAAAGAAGAAGAAAAAATTGAAGCCTTTCCAGGTATACAAGTCTAACTTTATACACTTATAAGAAAACATAGCTTTTTTATTTAACTAGATGCTATCTTGCATACAATTTAATTGTAAACAGTTTAGTTTCCTTTGCCCTGCAGCTTCGTCCGCCAAGAGATGCTCCTCCGAATTGGTATGAAACAATTGCATTGGAGAAGATGAAAGAACATGGTGCTGTGTACCTTACTCCATTTTCACATCGTTTGGCTGAGGAGATAGACATTGCTGAATATCAGCGATTGAGATGCAGAGTAAACTATCATGCTCTTAGATTCAAAGAAGATGTTATCAAACTGAGTACGAGTATTGTCAATCACCTTCGTTCAGAAGGTCATTTCATGGCAATACACCTTCGCTTTGAAATGGATATGCTTTCATTTGCAGGGTAAGGAGATGACAATGACAGTTAATTTTGTCCATTTTATTCCTATGGTGTAAACTATAGCCAAATTTGGTACTTCATGCCATGCAGCAGTATAAGGTAGATGGAATAAAAAGTGCTAGTTTAAAAAGAAAATGAAACAAAAGTGCTGGTAACAAAGCAAGGTTTTTCTAACTAGCATCCTAACCGATTAGGTTTTATTGATATTCTATGAAATACATTTTTTCCAAAAGAATACGTCAACTGTACACTTTCACTGAATGAGGACTTTCAATTGTTCTGTCAGCGTGTTGACAAGAGTCATATTGAGATTCCGAAGGAAGCTTATTAACGAATGTTGCTTTCTATTTGAGCACTCACTATCTTGTCTGTGAAGTAGTCATAGGATCACTTCCACTGTTTATTACCCTGCAGTCTTATTTCATGGAACGTAGAAACCGCTTAACCTGTAGAACATAGGCAAGATTGTCTCAAGTATGTAGATTTCAACACTGGATATAGGCAATGAAAAGATGGCCTCAGTATTTTGATTGTCTCTAACATCTGCAATGAGGTCTAATCACTTACACAGTCTTGTTCCAGCTTGTGATTCTGATGCAGAGAAGAGCTTTCTTATTCATGGGCTCCTTTCTCTTGGCCCTGTGGGTGGCTCCTTTTGGCAAGAGGCCTCTCCTTCACAGGATTGATTTGTATTCTATGGTTGTATATTTTGACTTGTCTAGGGTTTCACATGCTCCTATTTAGTTCTTTTGCTTCTTATATTTGGCTTTAATTGCTCTATTTTTAATGG
Source organism: Taxus chinensis (assembly GCA_019776745.2). NCBI lineage: Eukaryota > Viridiplantae > Streptophyta > Pinopsida > Cupressales > Taxaceae > Taxus > Taxus chinensis. Next base: position 40,031,039 of record CM034146.1, on the reverse strand, counting down.
TTCCTTTGATCACTCCTAATTAACTTTTCTAACTTGCTGTACATTGGATTCCCGTTAGTCTATATTGTTTATTCGTGGATATTATAACTTCTTTCTTTCTTCTTTCCATGTTTGGATTGTTTATGAGATTTGATTGAAAATAGGGAAGGCCTTAGATTGGTATAGGAGCTTGCCTGCAAGTAGCATGGCTGGGCTGGATATCAAGCTACGTAACCATTTCAAGGAGAGGGTGGAACCTTTATATCTAATTGTGCATCTGGCTACTATCAAGAGGGATCCTATGGAGCCTGTTTCTGATTTCAACCTTCAATTCAAAAGGACACTGGAGAGGATACCTTGGGAGATCTGCCTAATACCACAGGAAGTTGATAATACTTGTTTGATTGGATCTCATAGAATGGTTACTCCACGTCTAGTATGATAAAAGGAGGAAGGAAGTATCCAAGTAAATGCTTGCAGAGGGAGGCATCATCTCACCGAGCTATCACTGTGAACTGCAGCATCGAAAGGATGCTCAACACCACCAGCATCTGAAATAGTTTGGAAGAATGAGTTATAATCAGTCTGGTTTCCCTCAGAGTTCCCTGTAAGACCTGGCGCTTGAAGGTTGCTACTTCTCAAAGGTAAAAGTCCAAGCACCTCTTCTTGGGATGGTGGAAGAAGGTAGGGATCGATCCTCTATGTATACAAGCAGTAATATCTCCCTTGGGTCTTGTAGTTGGAACATTTGAAAATAAAGTGCTCCTTTGTCTACATCTCGTAGAGAGTGCAAAGGCGACATCCTATCTTCTAGGGGAATTTGGTGGCAAGTTTTGATTGGTGAGAGCAAACCCTTAGTTGCTCAAGTGGAATCTTGTGTCCATGAGTACAATGATACTGAATATATTGATAATATGTGCCCATCCTGACAACTTTATTTTTTCAATCTACAGGCATTTCCATTAGCCACTCCCTCCCTTCAAGTATTCTTTAAATGCTCCCACTTGCGTTCTTCCAAAAAAAGGGGCGATTAATAGAGTTGTCAGGAAGTTTGTTTCACCAATGTATCGACATTTCTTTTTCTGCTGATAATTTAATGAATTTAAAGCATTTTAATAACTTTTTTGATTTATGCTGATTATTTCTTGATATTTTCACCATTAATCTTTTTAGTACCCCTGCCAATCTTTTCCTTGTTAACACTTTTGGTAAAATTGTAACTGAGTGCTGGTCCAAATTGCCTCTCTAATTGATGCAGACTTCTACATTTAGAGTCTCTGTCATTTTCTTGAATCTCTTTTTATCATGTGAAGTGATCGATGAATAAAGTTGCCTACTGCTTGGCAAATGTTGGTGTTTTTGGGTATAGGATGAATATTTGTTTCAAATGATGGGAACTTTGGCTGATTTGGTAGATTTGCCTTCATATGATGACATTCTTAGAAAATCTGCTAATGACAATGACTCTTCTTTGTTTGATGATTTTCATTGCTAGTTCTATGACATTATTGGGCTATCATGGTTGACTGGATTATTTTCTGTGTATTTGTCATCGGTGGCTTGCTTTTCAACTGATGTGAAGTGCTTTTGTAAAATGGTCTGCATATTGAATTTTCTTCGTACTGGTTGTTATCTTTCTTTTCCCATTTGCCAGTTTTCTGCACATTTTATTTCCATGGTGCAATGTAAGACTGCGTCGGTCTGTATTTACTTGGAGCATGGAGATAATTTTAGATCATTGGGGTTTGATGGTATAGCAGGCAATAATGCAATGTTTACACCACTGCATCTGATTTATTCTTCCAATCCATTGGTACATAATATGTTACCTTCCTTGATGACTGGGTATTTGATTTCCTAGATTACCCTTTGTTTGAAATGATGCCAGAAAGTCTAGGCATATCACCGCCATAGATCACTTAAGTTTGTTTTCCTCTGGGTTTGTCTATTGATTGTAGTACAAGTTTTTCATGCATAGATCTTTGTCTATAATTTCTATAACCTCATTGAGCTGGCTAAAGATGGGTGATCACAACATGGAAATTCACTTTCCTTCCTGTTTGGTTATCAACTTATCTCATTGCTGCTAAAGCTTTTTCTCTATGCATGTTATTCGTAATTGCTTTTGATGACCTGAAAAATGATCCACCTATAGCATAATTAGCCTGTCTGTATATATAAATAGATATATGTTGGAATAAACTACATATATAGTCTGTCTATTTAAACCATGAGGTAGACAGTTTCATAGTTTAATGATAGCTTCAAGGACATATCCTGTAAGCATACCTCTGCATAATATATGAATTTAGAGATTACATTTGTCATAGAAATATCTCCATGAAAATTCTATTATTACAAATTAGTAAGCACTGGACAACTATGCTTTTTGGTGATATATGGATAAAAACCAGACGTTCAAGATTGGAAGCAAATAATTACTATACCTGGCAAGATACTTTTACATGATGTGCAAGCTACGAAGCTTGCAATATGGCTTTTAACAGTCACACTATTTTTATATTCTCTGATTGATGTTTAGCTGCTTGTTCTGCTTTTCAGGTGCTTTGATATCTTTACACCAGAGGAGCAGGTTATCTTGAGGAAGTACAGGGAGCAAAATTTTGCAGAGAAACGACTTGTATATTCTGAAAGGAGAATTATTGGGAAATGTCCTTTAACTCCAGAGGAGGTAATCCCTCTCTGTTTCTCTTCTTCCTTGCACACTTGCTCCCAATATTATATATGTAAATTCCAGCATGGCGGACAGTTTTTGGGTTCCAAAGGCAATTACTCTTTTTTTTTTTTCATTCTTTAAAACATTTTAATCTGAAATGAGTGTCATTTGCACCTATTAATCATCATTCAGCACAGATGAGCAATCATGTGTCCACCCATGCAACCCATGTTCTATTGATAATGACCTGCATTTAGGCTTCATTATTGATCCAACATAGGCCACGCTAGTCAATTTTGTTATTTTTAAGCATTCTCTGGATTAATTTGGAGATTTTGATTTTCTTCAACTCGTTTGTGGACAATGTAATATGATTTACAGAGTAGTGGAATTTTAATTGGTACACATGTATCTAATGCAGGTTGGCCTTATCCTTAATGCCATGGGCTTTTATAATTCAACTCGCATATATTTGGCTGCTGGCGAACTATTTGGCGGCGAGCGCTTTATGAAACCCTTGCGTGCCTTGTTTCCTCACCTTGAAAATCGGACCACAGTGTCCTCTGCTAAGGATTTGGCGGCAGTAAATGCAGATGGAAGAGGGTTGCTGGGCCCTGCAGTGGATTACATGGTCTGTCTTCTCTCAGACATATTCATGCCAACATATGATGGTCCTAGTAACTTTGCTAATAATTTAATGGGACATCGTTTGTATTACGGCTTTCGGTCCACCATTCAACCTGACAGAAAAGCACTGGCTTCAATATTTATTGATCACGAGAGGTCCCGCACTCGGAACTTTGAAGCTCTAGTGAGGCTAGTAATGCAGAAGACACCATTTGGTGGTCCACATGAGCGGATTCATCCAGAGTCATTTTATACGAATCCATGGCCTGAATGCTTCTGCCAAACATCTACAGAAAGTGTTGAACATAAGTGTCCTTCCACAAATTTCATGGAAGTTCCGAAAAATCAGTCATCTGATGTAAATGGTCTGGACTTGTCTTCCACTGACAGTCTCTCAACTCGTTCTTTGGATGATAACAATGTCCATACACGTAAAATTGGCGATGTAAATTTTTGACTCGTATCTGCACATCCCAGGCATCTGTAAATGTAAAAATAGCTTTATTACAAGCTCTTAGATCTTGTATGGAAAATGCAATACTTCAGGTTTGCATTTACATGTGGGTTGACATTGCATTCTCTGCTTCAAAGAGGTAGAATGTTGTTTTTCTCTTGCATAAGGAATGTCATGGAACTTGATAATTAGACAATTCCTACAGTTAGAAAGCTTCTAACTAAATATAAGTAAATAAATTCAACACTAAAAGCAAGTTCATTGTCTCTCATGGCATGCAAACTACAATACACCAAGGCGCTAGTCTATGCTGTACTTTGGTAGATTGGATTATAATTACAAATGTGTCCATCAACTAAAAAGAAACATCTATATTGTGTTTTAGAGGTGTCTTTCATTACAACAAAATGATTTTTGTATCATTTTTCTTAGGGCATTGTTAGAGATCTTTTGTGTTGAAGAATGTTGGAGACCTTTTGTGTTGAAGTATGTTAGAGAACGTATCTGGCATTCATGGAAGGGGTTGCATTAAATGGCCACTGAACTGTGTTGTGTTAGAATTTGCGGAGAGAGAATAAAACGAATAAATGTGTAAAGAATGATTGAAGAGAAAACCGGAATACACACTGTTCAAATGGGTTGTGTGTCCGGGTATTTATTATGCAAAGACGGTTACAAAACTAGTTAGCGGTTACAACCGCATAACCATACAAAACAATTATAAAAAGGGGAAGTCTTATTCATTTATTCCTACACCCCCTCTTAAGACTTACCCTACATAACTCAAAAACAAACAATCTAACAAAACAGAACTACGCTATCTTCAAACACTTTCACTTTGAAAGCAATGCTATGATAGGATAGGGCTCCATCAAGTTGCTTCATGACCTTCGTAAAGGTGTAGCTCCCGAGTTGAATTCCCGAGTTCCCGGATTCCACCTCCCCGAACTCCCAAATCACAGATCTCCCGAAATATTGGACAACCATCCATACTGAGCCATCCACAAGCTCCATCAGGTTGTCTCATGACCCTTGTGAGGGTATAATTCCCAAGATCCACAGTCTCCCGAACTATCTGAGCAACCATCCATATCGAGCTTCATCTACCCTGTATCCTTTCTTGCCTTCAAAGTTTAGAGCATCTTTATAGCACGTATTCGTCACTGTCCTCACTACCTTCTGCATCCGGTGGGTCTTCAACCATGGCTATATTGGCTGTATTTGATATGACTTTACCCTTGAGCACATCATTGGCTCGAACACGACAATCCCATGCTGTGTGACCTCTTTTTCTACAATAATGACATTCAATCTCCGACTTATCTGATCTTCTATGATATTTTCTGGTTCTAGAATAGAATGCACTTTCTTGCTGGGAATGACCTTCTGCATCCTTTGTAGTTCGTTTTTCCTCAGCTAGAAGAGCTGCTATCATATCATCCATAGATTGAGATTGAATTTGACTGAGAGTAAAAACTACATTGCTATATTTTGAAGACAGACTATTTAATAGGATAGCTTTGGCATCTTCGTCCTCAATTGCAGCTTTCACTTCTGCTAGTTCTCTGATCAAGGACCTTAGATTATTGATGTGGCTTGACATAGAGACTCCGTCATCCATTTTGAACCTATATAACTGAAGTTTCAAGGAAAATTTGGCATTGACTGCTTTCGCTCCAAATAATTTATTTAGAGTATCCCAAATGTCCTTCGATGATTTGTCTAGGTCTACATGATGAAGTTCAGAGTCAGAGAGAGCAAGGCCAATAATAGCTTTCACTCTATCATCTCTGCTTTGCCATTCTAACAATTTCGATGCATCGGTAGGTGTTGTCTCTTTCCCGTTTACAATGCCCCACAAATTTTTATTCATAAGTTGCATTTGTATTTTCACTCTCCATGTATGAAAATTTAGTCCAGAGTATTTTTCTATGGGCATTTCCATTTTAATAAAATAGAATAAATACAACTGCGTATTTTTGCAATGAATAAATAAAATAAAATAAAATACCAGTTGCACAGTTCCATGCCCTAGCGCAGGTAGTCTTTTTGCTTCTGTGTCTTTCCTGCCTTATGTCTATGAAAAATAGTTGTGCCATAGCAATTCGTGACTATAATAATGCAACGTATTAGTGCAAATTGCGACTGTATTTTCGTGCTTGAAAATACTGTTAATTTCCTTTCCTTGCTCGAAATGTGTGTATGCCCTGTCGTAGTTGAGGAATTAATGGCTTTGTTTTGAACTTTCAGCCCACGCGACCAACTTGGGACTATAAATCTCGTCTCTGACTACGCTGTCGTTTCTGAAATCCGTCAATGAAAAACCCGCAATTTTTCTATGCTTTCGTTTCTGAAATCCGTCAATGAAAAACCCACGATTTTTCTATACTGTCGTTTCTGAAATCTGTCAATGAAAAACCCGCGATTTTTCTTCAGTCTTCATTATGCCCTTGCGCCTCTATTTTATCTTCAGATCGCTGATAATGACAAAGATGAAAGCGGAAGTCTATGATTCGTTTTCAAGCTTCACGAAAAAGTTTTGATTTCTTTCACGTGCCCTAATGGGACTGTCACGAAAATATCTCTCTTCCTCTCTATGCTTGCCCCACGCTCTGATACCACTGTTAGAATTTGCGGAGAGAGAATAAAACGAATAAATGTGTAAAGAATGATTGAAGAGAAAACCGGAATACACACTGTTCAAATGGGTTGTGTGTCCGGGTATTTATTATGCAAAGACGGTTACAAAACTAGTTAGCGGTTACAACCGCATAACCATACAAAACAATTATAAAAAAGGGAAGTCTTATTCACTGAACTGTGTTGCACGCATAACAGGTGCTTATTTACATCACTTATGTGGTGCAGTTTGTCGGGCAGATATTGTAACTCCATACACGAAAATGGAAATTCAGAGTACCATGATGGTGTTACACATCACAGGTGCATGTTTACATCACTTATGCAGTGCAGTTTGTTGGGCAGATATTGTACTCCATACTCAAAAATGGAAATTTAGAGTACCATGATGGTGTTTTTGAAAGTGATAAACTTGGTCAACATTAACCACCTGGACTGGATGAGACATTTAGAGGTGTTTGCGAGACATTTAGAGGCGTTTGCTTTGAAAAATGTCGAAAACAAAAATGTATAGAAAAATCTGGTTGGTTCCATGGATTACTCTTGGTTTCTGAGGCCATTCTAGCTAATATAATAACTAAGATAATTTTTTTGTTCATATAAAGGTTATGCCTAGCTTGTTAGATGAGCTCCACGTGTATGGTTCGCATGTAATATATGTGCTCCACATGAGAAATAAATGTAAGTCAAGTTTAGATTTTCAAATAAATTGCATCTTTTGCTCTTTTGCTAAGGGTCCAACATGAATTCTCAACTTGAGTTCAAGAAGCCATTTTTTTGACCCTGTTCATTATCATTTGATATACTTTTGATCATATAATTATTGCGGATTGTAGAACCATGTAGTGAATGAGTTGTTGCTGAAACATTTTTCTTAGATCTCATAGATGTTTCTTACTGTCTTAGATTTAAAGAACACCGCTCCAAATAGGTTCATGGTAAGTAGCATGCACGTATTTCCATGACAAAGTGACGAACTAGGCAAGTACATGGTGCAAGGTTCCATCATAGTTGAGCCATTTTTGTAGATGGGACTGAAATGATTACTAGGAAAGTCCTGTTAAATTTATTGTTATATCCATTTTTAGGCTTCTTACCTTTCTTGTCTTTGATCATGCCATTCTTAGGATCTGGTAGATGTTGCATATTGTCTTTAGACCACTTCAACTATGGTCATGGTAAGTAGCATGCATGTGGTTTCTCGAAAAAGTGGCAAACTAGGCGAGAAGTAAAGTTATCTATGAGGCCAATATTAAATTTATCCTTGCTATATCCATTCCTAAACTTCTTACCATGTCTTTGATCTTGGAAACGTTTGTTACAGATTGAATCAATCCTCCAAAGAAAGTTGCATCTCTTTCCTTTTAAACAATATAAGCATTGAATGTTAACAATACACAAAAATAAGTACAGACTATTGTAGGATTGCTGAATTAAACTTAGTGCCTCGAAGCAATAAGTGTCATTCTAAAGAGCTCCATACTTTCTGCACAAGGAAACCAAGACCAACTCATTTGATCGTTAGCATTTAGGTTCTCCTGACCTATATATATATATATAACACTCAAAAGTAATCCAACTTTCCCTCAAATTGTGGGAAATGAAGTGACCTCATATGAAATTATTATTAGGACTAGTCATTATTTTAATGGTATTTTTAAAGGTAAAGGCCCCACTTAGTACACAAGTATCGTGAGAATTTGTTAGTAAAAGGAAAGGAAAGGTCCTTTTAAGGTTCACAATAACATGTGCTTCAAATATAAAGTGTATATACCTCATCACTTGTAGGATCTGAACTTGTGATCCCCCTTTTAAGAGTATAAGTTCTAGCAAAGAAAATTTTACAATGCCGGGTGCTTGAAATGTGAAGTGTACATGCCTTACCTCTCATTGGATTTGAACTTGTGACCTCCCTTTCAAGAGCACAAGTTTTTCACCATTAGGCCAGCTCAAGGTTACAAGAAAATGTTGTGGTTTGCACGTTTGACTTCAGTTTTGTTGGAATATTTTTGTGTCTTCAATGAAATGGTTTTTTAATTTTTTAAAGGCATGGGGACCCATTTAGCACACACCATAGAATATAATGCACCACTTTGTGCTTCTCACATTTTAGCTTTTATAATGCTTCACAAACCTAGTGACAAATACTTACCATGCCTATGTGCTAAGTGGGTCCCATTGCCTTTAATTTTTTAGAACTTGTAAGTGGAGAGGGTAGGTCAAACAAGAAAACATAATCATTTAAAACCAATCAATCATTACGCTAATAATAGAACAATTTCCATTGTAGCATCTTACCTATTGACATAAAAATCATAATATATAAATTAACTTCATTAAATAAATTAAAAAACAAATAATGAGATTTTACAGTCCTATAAGTAAGATTAAGTGATGTGGAAATGCATGATTATTTGAATATGGAGATTTTACAGTTTGATAAGTAGGATTAAGTGGTGTGGATATGCATGATTATTTGAGAAGCTGTCTAATAATGACACTCCAAAAGAGTATTCGCTTGTTTTGGCCAAAAGTCATGGATAACTGAAAATAGTCATGCTAATTGATTAGTACACATAGATTTGCGTCAACCTACATAAATTAAAATGCTAATGTCTCTTTTATGGTGAATAGGTAACGTAATTACACTTACTACTGTGGATATGGATTGATTTTTGGTTTTTTTTTTTAAAATTGGAAAGTCGTATATATTATTTAGAATTATACAATATATGATATCAATGTTTTTTTAATTAATACAAATATTTTAAATATATTCATTTCAAAAATATGGAGAGGATTAGTAAATACACACACGTGGAGGATGGAAATGAGAGAGGCACTACTTGGTGTTTTGTCTCTTCACCATGAAATCTTAGATTTAAGGTTTGTCTTGTTGGAGTGGGGCTTTGAGGGTGCCATTAATTAAAGGGGAGGTGGGGTTTTTTTGGCACCTCCAACACATTCTAAATGACTGCTTTTTTGTTGTAATCTTCTGTATTCTTCGTTTGATTATGATGCATTATAATTAAAAAATGAGAGACATCAACCTCAAGATTTTATTAATATAGCTCCATTATCTTCTTCATAAATTTACTGTCAATTGGTATGTATTTAATTGTACCATTTTGTGACGCTCAAAAAATATTTCTGGGAAAAAAAACGGGCTTCAAACTCACCATGGCTAAGATATTACAATTTAGTAGTAGTTGGAGATATATTTTGCTCTTAGCATCCACGAAAACGGTGCGCTCAACATACATGTTGATTACATTATTGTACGTGAATCATAGTTAGACACCCTCTTCTCGATGAGAAAATGGATTTGTTTACAGTTTTGACACACGTGAAGTTTTAGTGCATGTTGATGTAATTATGAGACGGTGGATTTGTTTATATTTTATCAAATATTTTCACAATATCGCCTTAACATGAAAATGTTCTGCGTAGACAGTTAAATACGCTTATAGTGTTACTATCATAGGATCACAATTTGAATTTATTATCCTGTTCAATGTTATTCCGGATTTCATTTGCATTGTTTAAATTATAGTTTTGGTAAATATATTTATTTTTTGATCTTCGAAAAAGTATTTTTCCCAAATGTTGATTGATGAGGTCTATTTTATTAATCATGCAAGTCTTATTTTCAATTAGTTAAAAAATAAAATCCTGACCAATAGAAAAACGAGATTATTTTGGGTTGTGAATTTTAGTCTTGGTTTTTGCAATGATGTAGTGTCGTACAACTGTAATGCAAGAATTATTTTTGCTGATTTTTTAATTGAGAATTTTGTATGGAGTTTTAAAGACCTTTAATTAAGGTCGTATAATACTGTCGATATTGCAGTCATGTGTAGGCATGCGTGCTACAGTGGTATAGGTGTTCCGAAAATTTATTAGTGAGATTTAACCAAGCGTCTATTGTTTCAAGACAATGCTTTTGATCGCGAACTTTTTGTTACGGATGTGGTACCGTGTTGTGATGCATTCATTTGGACATCCTTGGCGGTGGATAGAGGTGACCTATTTATTTGCATTTATTTGGAGTTTTGGTATTTTGCACATGCAACAATTTAGTATGAAATTTGTGGTTTTCTATTCTCTCTTTTGAAATGTTTCTTAGTTTTCATTGTAGGTAAGACATCAAACAACCTTCATTATTTTTTCCCTCTGATGAGGGTATTAACAAAAACTTTGTTTATAGAAATGGTTGTTTTGTTTGCTCTATTAGGCTGCAACAGTTATGGTCTTTGCGATTTTTTTGTTGGGAATGGGTATTGAAAAAAATACATGTTGCTCTGTCAATGAGGAGGGTTTGTTGGTTTTCATGTATTTGGATTTCTATTGTTTTCTAGAGATTGTTACGGAAAGGCGTTTCTAAAACACTATTTTTTCAGGGTTTGTGACAACTAGCGAAAAGGGTTTATATATTTTTGACATGTTTTGTGTCTCTTCTCGAGGTGTTGCTATGTAAATGGCGAGGGATTTCCATTATTTTACAAAGACAATTATGGAAAAGTGTTTCTAAAATACTGTTTCTTCTGGGTTTGTGATAAATTGTAAAAATGGTTTTGACTTTTTGTTGCGATGCTTTCTACTTGAGGTGTGCATGTTTGAGTGAGTGGCCTTGCTGAGCCGTCTGTCACATTTTTAAAATAGTATTTCTTTTATGTTTACGAGAGCTTTTGAAAATGATTTCGATTTTTTGCTGCCATGTTACTGTGTTCTACAATTTTATTTTTTGCGGGAATGTTTTCTTGGGAGAGGTGAGTTGATGGAGGATTTAAGACAACATTGCTTGTATTGTGTGCATTTATTAGTAAGATTTAACCAAACATGTACTATTTTAATACAAACGTGTTTGAACTTGTGCCTTTACCTATAGTTGTTCACTGGAAAAATGGTGAAGGGAAAAAAATAAAGGAAGAAGCATGTTAAATAAACTTTATTTTTATTGTTTAGATGCGGTTTTATTTGTTCTAGTAGTCTCTAGTATTTGTGCATGTGGTTTTTTTCTATGAAAAGGGTGTGAAATAAAATACATATTTACATGGCATGGATTATTAAGATCTAACCATACGTGTATCATTTAATGCTAATGAGTTTGTCGTCGTATGATTTTCTATAGTTATGTTCTTGGAAAACTCTTTGAATATTTTCCTTGTTAGTAAGATTTAACCAAGCACATATTGTTTTAATGCGAATGCATTTGATCTTGTACCTTTTTCTATGGTTGTGGTGATGTGTTGTGATGCATTCATTTGGACGACTTGGTAGTGGATGACGGTGATTTGGTTTATTTGCATGTGCTTGAATTTTTGTTGTTTTGTGTAGGCAAAAATCTCGTGTAAAATTTCTTTTCAAATCATTTCTCAAAATTTTTACTAGTAAGACATCAATCAACCTTCCTTTTTTTTTCTTGTGAAATGAGTGTGAAAGAAAATACATATTTTTATTTTCTTTAGTAGGATCTAATTATGGTCTTGACCTATATTTTTCTTCAAATTGGGTGTCAAAGAATATAAATGTTGCTATGTGAATGACGAGGATTTGTTTAATTTTCACGTATTTGGATTTTTCGCCACATTTTCTATGAAATGAGTGTGAAGTATGAGGGCTTGTGAAAACAATTTTGATTTTTTCTTGCGATGCTTTCTATCTCTTATGGAAGTGTGCATGTTTGACTGAATTGACTTTGCTATGCCTTGATAAGAGACTTACACCATGGTAGCAAAAAATCAACACTTTTTTTGTCCATAATTTTCTCTTATGATTCCAATTTTCTTGAAATATTTCAAATACTTCTTCAAATTCGCAATACTCTCTTGTGGTCCTTGGTTTATTCGCAATACTCTTGTGGTTTTCTCCGACTGGACTCGAGACTTTCAAGTCTTTGAGCAAGCCAAACTCAAAATTCCTGTTTGGGTCAAATTTCCAGGCCTTCCTTTACCTATGTGGGGATTTATTGATCAACTTATCAAATCCTTGGGTCGTCTCATCTGCCATGAGCAACCTAAGTTTAATTCGGCTCGACCCCAGAAACGAGTTTGTGTTGAAATTGATCTTTCAAAAGACATCAAAGATACCCTCGATATCCAAGTTGGAGACACACGCTTTGCGTAGAAAGTTCTATACATTAATCTACCCAACACTTGTTTTCGGTGCCAATTTGCTAACCATATGATCAAGGATTGTCCTCTCATGACTCCAAGCACACCACCAGTTTCAGAGAAAACCCCGATGGACCCTAAATCCAACACTCCCTCCTTTGATGGATGGACTACTGTCACTGGCAGAAAACCTTCGGCCCGCAATAAGCCCCAACAAGCTACTTACAAACTAGTGGCTACTTCCGCTTCCACTCATGTGAAGCCGTCTGCTATGACCCTTCCCAAGCCCATGCCCATCATCTCTCGGACTCCACAAGCTGCTATTGTCATCAGCTCTCACCCCTCAGTTCCTGCTCTTTCACACCCCTCACTTCCCAAGACTTCAAGCTTTCTGGATAACACTGCCGGTGGTTCGGTTGCTTAGACAGATAGAAAAAATGCCCTATGCCGTTCCCAAAGTCCTTCCCCTCCTTTTGAGGAGGTTTTTTTGCAAAGACCTCGCCGACAGTTTGAGCTCGGAGATTATATTCATGGGAATGCGCCGAAAGTTTCTTTCTCTAACCGTTTTGGAGTGTTAGCCGGCCTCGAGGAGGAAAACATGCACCTTGATAGTTCTCCATGTTAGTTTACTCATGGAATGTCAGGGGGCTTACTGATCTAACTCACAAATATCTTGTCAGAGATAGTTGTAAGCATTTTACAAAGTTTCAGGTGTTGTGTTTGCAGGAAGTCAAAATCTCTGGCTTCCATCTTTCTGCTGCTATGCGTACCATCTGGCATGGTTCTCTCTGCCAAATGTCAGCTCATGATAATGGTCGAGGTGGTGTTGTCACTCTTTTAAGCCCTAACCTCACCTCCAATATCATATCATGGGGCTTCTAACTCCCACTCATCGAGTGGTGTGGACCCTTTTTGATTTTGACGGCCACATTCTTGGGTTGGCCAATATCTATGCTTCCAATGATGCCTTCTGAGCGTTCTTATTTTTGGTGGTGGTTGGATGATCATCTGCCCTCTACTACCTGGATTTTTTTGTGGTGATTTCAACATGGTTGAATCTCCCAAAGACAAGTTGGGTCGGCTTCCAATGTGTTGGTGTGCTGGTAAACGTGAAGCCTGGTTTTACTTACGCAATAAACTTTTTCTGTTTGATCCCAACCATCGCAAGCACTCTAATGCTGCCACTCCTTGGTTCACTTAGTCTAATTTTAGAGCTGGCGATGACAGAGTTTATAAGCATCTTGACAGAGCTCTATTTTTTCAGAGCAGACAATGGTTTTCCTTTGAATCTTCATACAGCCTCCCATGGTCTCGGTAGTGGACACTACTTTGGTTTCCAACCATAAGCCTATCTTCTTTGAGATTCAATGGAACTTTCAGTGTCCCAAGCCTAAGTCCACCCAATTCTATTTAAATACGTCCCACCTTTCTCATCCCAAAACTTTGGATTATATAATATGTATTTGGAATCTTGACCCAAGACCTGTTGATGGGATTGGCTGGATTGATTAGTGGTCTCATGCCATCACTCATACCACTTCTTTCCTTCGGCTCTATGGGAAACAAGCTGCTCTTTTTCAGAAGAATGCTCATGAAGCCTCTCATATTGAATATTCGAGAGCTATTCAAGAGCTTAATATGTCTCCTTTCAACACCCACCTATAAGTGCAAGCTTCTCACTGGAAACATAAGCTTCAAGTTGAGGAGCACTATAAGGTTAGAGGAGCCCAAGTTCGAGCCAAACTACACTGGCTTCGCATTGGTGATAGAGTTACTAAGGAGTTTTTTTCTTCCCTTAAATCTAATCAAACTCTCACCAAAATCAAAGCAATCAAGGAAGGCAACCAAAGGCTTACTCTCTTACATGACATTCTGTAAGATTTTTTGCATCACTATCATGTTGTTTTTGCTGCTAAAATTGCTACTCCAGCTTGCGAGGCTGCTCTCCTCCAATGCATTGAAGTTGTTCCCTACAAACTCTCTGAAAGTCAGCACATTTCTTGTGATAGACCTCTCACTCTTGATGATTTGAAAGAATCTGTTCTGGAGATGGCCTCTGATAAACCCCCCAATGTTGATGGTTTTCCCTGTGAGTTTTACCAGTCTCTTTGGAATGATTGTTGGTCTGGATCTTTATCAGGTTTATCTGGAAGCTATGTCCTCCAACACCCTGGGTGATTTGATTAACCAAGGAAACATCAAATTCATTCCCAAATATGGATATCTCGAGCTTATTACCAATTGGTAGCCAATAACTCTACTCAATGTCTCATACAAAATTATTACCAAAGCTCTTGCTAACAGGCTCACTAATTTATTACCTCTGATCATCAGGAGTGCACAAACCAGATTTATCAAAAACATATATATTTTGGACAACATTATTACAGTTTGGGAGGGCATGGAATATGCCTGCCAGACTTCTCAACCGGCTCTGTTTATTAAAATTGATTTTTAGAAATCCTATGACATAGTTGAGTGGCCTTTCATTCTGGCCATGTTGCAGGCTATTGGTTTTGGACCTCAGGTTCATCTGCTCTGTTAATATGCTCTTCCAAAATGTGGGTGCCTGTATTACTATCAATGGTCAGCAGTCTGAGAGATTCTCTCTTCATCTTTCCATCCAGGAAGGCTTTCCCTCTTGCTCCTTCTCTTTATGTCATTGTTGCTGAAGGTCTAAGCTATTTGCTCGCTAATGCTGCTAATACTAGTTTGGTTAAAGGTATTCAACTACCTTCCTCTCTTAAGCAATTGATTAGTGGTCATTTTTTAGACGACTCTTTTCTCATTCTATCTGAAACAAAGGCCTCTGTCACTTATGCCATGAAATTTCTTGATATTTTTTGTCTTGCTTCTGGTTCTACTATCCAATAGAAGAAAATCCAATGTTACAGACAAGCGATGGGTCCCAAACCTCCTTGGCTATAGGGATTTCAATGGCTTTGGATTGAACCTGGTGTTCAATTTAAATTTTTAGGCATTCCTTTTGCCTTTATGGCATCCCCTATTAACCTTTGGAACTATGTGATTCAATGAGTTGAGCAAAAAATATCTTTTTGGATTACCAGCATCTGTCTCTTGCTGCCACTCATTATCTTTTTGAAAATTCCAAGTATGTTCCAAGGTTCTGGCTGCCACTCATGTCTATTACTCCTCATGTTGGGCACCTTCTATAGCCGTTTACCACAGACTGGAGAAAATTCTACGTGATTTCCTATGGGCCAACTCCAAAAACCATTGTTTTCACAGAGTTGCTTGGGACATCTGCTATACGCCCAAGGACATTGGTGGTCTTGGCCTAATCAACATTCATATGCAAGGGTTTGCTCTTATTGCCAAATGGATTATTCGCAGCCTTGAAGGTGAGGAGTCTTGGAAAATTCTTCTCAGAAATTGTATATCTCAAGCGTCTTTGTGTAATCAAAAGGCTTGGCAGGGTTTGAACTACTACTCCTTACTTCTATGCCCTGTTACTATTAAAATTGGTGGTTCTTTTGTGGCCAAAAGCATATGGAAAGCCTGAGAGCTTCTCAAACCCCATCTGCTCTGGTAGGGTGATGGTTTCTGGAACGGGCTCTCTCTTAACTCTCTTAGTTTGTGGTGGAATTCGGTGTTTCAATTTCATGACAAACCCCTTGCTCTTTCCTTGCAGCTCAAGCGTTTGCATTTTTTCAAAAAAGGGATTAAGTATATTTAGGACCTTTTTTGTCCTATCGCCAGGGATTGGCTTCCATGGGATAGCCTAAAAGCTAATCTTGCTCTAAATGATAATGATAAACAAGCCATTTCTATCATTCAAGATCTCATACCTGGCGATTGTTTGCATAAAATTGGTGTTACTACGCAACACCCATGGTGGTTTGATTGGCATTGGCCTTTTGCCACCCCCTTCAGAAATTATAAACCTTGGGTGGGCTACAAGCTTCTCACACAGAAGCAGCTCCCTCTTAACAAGTTAAATGCTCGCTGGAGTTTGCATTCCACTCATTTTGGCTGGAAGCAGCGCTTCACTGTTGTTTGGGGCATCCCGATAGAGCCCAAAATTGCACACTTTCTTTGGAGCATTCTTCATCAAGGGCTTCCCGTGGGAAAATGCCTTGTTCTTCTGGGAGCTCCCCCATTGCTCTGCCCTTTCTGCAACCACATTGAGACTCTTCTTCATCTCTTTTGGTTCTGCCCTCATGCTTAGTCTGCCTGGTGTTGGATTCTTAACCCTTTTTAGCATTTTTTGCCCACCTTTTTTACGTGGAAAATGGTTCTTCTGGGGGATTCGACCTTTATTCCTGCAAAATTTTACAACATTTGGCATTCTTTCAGAGCGGCTATTTTATATCACATTTGGAAATCTAGAAATGCTGCTATTTTTAATAAGGAGACAATGGATAGAATTTTTGCTATTTCTAACAAGTTTGCTGTCATCACCAATGTTTCACTTCAGATCCAGGTGTAGGTGGAGAAATTCCACATTGAAGTTGAGCACTTGCAAACTCTTTTGGACCATTGGGGGAGTGCCCCTTGTGCTGTTAGTCGCGTTCCGCCAGATTCCCCTTGCCGCCGCTCCCGTTCCCAAGGTCGCCGTTCGCTTTCCCATGGGCGACGCAACTTCGATCGGGGTCCGGCTTGTGGGTGGCGTAGCTCCTTTCCTCACTGGCAGGTCCCTTCTCCGCCTTCGTCTTGGATTCCACCTGCTACAGGGGTGTTTGGTCGGCTGGGCTCTGGCAGTGGTGGCTCCAGGTGGCAGGCACCCGACCAATCAAAGTTTCCTCGGCTCTCCTTGGCTATCTCACCCACCCGGTGGGGACACGAGGAGGAGCAGTAGCAGACAGATGGCTGGGAGCTGATTGATGACACCCCTGACACTACTCTTGGTGGTTGGGGTGACCGTCCAAAGAGCCCACCGTAACCGCCACCATCCTCCATGTTTCCTGTTGCTGCCTAGCTCAATGTTTGGAGTTTTTTCTGGTTCTCTGCAATTTTGTTTCAAACTTTTTTGATTGACAAAGCTACTGTTGATATGATTATGTAACTTTTTTCTACTGGTAGCCTCTTAATGGCTACTATGATTCTGCATATGGGATGTGATCTTTTCCACCCGATTTTGTATGATTAGCATTATACATTTCATGTCATCATTAATATATATGGTTATGCTTTTCAATCAAAAAAATTCTAGTTTTGTTATTGGCTATTTAACTAGTATTTATGTCTTCTTTGTTGCACTTTGAAACCTTAACCCAAGCATTTGAAGAAATATGAATACGAGTAATATATGTTCAAATGATCGTACTCTAGCTAACTAAAATTATTATACGTATTGGACGCAAAGTAATTGTACATGGAAAGTAGTAAAGTGAAATATAGAAAGTGTGATATACACACATGCCTCGACATAATGTTATAAAATGTAAAAAAGCAACAAATTCAAAGTGTTTGCAAAGTACATAACTATATTAAAGATACAAGATCAAAAACATTAAAATTACTACAATATACATTTGGATAGATCTTAGTAATCAATGCTAACACCTACACTGCCAACTTCATGACTCCATCACCATGTGCCTCCAAAAAAACATTCATGCCAATTTTTTTTGTCTAACAAAACAATTAGGAAAATTAGGCTTGCATGGTTGGGAAATTATCCCTCTTTTAATCAACATTTAGAGAAGCAAGTTTGTCTGAAAATCCATAAATAAATGTATTTATCTAAACTATAGTTCGATCCATGCAAATGAAATATGATTGGCTATTGAAAAAACATGCAATAGGTTAAGTTGTGCTGTCATGAAAAATGAACTTCTTGCCGAGGTGTATGCCTTTGTCAACCCCAAAACACTTGACAAAAACCTTGGAGTTTTGTTCCTACTCTATGAGCCAAAAAAACTTGGTAATCAAAATGTTCATGGAAATGCTCATTGACAGGTGGCATGGACTATAACCATACCAAAATGCATGTCATTATAGATATGACATTGAAAATGAATATAGATGTGTTGTAGATAGTGAACATGCAGTCCATTTCTACAAGCTCTTGAAACTAAGAAGAAACAATATTTTAGAAACACTTTCTCTAAACAATTACAACTTTTTGCTAAAATTGGTAGCACGGGTTTCTAATTGGCGTAGAATATAGAAACAATATAGCTCAAATTAGGATAGAAGGCTGGTTGTGATAAAAAACCAAGAGTCATCTAAACAAAATGATGGAAATCCAAATGTACGAAAAACAAAAAAAACAATCGCCATTCACATAACAACATGCATTTTCTTTCACACACATTTCATAGGAAGATTTCTGAGGAAATATTTTCATGAATATTTTTGGCCAATGTGGCAACATTAAACATATATTCCTCAGTGAGACCATCCCACTCAAACATGTACATCTCGGCTAGAGGTATAATACCCATTAAAAAAAACTCAAAACTATTTTCACAAATTTTGACAATCCCAAAAGAAACTCTCTTTTACAAATTCCTTTCCATCACTGTCTTTACAAACAATGAAAACCCATTTTTATGATACATTTCATGATATGATCTGTGCTATAGCTATAGTCCAAGTAATAGTATTTTTTTAAAAGTTGGTTTTATCAAAACCAACAATTCTAAATTGTGCTAAATACATTCATACAACCAATCTTGTTAATGGACTATTGTTTGATGTATTTCTTTAGCCATGTTCTTTTAGATTTCTTTAGGAATGGAAAATTCGGTTCTCGTGTATATCCATATCCCTAGAAGTCAACAAAAAAAGCATCCTTTTCTATTTGTGTGAATCTCACTATGCTACATTTGAAAAGTGGCTACAAGTAAATACAACAAACATGCTTAGGTATATCTTTTAAAATGTTCTGAATTTTTTTTTGTTTAATGATCTCCAGGGATTTCATAACTATGATTGTTATGAATTCTGTTTTTCTAAATGTTATAGGACAAGAGTATATTTTTTTGTTGGAGTTAAGTACATTAACTTCAATCACTAGTTTCTTTTACGTTTTTTCCCTGTTTTTTCTTATCTGTAGAAGAAGAAGACTTTACTAAATGCATTTTTGTACTTTACATAGTCAATACGGGTTCCATTGTTTTATAGAGATGGTTATGGAAATTGGTTAATAACATTTCCCCCATGAAATGGTTGTAAAAGAAAATATATTTTTGAATCTGATGAGCTCAGCTATTCAACACTTATTTTTTCATGGTTTGATATTGCTGTAGTATTAAAGATATGAGATCAAATGCATTTGCATTAGAGAAATATAAGCATCGCTAACGCTCATTGCAGCTGTATTGCTGATTTGGTCAGAATTTTATTTCCATGGTGTTAAAGGGGACATATTTGGATCTATGCATTTATTGTATTTTTTTTTGTTTTCTATTTTTGTTAGGAACCAAAACAGTATTATTGATTTTTCAAACTTTATTTTTTATTATTTAATTTTGTAGAGAGTAACAAGTTGTAGACATGTTGAATAAATACTCACTTTATAATTTAAAATTCCTTCGTATAACATTTAGATAAGATGCTCATTTTTTGATATACATTACCATTTATTATTGTAGTCATTTAGATGCTGCTACTAAGAAGACATAAAACTTGTGGTAAATAAGGAAGACCTTTTAGAGTTGCCATCTCAATGCCTACAAACATAAATAGAGAAAGCGTTGTTATTTTGAGATAGGTGTAGAAAGTGTTGTTATTTTCAACTTTTTTGGTTACTTTGAAGTAAGTTTTACTTACAGTTTTTAGTTTGAAGCAGTTGTAAAGTGTTTTTATTGTTAATTTAATATTAATTTTGAACATTTGAGCAATCTCCTTATATTTATTATGTAATTTTATTTATTTATATTTCATAAGTTTCTTTAGTAAGTATGTCGAATTTTAATCCAGTGGAAAATATTAACTGAGATAAGAAAATACCAAAGAGAGATCCATATTCTCTTGAGGACCACTGTTAACAACCCAACATTGATTATTTCATTACTAAGGCTATCAACTAGTCAATGTCTATTTCTCTTAAGTTAAAATATTTGTTATCCTAAGTACTAATCTTGTAGTATTCTTGTGTTTGAGGTCCACATACCAACTTAGATTATACATGGACATAAAGAATATTATCCCTATTTTAATCTCAATTGAGTATATGTACCTTACGCACCATGGAATAACAAGTGATGCATTTAAAAGTGATGAATATGACCATGCATTTCACATGAAACAATTACTTCATGAGGCTCTAGTAGAGCAAACAAATCATGCAACTTGAGATAAGATTTTCTTAAGGAGATAAGGATAATCTTGTTATTATCAAGTTTATTTTTTGCTTTTTTTAATTTTATTTTGAACCTATTTTTTAGTTTATTCTTCATATGTATGACATTTGAATGATATATTTCATTTCCATTTGCAAATGTTTATATATTTACAATTGTTGGTGTAAAAAATGTCAACTGAGCTGGTAAATTCGTTACAAACTTAGTGCCTTTTACTTTGGTTTGGTATGGATGGGTAGTTTCCATCCACAATTATTTTTGGTGCTTGGTATTTATTTTATTAAGAATGGTCTTTTTATTCCTACTGTACAGATTTGGTTTGATAGTTTACATCCACAATTATTTTTGGTGTTGAGAATTTATTTTCATTAAGAACGGTTTTTTTATATACAAGGTTTTATCATTGCAATTGTAATTTTTTATTTTGCATGTAGCATTTTTTTGTATTTTACCATTCATGGTTTTTCAGAGGAGTTTTTTTCACATGAGTTTGATAGTTATACAATTCATTAATTAGTTTTTTGAATTCACATCCAACGCCAACATTAATAGGGATTACAAAAATCCCTAGGAGATCCATTTTCTTGAGGGCTATTTATAACATCTCAACATTTATTATTTGTTATCAAAAACATGTCTGCATGTTCTATCCAAATACGGTAAAGTCTCATGTGTGTCTTTTTTATCTCTAATTTTCTCTTTTGATTCCAATTTTATTTAAATATATCTAACATTGCTTCAAATTCTTGTCTTTTTTCTTACAGTGTGAAATATTGATTTAAGCACTTGAAGAACTATGAATCTAAATAGTTTATGTTCAAATAATTGTGCTCCCAATAATTGTTTAAGTTATTGTACATATTAGACCCACAATTATTTTACATGACATGCAATAAAGTGAAACATGGAAAGTGTAATATATGCATGCATGCTTCAACATAATATGAGCACCAACTGTATGATACACCCTTAATTAAAGGTCTTACAATTGTATATGAAATACATATGTTGAACTCAACTATTCAATAGTCTTATTTTCATGTTTCCTATTGTTATAAAATTAGAGATACAAGATCAAATACATCCACATTAACACAATATACATGTTGTTAATGCTTACAACTATCACATCACCAACTTCATCGTGCTACATTGACACATGTTTTTGAAGAAAAAATTCAAGTCAAAAGTATCTGGATGATATGGCACCATGCAACACAAACAACTCAAGCCATAGAAATGAAATCTATTTAGTGATTAAAAAGCATGTAATTACATAACTGCGCTAATATCAATTGTGATGTTGATGTAGTTCACCTTGAACATGGATCTATGTTACTTATCAACATGTAGTTCTGTGAATATTGGCATATATTATAGTGACCCCAAAATTCATCTTAGGACATATATGCAATCAATAAGCATAAAATATAAACGTATATAATATGATTTTTTGCCTGCTCAAAACAACAAAGATTTAAACACATCAATTTAGCAAAGACCTATAATTGATTAGAAAAGGCATTTCTAAAATATTATTTCTTTTGGATTCAAGAGCAATCCATTTTTTGTGATACATTTCATAAAATGATTTGCGTTGTAGTTATAGTCAAAGTAAAATGTACTATTGCTTCAAGTGTTTCCGACATCCGTAGAACAAATACTTGAAATACAATTTGTTGATTAAATTGCCTTTTTGTCTCACTTTTTATATTGATAGTCCTATGGTTCAGGTTAGTAATCATGATTCCCTTTTTTTTTTTGATTGCAAACTTCCTATTGTCTTTTGACAATTCTAACACATTTGTTTATATGTTTGTCGTTTAGGTATTACACATATGACTACATCATGAAATCTTAAATGTATCCTTGCATATTTTGCTTTAATATTTATTTTCAATTGGTTCCATTATGTATTTATAGTCATTTTTCAATTCACCGATGCATAAAATTTTATTTACCTTAAAAGGGTTAGGGATTTGACTGATGGAGATCCATTATAAAAAAAAAACTAATATCTTTCTAAATGTGTTTGTCTGTAGATTCAAATATTCAAGGATTAATTTGCCACAACTCCAATAACAACACTAAGTCTTTTTTTGTTCAGATTTCAATGCATGAATGCAAAATTTAATTAGGACGAGAAATTTCCACCATGTTAATGTGCTACACAAAATCTAATCATACTATGTTTCTCTATATTTTCCATAATCCATTGACTATGTTCAAGTTCTAATATTTATCTTCAACAACTATTGTTTCCAAATAATCTAAAACCTATGTATTTATATCCCACATAGATCTTTCCATGGTTAGACAACATTATTATGTTCTTCCACTTTCTGTTTGTGCAAACCTATGTATGTTATACAACCACTAAATCTGATTAATCTAAAATGTAAAACAATCTTGCTTCGACAAGATTTTCCATTTCATGGCATGGTTTATCATACCTCTTTTGATAACAAAAGATTTTATCGTGCATATGTGAAATACTAATAATAATAACAAAATACTGTAATGACACAAAATAATTATTTTTTGCATGTAACCTTTGCACACATTAATAAATAGAATCGAATCTCCACACTTTAATGATCATAAAAAGGAAGAATGATTACTAATAATATAATATTTTACACAATACAAGGAGGAGTTATAATATCATCAACAACAACCACAATTTTAACTTTAGTAGGTTGAGCTATGGTAACACCTAACATCTCAACTTCACTAAAAATCCTAAAAGTATTACACTTTATTCCTAACTAGACTTGTAATTACTATCCCTAGAATATAATTGAGCAGTGTCATCCCTTAATATATGCCACACAACTCTTAATATTATTGGGATTTATCTCGTTTCCAAAGTTATCCCTCCCTTCTTAAAAAAATAATAGGAATATGCTAATGTAGATGCAAGATCCACCTAATTACAACATTGTATCAAAGCTACAAGTTTTCCATACAAAATTTAATAAAGCTTCCCTAATTAAAAATATGTCACAGTTCACTATGCAAGATAAAGCCCAAATGTTTCCTTGATGTATTCATAATCATAATGCAACTTGATACAATTCTTCTCAATAATTACAATCATGTGTTGGTGAATATTCATTGAATCTTTATTCCCCACATTGAATAAAAAATATTGTATTTGACACTCTCTAGATCACACACATTTCACTATTACACATAAAATTACACATTGGAACTTCAAGTGAACCCTTGCACATTTTCTTAAATTAAATGCAATGATCCCATGATTTTAAAAGTATATACATACCATTGAGATGATTTTTTTTTTGGTAATAATAAATTTTGAACATGAAACATGTGATACAACACACAAAAGAAGTGAAATTTTAGAATCCAACTGTGACATAAAGTAACTGTTTGAAGTCTCCTAATTTTGCACATTGTATTCTAGGTTTGTGTTGAGCATCTGAATCACCACACCATCCATATGAATATGCATGCATGAATATGGCATAATGCATTCTGACCTATCATTTCTTGTGCATGACCTTTTATTCAGAAAAACACATTTTTATGTCAAACCATTGAAATAATTTCTTAAGCCAAATGTTTTTAACATGTTATGGAATCTAGAAGATATCAAAAACCTATTTAACTCTTTTGGATATCCAAGAATTATAAACACTATGAAAATTCTAATATAATTATTTTTGATTGATGTGGATTTCTAGTAAAATGTATGCCCTCGCATCTTACACACTAGGCAATAAAAATGTTCCTTGATTTCCTACTTGTGTAATATCTCACTTTGGAACATCTTGCCTCATGAATTCAACTATGCTAATCAATGTAGCATCTTATATATCTCTTCCTTTCCATTTTATAAATTATTCCTTTTGGTTCATATTGTGTGTCATCCTAACCGTTGTATTAGTTATCCTCTCATATTCTTCACTCTCTCTCTCTCTCTCTCTCTCTCTCTCTCTCTCTCTCTCTCTCTGACATCTTATATATATGCTATGAATATATGATTTATTCACTTCTCATGTTGCATAGTTCCATAAATCCTCTAATATGGTTAGCATATGTTATTCGAAATATAAATTTTCATGTTCTTCTATTCAATGAATTAGTATACATAAATTATTTTTGTGCCAATATTAAATCATATATCCCTCACTTATTGCCAATAAACATCTTAAATATTACCTAGACCTATATTTACTACCTCCATTTATCCATATGTTTGTGGGTGATACGTTGAATTGAATTATAAATTTATATCCATCTTCCTCCATAAGGTCCTCCAAAATTGTCTTATAAAAGTTACATCTATGCTTAAAACTATGCTATGGTAAACCATATTGCCTAAAAATATCTTTGAAAAATAAATTTGTAATGTTTATTCATATCACTTACTTTCTTACATATAATAAATTGTGCCAATTTTGAAAATTTATCCACTATAATGAAAATGGAATTACAAAAATTGTGTTTTGGGTGAACCCAAAATAAAATCCATATTAATGCTTTTCCATGACTTATTTGGAATAGGAAATAGCTAAGATAACCTTGTATTTTTAATTCACCCTTTTTCCATATGAATAAATCTACATTTTCACACAAATTTCCACACATCTGTACTCATCTTAGGCCAAAAGTAATTTTCTCCCAACTATGTAGAAGTATTTTCGTAACCAAAATGAATTGCAAGACCTATGCTATGAATTTTATTGACAATTTTTCCCACATTTATCCTCTCAGGATGTATAATTTATTACCCTTATAAAATAGACCTTCCTGAAGGAAATATTCTAACCATGGTGTTTTGTTTGTAGTTATTGGTTCAACACATGGTTTACATACCGATCAACACATGGTTTAAATCCTTTAATTCAAAATATTCTTCCTCAATATAATCAAATCCCATGACTTCAACTTTAAACTTATTCAACAAAATAGTTCTCTTGATCAATTTGTTTTCAGATTTATTTGATTTACCACTCTTATTTTGGAACATAAAAAATAGATATGTAGGAATTCAACCCAGTTCATATGTTTACGATTCTATGTAGTTAGAAAATTACAATGATGGATAATATGTATACAAAAAAGAAATCCTTTGGTAATAGATAACATTTCCATTTATTGATTTCTTACACAATTGCATATAAATACTAATCTTACACTAAATATTTGCACTTTGAATCATTTAGGTTATCATTGAAGTATGCTAGTGGTATTCCTTCATAACTCAATACCACATAAATTAATTCTCCACTTGCATCACGTTCGAATAGAAAAAGATTTGTAAAATATAGTAATGGTATTATAGGTCTCTTAGTTATCTTATTCTTCAATTTATCAAAAATTACCTCTACATTGTATGTCCACATAATTATTTCTTATCTTTTCTCATAAAATTTATGATTGGGGAAGAATTACCAATGAAATTCTCGTATAAAAATTCCAATCCATGAAAAAATCTTACTTTAAAAGTATTCTTAAGTGTCAACCAATTCAATATTGCTTTCAACTTTTTTGGATTCACCTTCAAACCATCATGGGAAAACACAAATCCTAGAAACACAAGCTCTTCTTGCATAAAACTAAAGTTATTGAAATTTATCATCAATTTATCATCTTGTAACTATTCTAACACTTTCCACAAGTGTAACAAGTGATCCTGATTTTTCCCACTAAAAAATAGGATGTCATCGAGATAAACTGTGATAAATGTACCTAAAAATGGTTTAAGGGATTCATTCATTAACCACAAAAATTTACTTAGTGGATTACTCAATCCAAATGACATAGCCAACCACTTATACAATACTTTGTGTTTTGAATTCATTCTTCCATTTATCTCCTTCTATGATATGAATTTAGTGATGTACACTTTTCAAGTCAATCTTCATGAAATATTGTGATCCACTAAGACAATCCATCATGTCATCCATCCTTGGAATAGGAACCTTTAATTGATTGTGATCATATTTATTACTCTATTGTCATTGCAAATTTTCCATTCTCCATTATTCTTTAGCACTAAAAATGTTGGTACCATGCATGAGATTAAATAATACACGATCAACCCTTCATTTAACATCTCTTGAACTTGTTTTTTCACTTAGCATTCTCTCGTGGTATCAAACTATATGACACTTTGTTTGGTGAATTTAAACATGAAATCGAGTACATGTGGTTGTAGACACCTATTATTTAGCTCCAAAAATTTAAATACTTAAATTGCGCTAATTATACTACTTCCTGCAAATTGATGACATATCGTTAGTATAGCATAATTTCTCTTCTATTGTCGTTGATTAATTACATTATGCTAAATAATTGACCCTTCTATCCAGTAAAGATGATAATTAATGACCTTCCATTAATTAAACCCCTTTCTACTTGAATTTAATTAATTATTTGTAATTAATTAAGTTTCCTCTTCTATTAGAGAAATAATTTGTCATTTATTTATTAAACCCTTTCTATTCCCTAAATCATACTAATTGTTCTTCTAAAAATCTTCTATAAATCTTGCTCACCTATTAATTAATCACTTGGGTTAATTAATAAATCCTCTCAAACCCCATGAGTCACTACAGGACAAATTAAACTCCCCTAAGGTTGACTCAACCCCCTTTTCAACCATAGTCACCCCAACTAACTCAACCTAGCTATTATCCCACATGTAAAGGGATGTAGAGATTATTTTATCCATTGGGCTATATAAGGAGCCCTCCTCTTACCATTCTACACACACCTAAATTAGCATAGAGCATATACTATAGCCATTTTATCATCTTAGAGCATTCTTCCATTAGAGGAGCTAGCTATCTTCATTTCTTGCATTCATCCATCCAAGTTTGAAGTCATATGGAGATATGTCAAATGGTCTTGTAGCCATGGATTGACAAGACTCCATTCTTGAAACCTTGGGATTCAAACATACAATCAACCCTTTTTATTGCTAAGGATCTAAATAGGTTCATTCCATTGATTAACATTAAATAGAGATAAAGATTAACCACTTAGCATATTAGTTTGATGTTTATTCATGTTCTAATGAAAATATGTAAGTAGATTAGTCTTGTTTAAGATCTAAGCATGATGGTGCATATATTTTAGTTTAACAATGTATTGAGGCTATTAGGTGTTAGTCTTAATTTTACTTGCATAGCTAACTAATTCTTGCACACATTTGGCACGCCCGGTGGGACAGATCCTTAGTCCCTTAGCATGGTAGTTCGAATTTTGTTGTTATTTAAATTTTTTGACTAACCCTTGATATGCACATGTGTGAATTAATGTTGAATTTCTTACTATTTTTGCTAATTTTACATATGTTGAGTTTTGCTTATAGGTATAATTTAGATGGGTTCTTGTTAAATTTTAGCTAACTATAAAAAAATTGAGCTTTTTGAGATCGATTACGTCATTTTCCATGTTTTGACGTCACTTCCAGGTATAGGTGTACACAAAAATGATAGAGGCGTGTACATGTCCAAACATGGGCATACACATCCAAATGCTATCGTATACATCTAGAGTCTAGCGTATACATCATTCTGCCAACGTACATGATATCCTGCACTCTATGTTTTTCTGTTTCTTTGTCTAATGGCGCATATGCCTAACCCCAAGCATACACGTTCATACTCTGGTGTACCCATATAGTAGAGATTTTGTTTGACCTGTTTTGAATCTATGGGCATACATGTCCAAAGTTCAGCGTATACATCTCACTGCTGACGTACATGACTTTCTGTCTTTTGAGTTTTCTGGTCTTTTTGTCTGCTAGCATATGTGTTTAAACCCTGACGTACATGCATATACCCGAGCGTACCTATCTGCTAGTGCTGTTTATTTGAACGTTCTATTTTTGGGTGTATACATCCAAATACTAGTGTACACAACTCTCTAGATGCATACCCATTAGCTCACTGTCAATTTCCATAGATGGGTATACACATCCTGAAGTAGGCTTACAAACCTAGAGTTGAGTACACACATCACATTTTAGATTTATGTTTCACTTTAAATTTTTAAAAAAATGTTTTCAGGATTTATCGACTCCTTGCAGGTTTTTATTGAAGATTAAATTCTATTTTGCATGGTTTATTTACATGTTTGTGCTAACTTGATTTGATTTGTTAAAGGGTTAAATGAACATTGCATGCTTAATCATGAGATTGGGGTCACGTATGCTCTTCCCTCACACCTTATAGGTGATATTGGGATTCATAAATGATTTCTATATCTCTTTTACCTTGAAAAACGTTGAAAAAATGTCAAGTTTGGTTAAAATGAAGAAATTTTACGTTTGAATCAAGTATTTTCCATTTGTTGATTTCTTAGTTGGATTTTACGTCACGTATGCTCTTCTCTTGCATCCTAGGGTGATCTTGAGAATCATTAATGACATTCATCCTCTTTATGTGTATGGAAAACTACTAAATCCGTTGTACATGACCTAAATGTTTGTTGAAGAATGAAGGATTGAGAAAAAACAAAACTACTAATATAATTTCTGTACAGGTTGCCAAAAGGTGTACAAGTAAACCACATTAAGAATAAAAGATAAAAAATACACCACAATCAAAAGACTGTATTTACAGGTTCGGATAAGGGTATGCCCCATTCTCTTAACTAGGATGTAACCCCTTTGGCATAAGCCTTAAGCTATAACAATGGGAGTGGTCCTAAGAACCAAAGAGTATTCCACGTAAGAGGGAAACTTGTGGAAGAAATGGGAAGTGCTCCGCACATCTACTTGACTAGTATACACGTGAGATTTAGTGTCAAATTTATCCATATTAGGACCCTAGTGAGAGTACATGATGGACGTATTTATTGCCCACTGTGCTTGAAGGGGGTAAATTAAATCTGGGATACTCTTTGGGAAACCTTGGCAAACCGAGCTCACATTTAGATAACTTGTGACACCTAGTTGAGTGAACCACCTAGGAAGCTATATTTTCTAGGAGCTAACTTTGACCATATCAACACCAATTTGAGTTGAGAGCCATTGCAAAGGGAGAACTTTCTCAGCATCAAAATCTTGTTTTTCGAACAAGAGGAGATCCCATTAAATTTCAAATGGTATGTCATTCATCATGAAGATTTTGAAGCATTACTTTTGTTTAGTTTTTCACTTGTCCTACGGTGAGGTAAAACTCTTCCAAAGTGACGCCAAACTATCTTCAACCCCAATTGGTCTACTTCCTTCACTTTATTTTGACACTTTGTTGATCAGGAGAAGAGTGACTACCCTTGTGTTTCTAATTGATTATATTCACCACTTTTGTGTCCGTTTATGCTCATCCATGTTTACGGCTGAGTTGTTAAATGTCTAAAGTACGTGGAGATGTTTTCATATCATTGGTAGCCTTTTTGATCTTGATACCAAAATCAAGATCGTCAATTGCAGTTAGGCTTATTTCATCACCTTGATCCTTCTTTGAATTTTTATCTTGTTTGTATCGTATCGCTACAATGTTGGTACTTACATCTTGTTTCTCATAAACTTGGCCTAAGTATCTATATTGTAACGTTACGCTATACACACTCTAACAATTCCTTGGTATACTCTAGCCCTAGTTTACTTTTAATCACTACCTCAATTTTGAAAAGTGTTGAGTGTTACCTTTGTACATGTCGTATCAATATCATTTTGATATCAATACCTTACTTTTATGAAAAGTTTGGTTAACATATCTTAGTGGTATTTTTACGTTGTTCATGGTCGTAACTTCCACTTTTTGGGATATAGGTCTTGATTGGATTCAAGCTCACTTTTATTATACTTTTATTGGGGATTGATTCAAACTTTTTTTATTACTTACACCTTGTTCATTTCTTTGAACTTGACATAAGTGGTGACACTTTGTTGATCATCTTAAAACATCGGTTACCATTTTGAAAAAAAACTTAGGAAGTATCTCGTTTGATTGATTGGTCTTAAAGTAGACATTTCATGATTGTGTCTTATTTATCATTTTGACTTATCCATTTAGGAAAATCACTTTGATCCATTGATTCTTTATCATTAATTATTATTTTATCATTAATTTGGCTTTGTATTTTGAACTTGCATGATTATTCCTTGCACTTATCCATCTTATAAACTTGGTTCTAGGACAATCCTTTGGGTCTTTGATCCTCTTGATCTTCTTATTTTTTCCAAAGTTCATGGTCATTTTTGAACATATCTTTCAAACCTTGGCAAAAAAAATTCCTATCAATCAAATTTTGCATCAATCAAACATTGGAAATATTTCCTTTGTATCCTTTATGTTGCTAAAATTTTGATCAATCCTTTGACATTTACGCCTCCAAACTTATTGTCCAAACCTTGTTGGATTATCTATCTTGAGTCATCCTGATGTAGGTTTTCCTTAGCTTCCCTTTTAGAAAATCACATAAGCATCCCCATCTTTACGAAAGTCTAGTTGGTTGTCATTATGCTGCCTAAATCAACATGAAACCTTCTTCACTTTGAAGAAGTTTGATCATACAATCTAGATATAGAACTTTTTACCCAACACATGCTAATAATGACTGATTATCACAAGGTTCCTTATACATACAATAATAAGGAATCAAAGTTTTGACGTTCACATCAAAAGATGCCCACCATGACTAAACCTCATTTGGTTCTTCGTGCTAGAGAACCCATTCGAGTAACCCATTACACACCTTCATCTCATATTTGGTGTTATGGTTTGGACACTTCTAATCCAAATTATTACTCAGGTTCCCCCCACTCTTCTTCTAATTCTAATCCAAAAATTTCCTCTTCTTCTGAGGATTCCAATCCAAATATTTCTTTTGATTCTTTTGATGATTTAGATCCAAATTATTATTCAGATTCATCTAATGCGATTTCTACATCGCGGTCCTCCCTTTTTACGTAGGACCCCTTTTATCAGTCATCTCAAGGATGTCTTCTTCCTATGAAGATACACGTGAATCCAAATCCCTCCAATCAAACATCTAATATAATTCTTGAATCAAGGTCATCTCTTTCTTCGTAGGATTCATGTTATTCTTCATCCAATGTGAATCTTGAATCATGGTCCTTCCCTTCTTCACAGGACCTTCTTCATCAATCACCCCTACGAATTCTTCCTTCTTTGAAGATTCATATGACTCAAAGTCATTCTAGTAAAATTTTTGAATCGACTCCTATGCCATAATATGTAGACTTTAAACTTAATCTTACTAGTTTACAGATGATATACCATTGTATAGGCAGGTCTATACCACCTTCTTCTACTCTTGAGACATCTATCTCCATGTCTACTTTGTCCCTCATGTAACCTTCTTATATCAATCATCATCAAACATCTTCTCAATATTTCACACCAGTTGGCCTTTTTTTGTCCAGTCAAACTCTCATGGATGATCAATAACTCATACCAATTGATCTCTTTCAGAATGAAGAAACAATCGGGGCATTTATAGGGGCACACAAATATATTCCTCTAGTAGATTACGAGCAAGGATTATCTTTATACTTTGATGCATCTGTGTATTATGAGGAAAAGGTTGATTCCTTTTATTAAGAAATAGAGGAAGAGCCTTGGATCATGCAACTTGATCCTCCTCTCATTCTTCCATCTTCACATTCTTCATTACATGATGAAACTCTTAGGTCTTGCATTGATCCATGACCTATCTTCTCATCACCCAATCAATCTTTTTCTATCACAATTCCTCAATAATTTTTTTTTATGGGGTCAACACCAAGTAGCCCTTGATCTTTGTCTAGGTGTGGGTCACCTTATAGTAGCCCTCCCTCTTGTATTTGGGGGAAATTTTTAAGTAGTCCACTATCTTCTATTCTTGGGGCATGTCCAACTAACCCCTTGTCTTCTATGTATGGGTCACCCACAGGTAGTCCATCATCTTCTGTTCTTAGGCCACATCATAGTAGCCCATCATCTTACATCTATGGGTCACATCCTAACAGCTTTCTTCTTCTATTCTTGGGCCACATCCTAGTAGCCCTTCCTCTTCTATTCACGGCTCACCTTCTAGTAGCCCCTCTTCTTTAATTCTTGGACCATGTCCTTTTTCGTCCATCTTATTATTATTCTATAAATGATTGTGATAAGCCCACCTTCATTCCTCACATTCC
The DNA here is from genome assembly GCA_019776745.2 of Taxus chinensis. Taxonomy (NCBI): domain Eukaryota; kingdom Viridiplantae; phylum Streptophyta; class Pinopsida; order Cupressales; family Taxaceae; genus Taxus; species Taxus chinensis. The sequence goes on along the minus strand of CM034146.1, from coordinate 39,998,149 downwards.
TCCCATCAATTCTAAATGTCCATTTTCTTCTCCCACTTCTCGGGATCAGACAAGTCACACATTAGCTTATAAAAACCCAGAAAAGTTCTTTATCAAGCTAAGATCAAAACTCTGAAGAGCTCCAAAGCTCCTAACAACTCAAATGATTTAAAAATTCAAAATAAAATGTAATTCATGAATGCATACCAATGTACCTATCAGTATGGCGTAAAGTGTAGAAACCTATGGATAGGGAACTCAAGATCCCACATACAAAATCCATGTTTCAAAATAAATCAAAATCATTTTTTGAGTGTGAGCTCACCATGATCATCGAGATCGGGGATAATATTACACTCGATAAGAAAACACGCTTAGTCTCTCTTATCAAGGAAATCATAAACATCATTTTTGGATCTTATCACGTAGAGTGAAATTTTTGGTCCTAACTTCCCAAAAATAAAAAAAGCATAAAACAATTCCACAATACAAAAAAATGAGAAAACATTAGAACATTACAAAAACAACATTTAAGGTACAAAGATCAAACATTGCAATTAGGTATTGTGTACAGATGGATGTTCTTTCTTCACTTTCTTTCATATTCCTCTGCAAGTCATCCATCATTTTCATCCCTTCGATGTTATTGTGGTTAGCCTATTCACACGCATTTTTTGACATTTATATTTATGGTATCTGTTTGACTTTGGTCTTTTATCAACTTGGTAAATTAAAGAATGACTGACCTCTTAGAGATCCTTTCATAATTCTCATCTAATAAACTTGTTGTGAAGAGTTGTTGGATGTATTTGTTGACACTATCCAATTTCATCATCACAATCACTTCCACATCCTTCCATCAATCCATAAGTGATTCTTAACCCCTTATCAAACAAGAGAGCTGAAATAAGTTTTCAGGAAGCAAAAGAATCAAAATCAATCAATCAAAAAGCAAAAGCTAAAAGAAAAAGAAAATTGATATATAGCTCTCTCTAGGGGTATTTCTAATAATCTCTACCAGGGCTATGGATGCCTGTCTGGAAGTAGAGAAATGTTGCTATTAGAACCAAATGCATCTTCGTCGGGGCTATGGACGCCTGGCTGGTAGCGAAGCAATGTACGGATTTTCTTCCACCGTCCATTCATAAATCACCTTTCCAAATAAATCATTCCTACATATTGGCTAATGTCTTCACTTGCTATTTATCAACTCTTTCCTTCAAGATGTAATTCATTTCCACCTGCACACATGGGATCTTGATGAGTAAAAAGGATTAGTATGTTACCAAGTGGTGATTTTTTGACGTTGATTAAACTCTTTCTTTAGTGCATGTATTGTCTTAGGATTTTTGCCTTGGGCTAATTAATTTTTCATCGACCACCTTCTAAATATTTTCATAGCATCCTTTGTTCTTCGAAAATCATTTAGAACATACATGTGTATAGGATGGCCTCTTTTCCATGTTTGCAGATAATTTTTTTCCCCTTTTAATAAGACAATTTTCTACTTCCTTTCTATCATGTGTGTTTTGGCTAGCTTACGTTGGGAGCATCCTTTCTCCCTCATGATTGAACCTATTTTATATTGGCCTTGATCCCCCTTCAGTGTATGAAGAGTTTTCCTTTGAATACTCCTACCTAATCACCAGGGCATTTTTACATCTTCACGTTCTTGTGCATACGTGTGGCATTCTACCCTTGTACATCCCATCTATCGTTGGGGGCATCTATGCTTCTTTATCTTCCCGTACATATTTTTGGAAAAATTTCAAAATCACAAAAACATTCAAATATGTTTCTAAAAAATAAAATAAAAATAAAAATCATCCTACAAAGCGTCACTCTTTGGTTCTCACCTATTCTTGTGTGTGACTTGTGGATCATCTTGATCTACCTCCATCAAAAAAGTTGGTTTTCTTACTATGTCTGTACTTTGGGGCATAATGAGTTGTTTGGTACTGTTTCATAGTGCATGATTTCTTTTCATAGGACCCAAGTATCCTTCGTTATTCTCCTTGCATGTATCCTTTCATGGGGCACAATTTTTTAACCCTTGTTGTTAATTTGCATAGGTCGGAATCAAAGTTTGATTAAAAACATTGCATTATGTTTCTCTGTTAGGTTAGCTTGTTTCCTTCTCATATTGCATTATTGTCTATATGTTGCATTGAGTTGGTGTTTTCAGCAATGGGAAATTGTTTGTAGTATGCATTTTCATGTCATTCTACTTTTTTCGTATGCTTATATCTTTAATAAGGAAAGATGACATAAATACTTAGCAAAATGATGATAAGACTAGTTCTTCCCTAGCCTTCATCCTCTCTTTCTTCTCGATCATTCTCATATCAAAATTATTCTTCTAGTTCACTTGGGGCATCCTGCCCCTACTAATTCTTCTATCCATTTTTCTCATTTTTTCGATCGTCAATTGCCTTCTTTCATCACCCCATCACCACTTGAGGGGACATCTCTCACTTATACTAATTTTTCTTTTACCCCTTCAAAATTTTACATGTCTACTATATTTGAAGTGACGTCACTTACTCCACCCCAAAGAGGGGCAAATGTAGACACCTATAATTTAGCTCTAGCAATTTAAATACTTAAATTGCGCTAATTATACTACTTCCTGAAAATTGACCACATATTGTCAATATAACACACTTTCTTTTCTATCATGGTTAATTAATTGCATTGTGCTAATTAATTGACCTTTTTATTCAACAAAGATGACAATTAACGACCTTCTGTTAATTAAACGCCTTTCTACTTGAATTTAATCAATTAATCTTAATTAATTAAGTTTCCTCTTCTATTAGAGAAATAAATCATCATTTATTTAGCCTAAACCTTTTCTATTCCCTAAATCATACTAATTGTTCTTCTGAAAAGCTTCTATAAAGCTTGTTCACTTATTAATTAATCACTTGGGTTAATTAACGAATCCTCTCAAACCCCATGAGTCGCTACAGGAAAAAGTAAACTCCCCTAAGGTTGACTCAACCCCCTTTTCAATCGTAGTCACCCCCAACTAACTCAACCTAGTTGTTATACCACATGTAAATGGATGCAAATATTCTTTTATCCATTGGGCTATATAAGGAGCCCTCCTCTTACAATTATACTTACACCTAAATGAGCATAGAGCCTATACTATAGCCATTTTATCATCTTAGATAATTCTTCCATTAGAGGAGCTAGCTACCTTCATTTCTTGCATTCATCCATACAAGTTTGAATTCATATAGAAATATGTCAAATGGTCTTGTAGCCATGGATTGACAAGACTCCATTCTTAAAACCTTGGGATTCAAACATAAAATCAACCCTTTTGATTGTTAAGGATATAAATAGGTTCATTCTATTGATTAACATTCAATAGAGATAGAGATTAATTGCTTAACATATTAGTTTGATGTGTATTCATTTTCTAATGCAAAGATGTTAGTAGATTAGTCTTGTTTAAGCTCTAAGCATGATGGTGCATATATTTTAGTTTAGCATTGTATTAAGGCTAGGTGTTAGTTTTGATTTTACTTGCATAGCTAACTAATTCTTGCACACAATGGTGAATGATCTTCCTCATATATGCTCATCTATATAGTAAATGTTATGACATAATATCTGTGAAATCATTCAAAAAGTATTTCAATTCATGTCAAATTTTATCTTCCTCTCCCACCATAACATCATAAACTTGTGCATGACTAGAAATGAACAAAATATAATTATTTTATTTTTCTATCTCTTTCAATAAACATTTTATTGAAATCATACAAAACTAGTGAATCTTGCTCACTTCTTCACTCTTTCACTTTGAAGGATTCAAAGTATGATTCTCTTCATCCATCCACATTATGCAAGTTTTTGGAAAAATTTCATTATGTTCCTTTTTATCATACTGCTAAAGTCTACTAAGAGAAATATGACAAATATCCATGGGTATTATATCGAACATTACCCCATATTTGTATTGACCAATTGTGAACTTACTAGGCATTTCCATTCATCAAGATCTAATGTCCCTTTAACAACCAAGATATTTTGTATGGATTAGGATGTGTAGACACAAAATCATGCAATTTAGGAATTATTTAGTCTTGGTATCATACTACTATTAATATGGTTTCTAAGTGAAGAAAGTACTAATAAACCCATGTCCTTTGGCCATTTTACTTTGCTTGCTGTCGTCACTACCGACCTCCCGCATCTACTCACCTAGTCAGTTCTACCATTTGACACCATTTTATCTTTGATTGGGGTGCCTAGCCCTGTGATGGGGAGTCCCAAGTGCCCTGGTCCCATTTGGGGTGCTCTGAGCCTTTCAACACTTTCTCTCTACTTTTTGGGAGCTTTCTATCCGTTTGAGCTTTCTATCTTTTTAGTGGTCATCCTTTTCGGGGTTAATTATGAAATTAGAACAAGAGAACAATATCAATATAAAGTCATGAGACCATAATGAGGGACCAAACACTAAGCATTACTACTACCACCAAAGGTTGCATCCATCAAAGGCTCCATTTGCATCTATCTAGCTCCATCACAAGGCACAAAGCTGGTTCATCTACATCACACTGCATAGGAGGGAAGTTTATTGTATTCCATCCACCATTTTATTAAATTTCTATACATAGTTATTACTTGCTACTTTCACAAAGTGTGACTGACACAAGAACACCTAGGGCATGATTGCACACACACACATAGAACTACATCAGATTTTATATGTAGTGCAATGCTCAGTTAGTAAGTTGACGCTATCAAATTCACTGATGAAGCATTAGGCCAACTTAACTTTACTCCTCTAGATGTTAATGACTCTTATTTAGAGGACACCTTTGTGGCCAATGGCTGGGGTGAATATAGGTTTAAAACCCCTCCTTATACGAATGCTATGATACTTTACCAAGGATTGGTTAACACCATTGAGAATGTTTTGTCTTTTACCATGTAAACTTCATCTTCGCCACCCCCTTTCACATGCACACTCTAATCAAAAAATATTTTTGGCATAACATCCCGGTCGATCGTACTTATTCATATACTATTTTCACACATGAGGGATTAGCTATAATTAGTTTAAAACTTAATGACATCTTACCCCCACATGACTCATCTCATCTTTATCATGGCTATTGTCACATTATGACCACCTATGGCCTTCATGTGTTTCATTTGATGGTATTTGTTGCACGTTCCCCTCACGATTCTCCATTGATTCTTGGAAAATCTTGGCTTGAATATATTGGTGGTACCATAGATACTAATCACACTTCCCTTACATTTCCTATCCCAATTGGTAATAATTCCATAACTAGTGACTCATATCCTACTTAATCTCTGAATCTATCTTGATGGTATGCACCTGACTGTCCACTAGTCCCCTTCACTGATGAAGAATATTCCATGATTGTCTACACACTATGTCACTATGTTTCTTTATATGATCCACCTCACTCTATTGCTTATCATGTCTCCAATGCTACTCCTGTAGGATTTGATCCCGAAAGTGATGATCTCCTCGACAGTGTCATGTGACTATATTCACCACTACATACTTGAGGGGGCATAACATGCACATATCCACCCATCCTAGCATCACCACATGTCCCATAATTTTATTTACACACTTCCGCATTCTCACACCCACATGGTCCTCTATATTACATTTTCATTTACACATCACCATTACCCGATGACACACTCTTGTGCTTCGATTCAGACTTGACAGTTGAGGGTATACTACACATGAACCCCACACACTACACAATACATAATACACATTACGGCTCTTCATACATGTTGCGTCGTATCTCTTACACCTTACATCATACACTCTACATTTAGTTTACATTATTTCCACATTTACACATCTAAAAATCATAAATCACATTAGTATTCATCATACATATGTCACACCCATATTTTCTATGAGTATAGAATTACACCCTACTCATTCTACATACTACATAACACACATCTTACACTACTAGGCTATCTTACACATCTTGAATTACATTCTAAACGTTACATATTTACACATTTTTCTCATCACTTGGTTGTTCAATCATCACACATCCTCCATATTCTTCTACGCGTTGCACTCATTACTTTATGACACATTTTAGTTCCTCGGTCCATACTCAACTACCAAGGGTTTACTAATCAAATAGACCTTATCATACTTACACGTTTATCATTTGAATCTCTATCATGTGACATTACTAGGTTAGTGACATATGCTTTAGGCTAAATGGTCACCTATTCCTTCATCTTGTAGTGGTACACGCTTTAGGCTACATCACCACCCCCTATATTCATCTCATCGTGATATACACTTTAGGATACTTCATCACACACTTTGTCACTAGGTCGCATATCATCACTACACATACACACTCATCACAACGTGTTAGACACATGACACATACTATGACCATTTCCCAATGACACACTCTTGTTTGTGGTTCATTCTTGATTGCTGAGGGGGCATACTAAATGAACCTCACTACATACACTTCCACTCACTCGAGGGGCATGTGGCTCCTATCATCCATCTTGCATTCCATTCCATCCATCCACAACATGTTGCATATCTTGGTTGATTTTACTCTTTCTTACTTTTTATTGTATATGGTCACTTATTACACATGCTAGATAGGTGTCTTGTATGTCATTATATTTACCATACACACATGCACATTCAAACATTTCTGTAGTTGTGATCGCAGATACAAGTATCTTACATGCAACATGGATGCTCACTTTCTACCACTCCTACAACAGTCACTTGGGGCATCCAAATTCATATCTTCCAGGTGCTATTGTTTCATTTTGTACTTAGCACTATACATTATTTGCTTATACATGCTTTTGACATATGAGTTATCTTTCTAACATGCTAACGGGTGCTTCATGTGCAACATTTGTTTTGTAGGACTATTTGCTTCCATGGCTACATGTTGTTTGTACTTGTTTGTTTTGATTACTATTGTATACGGGCCTTGCCCTTTGTTTTTTGTGTACACTTTTTTGTTGCATGCGGCCATTATGGCCTTGAGTGTCTCACATCATCGTTAGTGGTCCCATGTTTTCCACCCAATTTGGCGGTCTATATTACTTTCTTACATGTTTACTTACATTTTGGCTTCTACATTTTTATGTAGTGTACACTTGTCTTTTACATTTATGCTTGTTCATACTAACACTTATTTTCTAGCCACTTTTTTGTGCGTTCCTTGTTTCTACCAAACACATTCCCTCCCCCTTGCAGGGAACAATTTATGCGATTGGTCCTCTTTTGGGGCTGCATTCTCCTATCAGCGACGTTGTATGGGCCCCCAAAGAGGGGGGACATCATTTGGGGTTTTACACATTACATAGCGCTTCTACACCGGTACATCTCAGTTCAATTTTCCATCCTTTACATTGTGGGTTATACAACAAGTGGGTTCAGACCAATCTACAAACCCATACACATCAGATTTTATAGGACATGGTTGTGCTTAGCATTCTGGAAAACAATTACATGTTGGAGGATATAATGGATTTCATCTCTACACTACTTCAGCTAGTGATGTCAGATCACCCAAAAAACCAAAAAAGTATAGAGATCTCTTCACACATATTTAGGAAATCAGTTACAGGTTAGAGAATAATGTAAATTTCTCCCTACACTTCTTTGGCCAGGGTGGCGTGAGATTGCCCAAAAAAATCACAGTACAGGATATCCTTTCTTCACCCTTTTCTCTCATCACGGATCAGGTGCACATGTTTCTTTTACATTTTTCATCTTTCCATTTTAGTCTTTTCATTTCTACATATTTACACATATAGACATGTGTATTTGAATACTTGATCATCTTCTCCTTACAAGTCTGACCATATGAGAAACAAGTAGTCAAAAAAAGTAATGGCATTAACAACAACAAACACAATGAAATTTTGTGGCAGCACACACTTCATAGTAACATGTAGGTACATCACACACATTGGTAAACTACACACATTTTTTCCCTAGGTTCACTCTCACCACTTTTTTGCACTTTTATGCATCTTTAGTTTCCACGCTCCATCTATTTTGTCACTCCACGCTTTGTCTAGTCTTCGGCATGTTTCTACATCACTCTACATGGATCATCAAGTACACATCTCTATCTACTTTATGTTACTGAGCGTTCTACTCACCAACATAAAGTGGGGGAAAATGTAGACACAAAATCACGCACTTTAGGCATTATTTAGTCCTAGTCTCATACTACTATTCATATGGTTTTTGAGTGAAGAAAGTACTAATTAACCCATGTCCTTTGGCCATTTTACTTTGCTTGTTGTCATCACTTCCAACCTCCCGCATCTACTCACCTAGTCAGTTCTTCCATTTGGAATCATTTTATATTTGAATGGGCCCTAGGCACTCTGGTCCCATTTGGTGTACCCTGAGCCATTCTACACTTTCCCACCACTTTTTGGGCAACTTCTAGCCATTTGATCATTCTATATTTTTAGTGGTTAGCCTTTTCGGGGTTAATTATGAAATTAGAACAAGAGAACCATATAAATATAAAGTTATGAGACCATAATGAGGGACTAAACACTAAGCACTACTATCATCACCTAAGGTTACATCCATCAAAGGATCCATTTGCATCCATCTAGCTCCATCACAAGGCAAAAGGTTGGTTCATCTGCATCACACTACATAGGAGGGAAGTTTATTCTATTCCATCTACCATTTTATTACATTTCTACACATAGTTATTTCTCGCTACTTTCACAAAATGTGACTGACACAAGAGCACCTAGGGCATGATTACACACACACACATAGAGAGAACTACATTGGGTATGATATGTAGTGCAAACACTCAGTTAGTAAGTCCAGCATTGTGGCCATTGAGGACAGTTCTGACCCCTTCATATGATTTTTTTTTTTTTAGGGGTTTATACCTTTCTTAGGGTTATGACAGGTCTCTCCTTCATAAATTATTTCCAATGACATATAACCGAGTGCAACAAAGCTAGTGTGACAGGAAGAAAACATAGGTGATCACTTAGCAATAGCTTAGAGGAGGTTTTTAGACCTTTTTCATTGACCAAGGTGCCCATATCTCAGAATAGGGTGCCCACAGGAACCCCTGTACCTCTCTAGGTGCCCAAATTCAACTTACTGTTCCATATCTGTGTTTTCTAGAGTTTCTGTGTGTTTTTACTGTTTTCGGTTCATCCAGTTTATTCTGTGACATAGTTCAACACCTTTTTCAAATCAACTAAGCTATATCTAACACTTCTTGTACTTTATGGTTTTATATTTTTATAGCTTAGATTGCTTGGGTCACTTTCCTTATTTAATTTAGACATTTATTTCACTGCTATAATTCTTATATTAACTTTTAAAAATTCACATTTTAGTTAATTAGGATGTCTAATCCTCTTTGAACCCAATTTATCCAACATCTGTTACATAACCAAGTAATTGGTATGACCTTTCAAATTTACGCTAGATAACTTAACTCACTTGGGATCTTTCATGTTGTCATATTTGAAATATCTTTTTAAATCAATGATCCAATCAAGGAGATATTCAGGATTCAAACTTCTATAATACGTAGGGGGATCCAAATTTGGTATAATTTTCATCCTTTATAAATTTTAAGAATATGTATTTATGTTCTACAACTCAACAACCAAATTAGGTGGGCGAATGACAACTCAACAACCAAATTAGGTGGGTGAATGACAACTCAACAACCAAGTTTAATGATGTATGGCACCCATGACTATTTGTGCAAAAAAGGTACCAAATTTTATGGTTACCCATACCTCTTTAATGCATCCTGCCAGTTGGTGACCCAAATTGCCTATATATTGTAAAATCTACCTCATTTTGAGGGGATTCATTCTGTTTTGTAAGGGAACTTTGTCAAAATTGTTCCAGAGATGTTGTGAGCTAAATGCCTCAAATTTGGGTATTTTGTAAAGAATTCATGCCTTGTCGCTATATTGTAATGGATTTTGCATGTTTTTAGGAATAAAATTCATGTTTTGTGGCTATTTTCACCCTAGCTTGTATGACATTACATACTTTACCTTCCATTATGTTTGTATGTATATTGTGCATGCTTATCCCTTTACAAGACCTTTAATTTGTTATGCTTTATGAATCTAGGGAACTGAATATTGTTTTAGATTGTGGCACTTCTACTCGCCCTCTCTCACTTTGTTTACTCCCTATTTTTTTACTCTCTCAAAGTGTTTCAATCCCTTTCTTGGTGCATCACCTTCCCTTAGAGTAGGTTAACTTTTATGCATTATTCTATCCCTATCTCCTTGGAAAGCATTAGGGTAGGATTAGTTTGGTTTTCCATTCTCTACACTTTGGAGAAGTTGGCACTAGGTTAGGAGAAGACGCTGGATTTTTCTGAAGGATTATCCTACTTACAAGGTCCCACACTTCAGGATAATCCCATGTTATGCAGGTTACACTAATTTCCTCACACACAAATCACAAGCAATCAGGGGTGCTGTAATTTTGCAGTAACAACGTGTAAATATATATTTTCATTTAAACTAAAAAAAATCACAAAACTATCTCAAATAATTCTCTTTAAAATGATAAAAAAAACTAAAAATAATTCCAACAATAAATAATTATGTTCCTATAATTCCATCATACTCAACATAAGAAGCCCTAAATCAGATCCCAATGCAAGATCATGAACAACCAAATAAAAAATATTACTCCTAAAATACATATGAATATTGTGCAAAAATCATAATCAAGATCATATCCCTAGATGAAAAATTAATAATTATGAATTTGTTTAAGATATGTGAGTTTGTCCTTCCTGTAGTTTCATACCCCTATAACTTTAGGAAAACTTGAAAACATGCTCCACGACCTTCGTGCACACTTATAGATCACTATCATCCTGTTTCAACATAAAATTATGCAATCCTCTCTAACCATAATTTATAGTTTTTGTAGTTAACTCACATATGCTATTATAATTTTCCAACATTATCTTGACATGATTTAGGATCTGTATAATTACTATAATTTATTGTTATATGGCCTTATTTCATCTTTAAAAAATTCTTTAATGATTTAATTAGATTAAAACCTGAAATATTCATTATATTTTGGGGATCTTATTCAAACACATTAAAATAGGGATTCATGCCTCATCCTTAAGTTTAATTTTATTTTCCCTAGGGTTCTTGATTTCTGTAGACATAAAATCATGCACTTGGGTACATTTTTAGGTCCTAGAGCATACTAATATATACATGATTGCTAAGCAATAAAACTAGTAATTAACAATGTATTTTGGGCATTTTCCTTTGTCTCTTATACTTTTATTGACCTTACACACCCTACAATCCTGTCAGTATTTGATTGATTTATCTTTTATGGCCTCAGAAACTAGTGCCCATTTAGGAGAGAAGCACCCATGCACTCCTGTCCCTTTTGGGCGCTCTTGACCCTCTCTATAATTTTCTCACTCTTTTGGGTCTCTTTTACTTCTTGGGCATCTTTTACACTTTTAGGTCAGCCTTCCAGTTGTCAATTACAAAATTCAAACAAGGGAATCATATATATACATAATTATAGCTCTCAAATAAGGGGCCAAGCACTAGCATTATTTACTATCACCTAAGCTTACATCCAAAGGAACAATAACATTACAAATCATCCATCTAACACATTCATTCAAGGGAAAAGGGTTGCATCACTTCTGCCTACACAACTTAGGAGGGGAAGTCTATTCAATTCCATCCCACACACTCGATACATTTTCTATATTCTAGATCTAGCTTTCTATCATTATGCAACTTACACAAGGGAATCATTACACACACATTCACACAGAACTACATGGAGTCTAAAATGTAGTGGAACACTCGGTAATAAGTTCACTCATTAGATGAATGCTGAGGTCAGTACGAATCCCCATTATGTGTATTTATTTTTAGATTTGATGTGGTTTGTGGGTATGTGCAGCTAGGTATCTATTTTTCATGTTACAGATGCGAACAATGACATTGGGAAAAATCTAGGGTGATAAACAGAGATCAACAACAAATACCCCCGTGTACAAAAATATCAAAACCTAAGCATCTTGGTGGAAACTAGTGCCCATATATAGTCACTAGTGCCTGAGCACTCCTATCCTCATGTGGGCACTTTTTTCCTGCACATTTATGGGTTTTAGAGCCTCCAATGAGCCTTGATGATGCCACTTATAGTATATTTCAGCCATTCACATGTTTGGATCACTTCCAAATCACTCAGAAATATGATAAGTCATCTATCCCTCTCATTTTCTTGGGGTTTCACATTTTATTACTTATTTGTTGCTTATCAAATTACTGTATATTATCATTTGTATATCAATTTTATATCTAATTCCATGATATTACCCTTTATTATATCAAGGTTTACACACATCCTTTATCATTTAATCATTTCTCTCATACTTAGTTGGGAAAACACATATGAGTTGCATCTTCACAAACATTTTGAAGAAAACACAAGCCAAATTAGAAATCTTAGAAAATATGTAAGAATTTTCACTATTACCACCTCTTTTAGATGTTAAATCTCTTGAAGACTATAATGAATATTTCGGTTGGGATGAAAACTCTAACGATGAATCCAAATCTCAATACGATATAATACTACCAAGTATTCCTCAGACATCTTATGTTATGGATGTAGATGCAAATAGTCATACTGTTTTGTTTGGAAATAATGGTAATTATCTTAATACAAATGATAACACCATTATTTCTAGGCATGTTTCTTATATGAATAATCATGTGGTTTTAATTTAATTTTTTTAATTGTTAGATGAAAATAATGATTTATTAGAACAACATATGAATGTGTCTTATCATAGTGATAACTATTTGAATTCATGTGTTAGAAATTCATCCCCTTCTCATAATCCTATTATAAAACCTCCCATTCTTATTCCATGATCCTCTCCATTTATTAGCATCCCAACCAAACAATTACAACACATAATGTAAGACATATTGGAATTAAAAAATGAAGTCAAACACTTATAATTAATTATCTTCTAAATCATTTAAATGTTGGGTTAATAACAACTATGTTTCTAACCAACCAATAGTGCATAACATTTACAATGCTACATTCCCATTTGGATTCTATATGCCCAAGTTGATCTTATTCATAGGAGAATATGATCCTAATCAACACATTGATAATTTTTCTAGATTCTTATGACTGTATACAAACAACAATAAAGTATTTTTTAAATCCTTCCCACATACTCTCACGAGTATTACACTAATATGGTTTCATGGTTTGCATAGTGCTTCCATTGATGACTATCCTTTACTACAATCTCTCTTTCTTGGTCATTTACAATCCATTTCTTATACATGTTATGATTTTGAGAATTTGGATGTAACACACCAACATCATGATGAGTTTATTCATGTCTATTTTGCATGATTCACATCTTTGGTATATCGATCCACATTCAACCCAAGCTATAAGGAATAACATATCATGTTTTTCTAGGGTTTAGTAACACTATTTATGACATCATTTCTTAATCAACCACGTGAGTCTATTTCTCAATTAGTAGAAAAACTACTAGCTTTTGAAGAGGGTTTGATAGATATATACCCTAAGGTCATAGAGGCCATTACATTCAAGAATGTTGAGAAATTTTGACATGAACATCCACACGTGTGTTGTCCTCAATTTTGAACTTAGTTTTTTTTTAGTACACTACAAAAATTTGGTCACAATCGATTAAATTACATAAGAAATTCTCAAGTATGTTGAAATCCTTGTAAATAATAAAACCATCCTTTTAAAAACAATTTTGCAAGTTACATTTCAACTTCTAAAAACCTGATTCAATGTAAATTGTAATTTTGAGCTTGTTTGACAAGGTTCAAAAGTCCAATAAATGGTATTAGAATTTTGAGCTTGTTTAAAAAGGCCAAAAGTCTAATGTAATGTAAGTTGTACTTTCGAGCTTGTTCGAGAAGGCCAAAAGTTTGATAAATGAAAATAATACTTTCAAGCTTGTTTGACAAGGCAAAAGTCCAATCTAATGATAATTAAAATTTAGATCTTGTTCGACAAGACAAAAATTCCAATCAATGAAAATTGGACTTTTGAGCTTGTCGGACAAGGCCAAAAGTATGATTTAATAAAAAATGGACCTTTGAGCTTGTTCAATAAGGCCAAAGTATGCTAAAATAAAATCATACTTTTGAGCTTGTTTGAAAATATCAAAACTCTGATCCAATAAAAATCACACTTTTGAGTTTTTCTGACAAGGACAAAAGTCCAATGAATGAAAATCAAACTCTTGACCTTGTCTAACTAGGCCAAATGTCTAATCAGTGTAAATCTAATTTTTCACTCGATTTTTTAAATATTTGTATGGGTTTGGTATATTTTCATATCCTTTTCATTCCCTTAAAATTTTATACAAAACGGAGCTCATTTCCCCCTCTAAAATCTTGGGTAGGTTTGGCAAAGTACATTTGTAGTATTTGGTAGAAAACACACATTTGAACTTCATCTCAAATTTTCAGCCCAAAAATGCATTTTTCTTAAAATGTGTTTAAAGTAAAAAATGTTCAAAATTAATCTCAAATGGGTCTCATTCAAAAAATAAAAAATGTACCAAAATTGACCTCAAATAGGGTCTTAAAGAAACATCCTTTCTTTTCAGATTTATGAAGTTTAGTACCTAAGTTTTTCAAGATTTTTATAGGTTTGGTAATTTTCCCTATCATTTTAATTCCCTCAAAATTTCATGTAAAATGAAACTCATTTGATGCTCCAAAATATATGGCAGGCTTTTCATCTTACTTTGCAGGCCCAAACCTCCACAATGTATTTCAAAAATTTCACCCTACTTTGCATGTTCAAAACTCCTAGCTATATATTTCACATTTGAACTATGTTTCAAATCCCATTCAAAGAATTATGAATACATATTTATGAATAAAATATTCTCTTTTAGGTCCAGGGTTCCAAAGTTGATATATTTTATAGCAGAACTTTGAGGTACAAAAGAAAGTGGAACTTTTAGCCGTAAAAACATGTCAGAACTCCCTTTGACCATATATTTAACTTAAAAAATTCATTTAAAATTTAATTCAAAGTGTTGGAGGTATATTTGGATGATGGAAAATTTCTCTTAAGGGTTCATGGTTCAAAAGTCAATATATTTTATGGGGGAAATTTGAGGTGGAAAAGCAGATGGAGCTTTTAGCCACATAAGTAGGTCAAAATTCCCTCTAGCTATATACTTCACAAACGAGCTCCGTTTCAACTTCTATACAGATTTAGAGATATATATTAATGAGGAACAATTTATCTTTAGGGTTTATTGTCACAAAGTTGATATATTTAATGGGGGAGCTTTTAGGTGCAAAATTAGGTGGAACTTTTAGTTACAGAAGCAAGTCAAAACTCCATTTCAATTTTGTTTGAAGCATTGGAGATATATTTTGATGAGGAAAATTTTCTCTTTAGGGTTTTGGCAGACATCCCAACATATTTTGGTATGTTTTGGAGCATAAGCTTTTGTAGAGATCTAGGTAGAGAAATAAAAATGGATTGGTCATCTATAACTATCCTAGTGAAAGGAGAAATGAAGAAGCTGCTGCCAGTTAGAAAAATGAAGTTCACAGTGAGGAGGTCTAATGATCCAAAAGCTAATATCCTATTTCAAGATTGTAAACTGGGAAATGAATTCCTTACATCACAAAAAGAAGAAAAATTGCCACTTCTTATGGAGGAAGAAGAAGATCATATTTGGACAATGTATTTTGATGGTAGTCATTCTAGAGCAGGCTCAGGAGTTGGTGTAGTATTGTACTCTCCTTCCAATGAGGTGTACCCTTTTGCTTACAAGCTGTAATTTGAAAATACAAACAATATAACAGAGTATGAAGCATTTCTCTTAGGCATGAATGTAATAGAAGAAATGGGAATAAAAAATTTGAGATGCAAAGGCAATGCATAGGTTGTGGTAAAGCAGATTCGCTATCTATATCAAGTAAAAAATCCAAGAATCAGGCACTACAGGAACATAGTATGGGACTGTATTGAATCCTTTGATGAATTCTCCATTGAAGCTATTCCAAGCAAGCAGAATGAAAAGGATGATTCCCTTGCAGTGTCAAATTCCTTAGTAACACCTCATCCTTCTTTTGGAAAGGATAAAGTGACCATTGAAATGGTTTTCAAACTTAGTGTACCAGATAATGCAAATCATTGATAGGTATTCAATGATGACAATCAGATCCTAGCCTTCTTAGAACAAATAGATAATTTCAATAACCTTTTCTTTAAGGGAAGTGAAAATCCACACCATGAATAAGTCCCCAAAGAAGAGAAGGAATTGAGGATATTGATGAAGAGGGAGTGATCAAACTAACAGGAAACAAAATCCCTAAAGGCCTAGTTTCTTTGGAAGACCTTTTTGACAAGCATGACAGGTTCATCCAAGAAAAAGAAAAAGATTCCTCTCATGTCCATCTGATTTTGATCAAGAAAACATTGGCACTTTAGAAGATCCAAGGATGGTCAACGTTGGTAAATTCTTCTCACCAGAGGAAAAGATAAAGTTTTTTGCTCTGCTCAAGAAGTATTTAGATGTGTTGGTCTACTCCTATGATGAACTCAGATCTTTCCAGCCAAAGGAAATGCATCATTCCATTCCTTTGAAGAAAGGCATTAAGCCCTTTAGGTAGAAACAAAGGCCCTATAATCCAAAGATTGTTGATGTTTTTAAAAAAGAGGTGACAAAGATGCTCAATACAAGAATCATCTTCCTCATCCACCATTAAACATGGGTGGCTAACATTGTTCCAGTAAGGAAGAAGAATGGGGAAATAAGGATCTATGTAGAATTTCAAAATCTGAATCAAGCATCTCTCAAAGACAACTATCCTCTTCCAGTCATGGATCACATTTTGCAAGCAGTCACTGGATCTGAGATGCTCTCTTTGCTTGATGGATTCTTAGTATACAACCAAATCAAGGTGGTAGAGGAGGATTGCAACAAAACAACCTTCACAACACCATGGGGCACTTTTTCTTAGAGTAGAATTCCTTTTGGCTTGATCAATGTTGGAGCTACTTTCTAAAGAGCAATGGATTTGGCCTTCAAAGACTTGAAACATTGCATTGTATTCTACCTTTATGATCTCACAATTTTTTCAAAAAGAGGGGAGATCATATCTGTCATTTGGAGCAAGTCCTGGAAATATGTAGGAAACATGGCATTTCTCTAAATCCAAAGAAGTGTATTTTTGGAGTCATAGAAGGAAAGTTGCTAGGACACATTGTGAACAAACATGGAGCAAACATTGATCTTGAGAGGATTAGAGCTATTCAAGCATTATCCTTACTAACTAGCAAGAAGGGAGTTCATTCATTCTTTGGAAAAGTAAACTTCCTTCATCATTTTGTGCCTAATTTTTCTGAAGTAATTAAGCATATCATTGCCATGATGAAGCCTCAAGAAAGTTTTAAATGGAATAAGGAAGAAAAGCAACATTTGAGGAGATCAAGAAATCCATTGCCAAAGCTCCAACTCTTGTCTCTCCAAATGTTAGCAAGGAATTCATCATGTATTGCTATGCATCAGAACACACTCTCTCTACTATCCTTGTTTAGAAGAATGATGAAGGTTTGGAAGCACCCATCACTTTCATGAGCTACCCTCTGAAGAATCATGAGATAAAGTATAGCCAATTGGAGAAACATGCCTATGCAGTGGTCAAGGTTGTTAAAATTTTCAGATTCTACAATCTCAATTCTTGCATTATAGTGATGTTCCCTAGTCGTGCAATCAAGTCCATTTTGACTCAGCAAGATCTTGGAGCTAGGAGAGGAAGATGGATTGCAAAGACCCAAGAGTATGACTTGGAGATCAGACCCTATAACCTGGTAAGAGGAAATGGTTTGTGTAAGCTGATTGCTGAAGATGAAACTCTCAAGGCTCAGCATGGAGAAGAAGATGGTGTTTTCTCAACTTATTTAGAGGACAGTCCACAAGTGCTCTTTGTCACTATTACTGATGAGTGGTATGTTGACATTGCTTATTACTTAACCTATGGAGAATTCCCTCCTCATCTTGATTACAAACAAAGAAGAACCCTCAAGATGAAGGCAACCAAGTTTGTGATCTAAAATACTTTACAAGAGGGGTTTGGATGGTTGTTTCCTTAGGTGTGTGGATAAGGAACATCAAGAAAATTTTCTCAGGGCATATCATGATCAAGCTTGTGGTGGAAATTTCTTAGTAATGGTCACTGCCCATAAGATCCTCAGAGGGAGATATTATTGGCCCTCCATATTTTCAAACACTCAAGATTAGGTTTCCAAATGCAAAGCATGCCAAATATTTGTTGGAAAACCACAATTAGCTGCATTGCCACTGAGGCCTGTAGTGATTGAAGATTCATTTTAGAAATGGGGGCTGTATTTTATTGGTGTTTTGAATCCTCATTCAAGTACAAGGCATGCTTATGTACTCACTATAATTGATTACTTCACTAAATGGGTGTAAGCCATTCGAACCAAACAAGCCGACTCTGAAACAATCTACAACTTCATCAAGGAGAATATCATTGTTCGTTTCGGAGTCCCACAGAAGATTTTTATAGATAATGCCACCTATTTCTCTTCCAAGGAGCTCACAGAGTTTTTTTATGGCTTTGAAATCTCTCTGTCTCATTATTCTGACACTATCCATAAGGGAACATGCAAGCTGAGTCAAGAAACAAGAACTGTTGATCAAGAATTTCGCGCTTGTTACCTGTCCAAGTTAATGTACTAAACTAAACACAAAAACCTTGAAAAACTCAAATGAAATTGATACCTAATGGACAAGATCTGAAGATGTAGACGGATAAGGAAGCCGATGTAGATAAGATGGGCGCACACGAGCAATTCTGCACAGTAGATCCAAGTAACATGCGAGACACCGATGCTTGACAGAAAAAGACCACGTTAAAAGATATTTAGGTGGACTGCCCGAGAAGCGGGTCTGGGAAGCGGTAAGCTCCCTCGGCGGATGTTAGTCCATGTTTTAAATTAAGTAAAGAAGCATACATGATAAAATATGTACGTACAGGACTAGATTTTCTGATCAAAGTAATAAACAAAATCTAAACAGTAGACAGAAAGCAACATAAAATAGGGAACTGTGAAAACAAAGTTGGATTTATGTTACCTGTGTCCTTTTACCTGTCTACAGGATGATCGGTGTCGATTATGTAGAATCGACATTGACTGGTTCAGATCGGCGTCGATCCGAGACAAAGTGTGAGAAGATTCAGGAATCGGAAAATGAAGGCAATATCGTCAACGTCTGCTGGATCTATAAAAGCTGGAGAGATACTGGCAAGGCTCCACCTGTGCTGGATGCAGGAATAGAGTCACCAAAAAATCAATGGAGACGTGTGATGTGGATGTGATAAGATCAGAGTAATGGTGCTCCTCTCAGGGATTGATTTGGACAAGATCCGCTCTCATTCGATAGATAATGTCACACTTGATGCTCAAAGATCTCTCGTTCTCTCTCTTACAATCTGTGTCCCTTACAATTTGTCTTTCTGTGTCCTTCCAGAACTGAGTTCTAGGCCTCTATTTATAATCGGCGCCGCTCCGAAAAATCGGCGTCGACCGAGTACCGGTCGGCACCGATCACGGAACAGACTCTCGAGATGGCCAAAAGGAGAGATTTCTGGAAAGATAAGAGTGATCCCTTCACCTCAAATACGAGAAATATCCCGCTTTGGGAGGAGGAGAAATAAGGGGGGTATATATGGATAGAATAGATATGGGGTAGATAAGTGGTTAGGATACATGTGAAAAGGTGTAATTAAATAGTTAATATTTAATTACTCACGGGTAAAACATAATGGAGTGAATTAAACTTAGGATAGGTGTTTAAATCACAAATTGAATAATACCCCAAGGGGATAGTGGTGATGTAAACTGCCTCAGGTTACCTGAGAGAGAAAATGCGCACGAGGGACACTAAATTAGATAACCAATTTTAGGTGTCTACATTTTGCTCGTTTTTGTCAAGTAACTTGCGATAAGCAAGGTTATGAGACAAAAACAAGGATATGGAAGGAAGGAAGAAAAGGTGATGATGTGATCCCCCTCAAACTAGGATGAGGATGGGTGATAGAACAAACGATCCCAAGTTTGAAAAAGGTAGATGAAAACGCGGGATGCCCCCAGCTGGATGTCTGGAGTAGATCTGATCATTAATGATGCAAAAACATGAATAAAGAGGTAGCCACCTAAGGAACTCACATTTGTAGGGAAGACTAGACGGTCTTCTCATGCGACGACGTTAGTACCTACAGACCCATGAGTGTAAGGAGAGCGGAAAAATAGTCAGCATCTAAAGAGAGACACATTGGTAGGGACAACCAGACGGTTTACAAAGTAGACGACGTTAGTTCCTACAGACCCGTTAACTCTAAGTTACCAAAAAGTATGAGTGCCCCACGCAAAGGGAACAAACTCGAAATGGATGGTGATATCGAAAATATGTGCCAAAATGCAACATTCAGCACACAATAATGACCAGATAAATAAGCCAAGCATCAACATTATGGCAAAGAGATATGGAAAATCGGCGGCAATCATACTAATCGGTGCCGACCTAAATAAACGGCACCGACCAAACAAATCGGCACCGAACTAAATAAATGGCGCCAACCAAACAAATCGGCGCCGACCGTTCACAGCACATATAAATATGTGAACGGAAAACGTGAACGATTTATTTACACCGTGACGATTGATTCAGAGAGTCAAAAATTGGATTTGAGCACCATGGAGGCCTCTGGAAGCAGTCAGAAGTAGAGGAGGACACGACCTGGGGTAAGTGGTTCTTCTTGAACCCGTCATGTTTATTTTATATTATATATTTATTTTTTTTTAGTATTTTTTTTGGTGGGAGGCCAGAGTGTGTTTCACCTTCAGCCTGAAAATCGGCATCGATTGGTAGAATCGATGTCGATGTAATGTAAGTGGCACCGATTGAGTTCAATCGACGTCGACTGTATATGATTGACGTCGATTGTATTTAATCGACGCCGATTGGACAGATACATCTGGATGAAAATGATAAAATTTGTTTTGAGATGTTCGGATTTGGGTAAATATGTAGCTAATATTGTTTTTGATGTCATGGATGTAGGCACGAGAGGTACTACGCATGAGGGATGTGATGCCTGAGTTACTGGAGACCATCCTCCCTGACGTCACTGACGCAGATTGGCACCACTTAGAGTTATCCGGGCTCAGGGGCTTTCGGTGTTACAGACGAGTGCCGCAAGATGTAGAGTTGATGCGAGCACTAGTCCGACAATGGGATAGCTAGACTTGCACTTTTTGGTTCAGGACGGGTGATATGACCATCACCCATGAGGACATATACAGGATTTTGAGGCTGCCGATCACTGGGGACCCGATAGAGATTACGCCACGATAAGCAGCAGCAGAGGGCCCTAGTTCGATTGTATGGAGACATGGCAGATGATTCAGAGATAGTGTCCGGGGGCAGTGAGGATAGCCTCGCAGTACAGACAGGATGTTCCCAGGAGTAGACGTATAGTTTTTATTAAGATGGTGATCTCCTATTTTGCTCTACCGGATTCAGGAGGTGGGTGATTCCCATTATTGTTACTAGATTATGTTTGTGACATCCTGCAGTTCAAACAGGTGTTCGCATTTACTGATGCCTTGATAGCTCAGATATACTATGAGTTATGGATGTATACCACTGGCCGGAGGACAGGTATTGATGTCAGTTTTGTGCTCCATTGCTGGGCATATGAGCACATAGCAGTGATCAGGCCATCCGGGCTTCCTTGGATGCCAGCAGCAGTGGGAGCTATTGATTACGGATTCCGGCGATGGCGGGCCGATATGGCCTCGGGAGATACAGGGAGATCCATAGATTGGTATGCTGAGTGTTTCAGGACGCTGACACCAGAGCAGGTCATCTGGAGACCATATCGGGTATTTCCGACATGGGCCGGTCAGGATGCTCACTTGGTGGCATTGAGACGGAGCAGGGTGGTTAGGGGCCGCAGGCCTGATATGTGGGAGCGCGTCCCGTTTATACGGGTATTGAGACAGTTCGGCCTAGTACAGACAGTGCCGACTACTTACAGGCCTTACAGGCGAGACAACAGAGAGACTGATCTGCCGATTTTGATCTCGGCAGATCCATTGAGAGAGGCCCCACCCTCCACAAACAGTGATGATGATGCTAGAGTAGATGATGGTTATGCGGCATGGTATGCGACAAGAGCTACCACGACACCTTCTGGCATCTATAGATGTCGATGAGGAGGATATGGCTACAGTGCTGGAGAGACTGGAGGGAGAGCACGCCACCCTGACACATACACACCAGGCGGCTCTCGAGGAGATCAGAGCTCTGACAGCGGAGAGGGATGCCCTAATTTTGGAGAGAGACACCGCTCGCCAGGAGTGAGATACAGCGATCCAACAGAGGGATCGCTACCATCGACATAGGGAGGCCCTCAGGGCCAAATATGGTGAGACAGGTACCATGTCAGAGTCTGGGACACAGGGCACGACCATAGGAGGGGCACCACTAGCAGCACCAGCAGCACCACTACGAGCACCTGGTACCGTGAGCTTGAGTACATATCAGTCTCTCCTCGCTGAGGTGAGATACTATGAGGATGCCCTAGCGCAGCATGCCCCAGATGTGCCTCGGTACGGGGCGAGGAGGAGATCAGCGACAGCCACAGCGAGTGGGGCATCAGAGGGAGGGAGCACTGGGAGAGACCGAGGTGGGAAGAGGCCTCCAGCAGCAGGTGCATCTAGCTCGATAGGTGGCGGCCAGGAGAGACAGCTTGGTCCAGAGGAGGGTGGAGGAGATAGTGTCTTCCACGCATCAGATTTTACGATATAGAGATTGATGTATTTTGTATCATTGTAGTGATGTAGCCTCGATTGGAAGGCATTTTATAGATGGCTTGATTGAGAGCCACCCATTTTTTGTTGTACAGACACTGTATATATATAGATTCATCATTTCCTTTGTCATATGATTGTTCTCCTGCTTTTAATTTTGATATACATGGATAGATGTAGCGTAATTGTGATGGATATAGACATAGACTGATAGATGATTGGATAGACATAGATGTAGAGGACATAAATAGATGTGATTTGATGTGATTGATATGTGGATTTAACTTGATTGAGAAAATAGATAAAGATAGATGTAATGTTACTTGGATAGACAAGTGATTAGATGATGTGGTGGGAGTTGATAGTTGGAATGGATTTGATATTTTTTTTTGAGATTTTTAATTAAATTTTGATGAAAATAGATAGATAGACCCACATGTGTTTATAATAGAGGCGATGAGATGTGTTTTGGACAAAGTAGATCAGATGAAATTAGATAAATGATAGAGTTTGATTAAATTAACATGTTAAATGGTAATTTAACTAGATGAAATAATTGGAAATATTTGCTGTGAGAGCCAAGGACGTAATGAAAATGACCTTGATTAGAAACTAAAGGAAATACACCCAGATAAGAAGAAAAATGATATGCTGGACTCCCAACCGACCATAAATAGAATAAAAAATTGGATAGGAAACCAAAAGATCATGCATACAAGGCCCTATATGAGGTTAAAATAAACCTGACACTAACTAGCCGCAAACCAGATTTAGGAGGGAAACGGAAGGAGCAGTAAGTAGGTATCTCGTCGAAATTTACAAGGGACAGAATACATGTTCATACTGGGAAAATAGGATTCTCCATATGATCGACAAAAGGTCTTATATCTCAGCTTCATGATTTCTGGCAGAAAAGCAAACTGATCAATGCGGGAAGTTTGCTAGATATGGAAAGACTGATCAATACGGGAAGTCTTTCAGTGATGCTAAAAAGTATATAAACTGACTGAAAGGCTAATCAATGCAAGAAGCCTTGAGTATTCCTTTGAGAAACAATCGTCCTTCAAGGGAGCGGTCTGTATTTTGAATTTTAATGATAGCCATCCTTCGAGGGCATGGTCTATATCTTTTGATTCATTTGATAATGTATGGATAGCTGTCCTTCAAGGGATCAGTCTATCTTTTTTTTTTTTGGATAGCATCTTCTTCTTCTTCTTCTTTTTTTTTTTTTTGAAAAACTTTTTTTTTGGAAGAAGCTGAGTTTAGACCTAGATAGATCAGACAGAGGGGAAGAAAACGTATAAAGAGCACGCACTCATGCCCCGAGTAGATCCGATTAAGATAAGCACTTGGGACAAATGAAACGGTGATTAAGGTATTCCTACCATGAGGAGAAACATATCTAGAAGAAAAATGCTATGAGTAGAGCCGCGATACTCATATTTAAGGTAAAAAAGACAATAGGCGGAGAACCACATAATTTCGAATCACCATGAAAGTATATGACTGGTTGTTAGACGGATGAAAGATCTGTCTTGTGACTAGATTTGTGTAAGATAGATTTTAACAGTAGAAGGGCCGTAGATGCAAGGCATTAAGAGGTTCCACTTCAGGTATACCATCCATGGAAGATAGACGATAAGCCCCCGACCCATATTTATGAGTGATAACGTACGGACCCATCCAGTTGGGAGAAAACTTACCACGCTGACTCCTTTCGAGTGTAGTGACATTTTGATTTTCTTTAAGAACAAGATCACCAATTTTGAAGTCACGGTGCTGCAAGTGCTTGTTATAAGCACGTTTGACATGCTCAAGATAGACTTGATGATGTTCAAGAGCATTGAGACGCCGCTCATCTAATAATTCAAGTTGTGCTAGATGATTTTGACGATAGTCCTCATCAGAGACAAATTCTCTAAGAGAAACACGGAGAGATGGGATTTGGACTTCCAAAGGAAGAACAGCCTCAGACCCATAGACGAGAGAGAAGGGAGTAGCACCAGTAGGAGTACGAATGCTAGTCTGATAAGCCCAGAGAGCAAAAGGGATATGTAAATGCCAATCCCTACCAGCTCGACTAGTTACCTTTGCGAGGATATTACGCAAAGTTTTATTGGAAGCTTCAGCCTGACCATTAGCTTGAGGATAGTATGGAGAAGAAAAGCTGAGTTTGATATTGAAAGCGTCACAGAGGTTCTGCAAATCAACGTTTTTGAAAGACTTACCGTTATCTGTGATGAGTTTGTGTGGAACACCAAAGCGACAAATGATGTGTTGATAGACAAAATCAACTATGGGTTTAGCTTTTGTTGAAGAAAGAGGGATAGCTTCCACCCACTTAGTAAAGTATTCAGTGGCAGTAATGATAGAATGATGATGCTGTGAAGAACGGGGATTGATGAGACCAATGAGATCAAGACCCCATTGCGAAAAAGGCCACAAATCCGCTGTAGGTTGTAAAGCTTGACTAGGGATATGTGTGAGATTGGAATGTTGTTGACACTTGACGCATTTCTTAGTGTATTCACAACAATCTCGATTAAGAGAAGGCCAATAATATCCCAAACGTAAGATGCGTTTAGCTACGGCCAAGCCACTAAAATGGCCACCACAGATACCGTCATGGACCTCCTGGATAGCTTTAGATGATTCAAGGGTTTTAAGGCACCGAAGTAAAATACCATCAAAGCCGTGTTTGTAGAGGATCCCGCCTAGAATAGTATAGCGATTAGCATGTAGGATAAAAGATCTTCTACCATTGGAAGTCAGATCTAGGAGGAAGCACCGAATGAGATAGATAATCAACGATCTATTGATACCACTCATCCTGAGTATGGGTTGTGACAGCATGGATTGAAGTTAGTTGCCTAAGATGAGATGGTTGATCTAATCGTTGCATAGCCACATAAAGTCGCGAGTCCTCGGTAAAAGGCGGGATAAGTGAGGCTAACGAAGCCATTGTATCTGCGAATCAATTCGCAGTGTGAGGAATAGCTTGGATAGTGAATTTATCGAAAGATTGGAGTTGAACAAGAACGATATCACGATATTTTTGAAGGATATCATTCCTGCATTGATAGACACCCGTGACTTGATTAACGATGAGTTCAGAATCACCAAAGATGTCAATATGACGAGCACCGAGATTAATGGCATTTTGAAGACCCAAGACAAGAGCTTCATATTCAGCCATATTATTGGTGCACTCAAAGTTCAATTTGTGTGCGACTGGGATAGGCGTACCCCAAGGAGGAATCATCACGAAACCTGCACCTCCCCCTTGTTGGCATTTGGATCCATCAAAGAAGAGCTTTACTTTAAATGGAGACAGACCAAAATCAATTTGTTGGATATATTCATCGGGGAATTGAGCAAGGGGGACTTGAGTGTCTGGAAGAGGAGCATCAGCTAATTGATTTGCAATGACCTGACCCTTGATAGACTTTTGCGGGATAAACTCGAGATCAAATTCTGTCATAAGCATGAGCCAACGAGTGATACGATCATTGTGATAAGGCTTCGCATGAATTGTCTTGAGTGGATTGACACTTGTGACAATGTAAGTTTTGTGATTAAGGAGGTAATGATGAAGCTTAGAAGTTGCGAAGAAGAGAGCACAACACAGCTTTTCAGCTTCGGAATAACGTGTTTCATACTCATGGAGGGTGCGACTGATGTAATAGATAGCTTGTTCTTTACCGCAAGCGTCCCGATGCGAGATCATGGCTCCCAGAGCATGGTCAGTCACAGAGATATAAAGATAGAAAGGCTCCCCCTCGCGTGGAGGTGTAAGCACAGGTGGAGAAAGAAGATAAGCTTTGAGATCATCGAAGGCCTTTTGGCAATGTTCATCCCATTCAAAATGAACATTCTTATGGAGGAGATGATGAAAAGGTTGACAACGGTCCGACAATTGTGAGATAAAACGACGCACTGATTGAAGACGTCCTTGGAGACTGCGGAGTTGCTTTAAGTTAGAAGGGGGAGGCATCTCAAGGATAGATTTTATTTTTGCGGGGTCTACTTCAATACCCCTAATGGAAATGATAAAACCTAAAAGTTTACCAGTGAGAACGCCAAACACGCACTTAGATGGATTTAGACGAAGACAAAAGTGAATAAGCCTCTCAAAGAGAGGTGCAAGAATGAAAAGATGATCCTGACGACATTTGGATTTACTGAGGAGATCGTTGACGTAATCTTCCACAGTTTTGTGTAAGAGATCATGGAAGATGTAGGTCATTGCTCACTGATAGGTTGCTCCTGCGTTCTTAAGACCGAAAGGCATGACACGATAACAAAAGGTCCCCCAAGGAGTTATGAAAGAAGTCTTATGTTGGTCTTCTGGTGTGATGAGAATTTGATTATACCCAGAGAAACCATCCATAAGAGAAAGCATCTCATGACCCGCAGTTAAATCCACGAGTTGGTCGATATTAGGTAGAGGAAAATCATCTTTTGGACAAGCAAGATTAAGATCCCGGAAGTCGGTACAAATTCAAATTTTCCCAGTAGCTTTAGTTACTGGTACTACATTGGAAACCCATTGTGGATAATCGATGGGTTGGATGAAGTTAGCTGAGAGCAAGCGCTGCAATTCTTCTTTAACAAGAAGGGCTACTCTAGGGTGCATTTTACGTAATTTTTGTTTAACCGGTTTGATGTCGGGAAGAGTAACGATATTGTGGACCACGATATCGGGATCGAGTCCTGGCATATCCTCATATGACCAAGAAAAGGCTTGACGATGGTTGGAAAGAAAAGTGGTAAAGTCTCCTAACTCCTGTGGATTAAGGGATTGGCCGACCTTAATGATGCGAGGGTCTTTAGAAGTCCCTATATTAAGGTCGACAGTGGCTTCATTGAGAAGCGTAGACGTGTCAGAAGGAATGGTTTTAGGAAGATAGGAATCCTCTACCCCCAGATAGGTGAGGACAGAATCATCATCTGCACAGTGGATAGTGTTGATAGTAGGAGAGTCGTCTCCAACTATTTCAGGGAAAATTAACGGTATGGAAGTGGACCTGTCATTAGTCTTATAGGCTAGTGGCCCTAAGGAAATGGTATTGACTAAAAAAAAAAGTTAGACGGGATGGAAATGGCGTCATCCACATCGAGTGATGCTTCTGACTTAGCGGGAGAAGATGGTTCCTCAATAGGAAGAGGCTCATCGAGAACAGTGACGGTGGCTTTTGAAAGAGGTTTAAATCCTAAACCAAATTTTTGATGTGGCTTGAGAGTTGGAATGGACGCGAGGTCATGCACACCTTGTTCATATTTACCTAAGCCAAAGCCCTTCCACGCGCATCGATATAAATAAGTTTTTGCAAACGTGGGATTCTGTAGACAATCGAACCCTGTTAAATAAGGTTTGGTCCTAGGAGGAGAATCCGGGCGATAGTGAGGCGTATCAAGACCACCATAAATGAAATTAGTCTGTTGATTGGGCAGACCAATGATATTCAGGTTGTTTGTCTGGTCTACCATACTCACTAGGTTTGAGATGGGTGTCAAAAGAAAGGAGAGGAAGCTCTCTCAGTGAGAAACGCTGCAATGTCTCTTCTAATTTTTGTAAATCCGGTAGTTTGGTTGCAGGTATGGAAGAAGATGAGGCCCTGTCAGGAGAACATGCATTTTCCTTTAGAGGGGCAGACCCTGTGGTCATGTCGCATTGTGCGGAAGGAAAAGGATCTCCTGGATGAGTGTAGATTTTGCCCTCATATTGATATTTTAAGCATCGATGGAGGGTGGATGGGACACAATGCATTGCACGAATCCAGGAGCGTCCGAGGATCATATTATAGTGGAATTTCCCTTCAACAATGTAAAAGAGTTCGTGAAGCAGCTTCTTACCTACTCGAATGGGTAGGACCACAGTTCCTAAAGTAACTGCTAGCTGATCATTAAATGATCGAAGGGCGAAAGGCGGGGGTGACACTACGTTCTTTGGTAACTTAAGTTGCTCGAATGTGTGCGAGGAGATGATGTTGAGTGCAGCACCACTATCGATCATAATGCGTTTTAATGTAGTGTTGTCGATTTGGACTGTGATAAAGAGGGGAGCCTCCAAATCCTCGGAAGAAAGGGAAGGAATTTCCGAATCTTCAAAAGAAATGGTGGTTGATGGTCTATTCAATCCAACAACCATCTCGAAGGGCTGGGGCTCATCTGAATTCACTGCGATGCGACGCAGATTATCAATCAGAGCCTGGCGATGTTGCGGAGAGGATTGAATGAGGTCAAAAAGAGACATTTTGACCGGAGCCTGGGTGAGTTGTTTCATAACACTCTCCTCAACTGACACGGGAATTTGAGCCCCGAGGTGCAGTACGAATAGAGACCCGAGGTCTCGGGGCTAATGAGGAAGGAGGGACTCCTTCGGGGGCTGCAGAAATGACAACCCATGGTCGAGATGCTGTAGATGAGGATGGATTATCATACTGTTGGGTTCTAGTGGCGATATGAATTGTGTCGATTTGAGAAGGTGGAAGATCATTTGGAGTGGAATCACTAGAAGTAGAGGCCTGAGTAGATCGTTGGGGCTCAGATGGAGCTAAGATGACAGGAGGTGCTTGTTTCTCCTCCTCCAGCAAAAGATCACTTTCTTCCAAAAGGCTGTTGACGACAGATTGAAGAGCTTTACATCCCTCAGTATCATGACCTGGGGTATGGTGGTAAGCACAAATCAAATCAGAGTTAAACCAGGTAGGTTTAACTCCTTTAGGGTTATAGGGTTTAATCGGAGGAAGAGATATGGATGAGGATTGGATAAGTTGGTGAAGGATTTCAGTATAGAACCCGGTAGACAAAGATGAGGACAAAGATGATGAAGGCACCTCTTTTACTTTAACAGACTGCCGAGGTAAAAGAACCTACATGTTAGGTTTGACAGTCTTTTTAGGGATCATCTTATTTTTTTGGACATCTGGAGGAGCAGCCTTGGGCATTTGAGATGGAAGTAAGTGAGACATGATTGATTTCGGTGGAGGAGGAGCCCCTAAAATAGATTTTGAAGATGATGGAGATGTGACAAGTGTTGTGGTCTTCAGAGATAAGGGAGGCTGCTTGGTCGAAACTAATGATGATTTAGATAATGTCGATTTAGAGGAGCGAGAAGCTTCCAAAGTAGGTATAATCGGAGGAACAGAGGGTGCCCTGGTTTTTGGTAACGAAGATGATGACTCTGATAAAAGAGGTGACGTCTTTTTAGTAGGTAAGTCCACTTTTCGAGGTGCTGGTGAAGAATGTGTTGTAGAAGAAGATGATGGTTTTGATAAGTTTGTAGAAGAAGACGCCTTCTCAGCGGACAAATCCAATCTTTTATGAGGTGCAGAGAGAGATTTTTGTGGGAAAGCACCAAGAGTCTTGATGGTTCGAAATATGGGCTTTCCTTTTTCAGGAATGGTGACAATTTCAACCGCATAAGGTGATTGTAACCTTTTTGGGGGAAGCAAATGGGGAGGTACTGATGGCGCAATGTTAGATTTCAGTTGTCTCGGTCTAAGTTCAGGAACCGAGCGTATAGGTGTTGGTGCTACTTCTTTAGATTTCCCCTTAATAGGCAAAGTAGCATTGGTGATGGAAGAAGTGAGTGATGAAGAAGCAGTTCCTTGCGAGGGAACTACTTCTGGTACAATAATTGTGGGTGAAACTACTGTAGGAAAGGAAACAGGAAGAGTCAAAATCGAAGACGCTTCCGTCGAAGTCGGCACAATTATAGGTACGTTCACCAATGGCATAGTCGCAGCAAAAATGGGAGAAACAGAAGTAGATGTATCCGTGGTGGAAACTCGAAGGGATGTAATTGCCTCGAGCATTGAAAGAATGTCTGACGATGAGACAGATGAGGATGACACTGTCTCGGGTATGGACGGGAGATCAGACAAAGAAGCAGAGAGAGGTGAATCCATATCTAATAATGTTGGAATATTCAAAGACGGGCTATCTGAAGATGGTGGAATCCCAGCGATTAATGAAGCGGAAGGAGGTTCTGATTCGGTCGATGTGTTCGCACAATGGCTTAGTTTTAGAAGAAGATTCTTCCGTAGAGATGAAGCTGATAGTATGAGTGTTTGGTTTTTGAGACTCTGAAGCATCATGGTTCGGGGAATGATTGGGAAAAGGTTGTTTAAAGACATCCAGCGCTTGATTTGGGGGAGCATTTGGGTTATCCAAAATGAGCTCGCCTTTATCAATGAATTTCTGGACAAGATTTTTGAAGGTCTGACATCGTTCGATGTCATGACCTTTGGTTCTATGATAATGACAGAAGTCATTTTCCCTATACCAGAATGGACGTTCTTGGCTTTCATCAATATTCCTAATGGGGGGAAGTTCGATCATGTGGACTTCCAACATTTTTTCTAGGATAGAAGCATATGATTCCCCCAATGAAGTGAAAGATCGAGATGATGAGGTCCCTTTTCGAGAAGATGAGGAGTCTCTTCGTGGTGTTTGATTAGAAGTGGTATCGGCTCGTGATGTTTTTAATACGATAGCGTTGGTGGATCCCTGATTCTTGTCTTTAGAAGTGGAAGGATTTGATTTGGTAAACCAAGAAAAATCTGGTTTAGATTTAGAGTGAAGTTTTAACTTCCCTTGTTCAATGGCGCGAGATTCAAGTTTGCGTGCCATCGTAAAGGCTTCTTCAAATGTATGAAAGGTCTGGATCCTTAAAGTGGAAGAAATATGATTAGCACAAGATCGAGTAAACAACTCGATCTGTTGGGATTGAGGAAGGGAGAAAGACAATTGGTTTATTATCCCTCTCCAACGAGCGACAAAGTCTGCAATAGACTCATCATCGAATTGACGAATGTTATAAAGATCTGTAATCGAGATCTTATGCGCGATATTTATTGAAAAGTTTTCAACAAACATCTGGGCCAATTGAGAGAAAGAAAACAAGGAATGTTGAGGAATGTTATTGTACCAGTCTAAAGCAGGACCTGCTAGAGACATAGGAAAAGTACGGAGCATAAGCTCCTGATCCTGGACTATGAGGTAGCAAGCATGTTTGAATGCTCGCAAATGCTGTTGAGGGTCCTCCCGACTATGAAAT
Organism: Taxus chinensis; assembly: GCA_019776745.2. Lineage (NCBI taxonomy): Eukaryota > Viridiplantae > Streptophyta > Pinopsida > Cupressales > Taxaceae > Taxus > Taxus chinensis. The sequence goes on along the minus strand of CM034146.1, from coordinate 39,966,113 downwards.
TTTGAAAATTTAGGAAGTTCCCATTGGGGAGGATAAGGCTTAAAAGCCACTGAGGGGTGAATGGGTTCATTACACACTTCTTCAAAAGAGTATGAAGGACGAGCCCCTTTGGTGGAGGCTTCCAAGTCTGCGATTTTCTTGAAAAGAATTTGAACCACGTCAGATTGAGGAGGAGGCACACTGGTATGTCCTACATAAGAAGCAAATGGTGGATGTTGTTGAGGTGTCAACGGGGGATTCATCTGTTGATTGATAGGATGATAAGAGGAGTAACCAGGTGTTCTGGGTGACGCCTGGTGGGGTATTTGCTGTGAAGGAGCCTGTGTATAGGCAGGCTGTGAGATAATAAGTGGTTGAGAAAATGAAGGTTGGATGACGGACGGAGCCTGTGATTGGTGGACTCCTATGCTTGTTGACTGAATCGGAACAGATTGAGGAATATGGGTGTTGATTTGATTGGACATGGTGGGGAACAAGACCTGAAAGAGGCTTTCTACTGCCGGATTAGTTATTAAGGGCACCGATGCTAGAGGATGGGCAAAGGTCACTGTTGCTGGAACATTGGAAGAAAAACCCACTGGAGGATGAGAAGTAGGAACCAATTGACTAGTCGAAGGGGGTTGACTCATAAAGGGGTACTCACCCTGGGACACAATGGACAACATAGATGAATTAACAGCAATATGCGGGTGCACAGACGCACTCATTATAGCCAGAGAAGAGGACCTCTCAAAAGTAGGTTGTGGAATAGTCGAGGTAACTGCGGTGTTAGGAATAGGTAAGACTATTTGAGAACTAGTCGATATGGTCGGTGGAAGAGAAAAAGGAGGCACAGGTGCGCCACCCTCCTCCGTGGCTCGAGGTGAGAAAAATGATGCTAACTGTTCTACAAAAGCCTGGGATGGTTCACGAGGATAATCGTACACTTGCTGGATTGGTGGTCCCTGATTAGATATTTGAATAGACTTGTGTACTAGGTAGTCCATGAGGGCTACCGGATTGCGATCAAGGAGCACCTGAAATTCAGGATCCCCGCGAGGAACATACTCTGAGTCGGAAGCAGATGATATTTCTGAAGGACTAGGGGAAGCTGGACGTGATGGGGTTGCTTTGGCCTGATAGAAAGGATTATATGACCAGGATGGGGAACCAACTAACAGCGGTCCCGAGGAAGACCTGGGGGGTGCCGAAACATCCACACTAGTGGTGATCTCGGAGGAAGAAGGGGCTAATTGAGCCATTCTTCTAGATTGTAACCGAGTGATGACCGTCATAAACAAGAAGAAAATAAGATTGACCTAACTAATGCACAGACAATTCAAGCAGCGTAGGTGATTATCTCTTTTAAGTTTTTATGCTTTTAAGAAAGAAAATATTAGGGAAGGCCTTTTAGAACAGGAACTACTCAGATAGCCAAACTAAGGATGGTTTGGGGGATGTTTTGGTGAGGAGTCCCGAAGGCACTTCAGTAAAAGACCGGTACGTGGCTTGATATAGGGGCCTACCCCCGCACTTCACACACCGCTGCGATAAGGGAGTCGGGTGCTTTGCCAATATATACCAGAACTTCCATGAATTTATAGCGCGGCCCGAGTACCGCGTAGGCTCTTCCTCTTGGATGTCACTTCCAAGTAGGCGAGGCCAGGGAAAGAATTTTTGTTTAAATGCTTTATACCTAGTGATTTTGGCTTTGTGTGCAAGGGTGAAAAATAAAAATCAAATAGTGTCACTACCGATTTTGATCAATTTTCCAGCCTAATTAAAACTAGATGAAAAACATACAGCAGAAATGACAAAGAAAGAGTTCTTTTTTAAGCACTTAAAAATGAAGTGTTTGATTTCGATGAAGACAAGTCAAACAGATTCTTTCCCAAATGCGATTAAATTCTTTTTAAGCACCAAAAATTGAAATGTTTGAATGTGATAGACAACAAACAAAGAAAGTTTTTTTTTCTTTCTTCTTTTAGTTCCTAAAAAGGAGAAAACACCGTAAAAGAGAAATACCTATAGATTTAGCTCTCCAAGGTGTGTGGACTTCAAAAAGTGCGTTGTTGAGCTCTTCCCCTCGAACAATCCCACGAACAAGCAAAGTGCTCCGCAAGAAAAGGTTAAGCAAACACCAAACAAAATCCAGAAAGATATATCCAGATAATGGTGAAACGAAAATTTCTATTTTAAGGAACTAGAAAAATTTCAAGGAAATAACAATTTGGCATAAAGAGCAAGATTGAAATGATGAAAGGAAATGCTCAAATAGAACTGATAAAAATCAGTGAAGAAAAAGAACAAAGCTCAAAACTAAAAAAAAAGAGATGAACTTACCAATAAGGGACTTTGGTTCAAGCTCCCACCGGGCGTGCCAGAATGTAGATCAAGAATTTCGCGCTTGTTACCTGTCCAAGTTAATGTACCAAACTAAACACAAAAACCTTGAAAAACTCAAATGAAATTGATACCTGATGGACAAGATCCGAAGATGTAGATGGATAAGGAAGCTGATGTAGATAAGACGGGCGCACACGAGCAATTCTGCACAGTAGATCCGAAGTAACCTGCGAGACACCGATGCTTGACAGAAAAAGACCACGTTAAAAGATATTTAGGTGGACTGCCCGAGAAGCGGGTCCGAGAAGCGATAAGCTCCCTCGGCGGATGTCAGTCCACATTTTCAATTAAGTAAAGAAGCATACATGATAAAAGATATACGTACAGGACTAGATTTTCTGATCAAAGTAATAAACAGAATCTAAACAGCAGACAGAAAGCAACAGAAAACAGGGAACTGTGAAAACAAAGCTGGATTTGTGTTACCTGTGTCCTTTTACCTGTCTGCAGGATGATCGGCGTCGATTATGTAGAATCGGCGTCGACTGGTTCAGATCGGCGTCGACTGATATAGATCGGCGTCGACTGGTATAGATCGGTGTCGATCCGAGACAAAGTACGAGAAGATTTGACCAATCAGGGAAACGAAGGCAAGATCATCAACGTCTGCTGGATCTGTAAAAGCCGGAGAGATACTGGCAAGGCTCCACCTGTGCTGGATGCAGGAACAGAGTCACTAGAAAATCAATGGAGACGTGTGATGTTGATGTGATAAGAGCAGAGTAACGGTGCTCCTCTCAGGGATTGATTTGGACAAGATCTGCTCTCATTCGATAGATAATGTTCATGCTTGATGCTCAAAGATCTCTCATTCTCTCTCTTACAATCTTCTGTCTCTGTTACAATCTGTCTCTCTCGCTCGTTCGTCTCTTTGTCCTTCCAGAACTGAGTTCTGGGCCTCTATTTATAATCGGCGCCGCTCCTAAAAATCGGCGTCGACCGAGTACCGGTCGGCGCCGATCACGGAACAGACTCCCGAGACGGCCAAAATTGAGTGATTTCTGGAAAGATAAGAGTGATCCCTCCACCTCAAATATGGGAAATATCCCGCTTTGGGAGGAGGAAAAATAGGGGGGGATATATGGATAGAATAGATATGGGGTAGATAAGTGGTTAGGATACATGTGAAAAGGTGTAATTAAATAGTTAATATTTAATTACTCACGGGTAAAACATAATGGATGAATTAAACTTAGGATAAGTGTTTAAATCACAAATTGAATAATACCCCAAGGGGATAGTGGTGATATAAACGTGCCCCAGGTTACCTGAGAGAGAAAATGCGCACGAGGGACACTAAATTGAGAAACCAATTTTAGGTGTCTACAGGTGTACTTAAATTTTGTGATTTTTGGTATATTTTTATTATTATTATTTTTTTTTTGGATCTGGGCTATGGGATCATCGATGATTTTGTATAAGATCTAATGTGATCCAAAGGATTGACAACGATCGATGGTGATCACCAACGATTGTAGTGATCACCAGTGATTTGTTTGATTTTTTATGGATGTGTGGTAAATAAATGTTATTGTTGTTTAAGTGATTTTGATTGATTGTTGTATCTAATGTTGGTTTTTTGTTTTCATGGATGTAAGCTAGAGACCGATTGACTACATGGGACAGGGTCACAAAGATTCTTGATCAGGTACGTGAGCAGTTATTAGATGTGGAGTGGTGGATAGATTTAGAGGCGCATGGGGTTAAAGTGAAGAAAATGTTTGATCAAAATACCGACGTGTACACAGAGATTTCATGAGTTGGAGATATTGGTCTTTGTTCTAGAGACATGAGAAGACCTTATTACATGTATTTTTTAGTTTCCGACAGGGGAGATGACTTTGATTCATTGTGGCTAGGACGTGCATTCCAGATTCTACGCTTGCCAGTACTTGTGGTGAGAATGTATTCCTCATATCTTACTTGGATGGAGGTCCAGTCGAGATTTCACTGTGAAGTGGGAATGTTCGTATGAAGATTGTATGGTTTGTGAAGGACTTTGTATTATGCTAGAGGGTGTCTCATATGGATCCCTATATCATGATGATGAGTGAGGGTTTTGAGCTTCATAGTGACGATGATTGATGTTGTGTGTATCCTAGCTTCTTACATTCCTTACGAGCATAAATGTACATTGGCTCGGCCAAGAGGATCGCCAATAGATGAGGTGGGTGGATTTAGAGTATCCAATAGGTTTTATGAGACTTGAGATATCTGGATCATCAGGGAAATCATGGCCCATGCAGATGATGAGGATTACTACAGGTCCCCAAGCTCATGAGCTGGCTTATAGGCTCCCAAAAACTGGAGTTGCATTTGGACAGCCATATACAGGTTTCCTAGTATGGATCCAATGCTAGTTGTAGGGAGCTGGTCAAGCTCATGTTAGTAGGATCTAGGTGGGTGTGGGAGAAAAGGGATTTGTGAGTGGGATTTGGTTTAGATCTATGTTTTGCTTGTGTCAGACGACAATACTGGTCATAGTGCTAGGATGTGTTGGAGGTAGTAGTGGCCTACCGGAGAGATGATGTGGAGATAGATGTGGCACTGCCAAATTGTTCACTTGAGGTAGTGGATATAGGTCAGATGAAGATGAATTTGGTGTAGTTGTCCTCCACACCTCAGGTTTGCGATGGAGATAGGAAAATTGCGACTCATGTAGGGGTGAATAATGGCCTCCTATGTGCATGTTTCGGCAGAAGGGAGGATAGGTGTCTTTTCCTTGATCAGATGAGTGTGACCTTGTAAATGGAGGTTGCACCTGGACAGGAGGGTGGTGGATGGTGATGAAATGAGGGCTTTTTATGGGGAGGACTTAACACTAATTGTCAGTTAGAGGCTACCATGATACTCATTTGCTACGTGTCCCTGGAGAAGTTCTACATTGGTGGTCTTGAGAGAAATGGGTTGCGGTCAAAGCAGAAGTTTTTGTCCATTGTACATGCAGAAGCTTCACTTAGGACACTAGGGACCTGAACGGCTCAAATCGATGATTACAGATAAAAATGGAGAGGTCTTGTCAAAAGGCCCTCGACAATTTCACTAGGGACTTCAGTTTCAGGAGCCTAAGAAGCTACAACCGTGGCCAAGAATCCCAAGTTAGTGCGTCATATGGGGCCACTTGGTGGAAGTGTTTAAATTTGGCTAGCTACTCAGTCAAAAAGGTTAAAAAAGTATCAAGGTTAGCCACTTCCCTAAAGCCTATGAGGAGACTAGTATGGGGGAGGATACCTGATAGAGCCTCGTTACATGGTGTAGTCAGGTGCGACCTAGGCAGACGATATCGACAGGTATTGCACCGCAAGTGTTGGTCCAAAAAAGGTGCCGAGAGGTTCATAGACAGAGGACCTGATAGAGGTCCATGGTGGTGATCAAGGGAGTAGTGCCTGAGGGAGCATCCAATCTGAGCAGATGATTAGTTTACTTAGTAGATATGATGTTTTTAATGTATGTGCCTCTCTTGAAGCCTATATTAATGTCACATTTTTCAGTATATAGAGTTGCGACCCCCCCCCATTTCCAGACTCATGATGGTGCCATTTGTATATATATATATATATCATGTGCATTGTGATTTTGAATGATGTGTTATTGATTTATTTTGATGTTTGATGTTTCCATAATGCAATGTTGGTCATGATGTTTATAAAAGTATAGCATGACCCCCATATCGAATCATATGGTGCCACATGTCTGAAACTTGAGATAAGTTTAAGATGAGGTATGTGGGCTATTGTGTTGTTAGATGTGATGAGTATCTCATATGTTAATTTGATTTGTAAGTACTGTTCCCCCCCCGTACCCGCTCCAATCGACTTCCAATACCACATGGATGTCAACGATATGTCATACCAAAATGTACTTAAATCAGATGGTTTAGGGAATCAAACATGTGAACTCCCATGTAATGCTTGCGTTATAAGAACTAGATTTGACCCGCATACATGAGCATGATGGTTCACAACATATAGTAATTTGATGAGGCAATAAGCACTTTGCGAAGCCTTGTAATGGTTTCTTGCAAAGGACATAATGTTTCCCAACAATAATTAGTCACAGGGTTGGTGATTGATCTTAGATACAGATGGAAGTGAGTTTGTATATCTTCCTAGAAAATGACAGAAGGTTTGGCATATGCAGTTCTGTATGGGAGAATGGGTTATCCTTTCTCCATGGAATTTCCTCCAGGCTCTAAAAGCCCCAGGTATAAATTTTGTTGATTGCTTCAACTGATCAATGCCGGAAGTTTCTCCCTATTTGATGGAGAAATTGATTGATACTTTGTGATGCAGGAAGCTTTCCTGGGACGCTTGTAGACTTTTTCTGAAGGTTTGTATTTCTTCTAAAATCCATATTCATTTTATTAAAAATCTAGATGTACAGAGTGTGTCTAGCAAATGATATTCTAATCGTAATATAAATGTTAAATTTTTCCTATTTAAATGTCCCACTCCCTGAAAGGAAATAAGAAGGGTAAGGCACTTATCTAGTGATACATTGCTAGCTTTACCTCACAGTGATTCAGTGGAATGGACAATGTGATGGAACATAAGTCATGAAAGGCTACACAACGAAATCCACTTTTTCACACATGCACATAGAGGAAGCTGAAACGGTTGGTCTGGGGCTCCCGTGGGCACCCTGGGCCTTTTTCGATGGGTGCCTGGGTCTGTAGAAAAGCTCACCAACCTGGTTCCGATATGATTGCTAGGGCTTTGCACTTGCTCGTCTTTAGTTTCTTGTATGTCGCACTTGGATAAGACGAGGTGGACCTGTAAACCTGCAATCCGAGGTGATAGACCTACAAAACCCTCAAATAGGTCATCAACTGATCCTAAAAAATCAAAAAGTAAACATCTGTAGGGGGTCAATTTGTCCTTAGTTTCCAAGTCATTGATGCACTTGACAGACCTGAAGTTCATTGCACTACATCTCAGATTTCATATGTAGTTATGTTTTCTTTTGTGGAGAGACATATGGAAAAGTTATAGTCGCCCTGAGCGCTCAATGACTGCCATAGATATGGAAGATCAATATCTAGATTAAATATGCAAGCATGTGTTGCATGAGCCATACGTATAAACTCCACCTTCATATAGCAGTCAAGTATGCAAAGTAATGTGCCCAAATGTAGTCCCCTGCTAAGATGTAGGATAGTTCAATGCCTTGATAAGAATTGGTCGCCCTTATATCCATGGTAACTGTATGTTGTGTAATCATATAGGGATCCAACTTCTCTGAAACATCTAACGCTAAATATGACACTGACAGAGCCAAAATCTAGTGTCTCGGGAGACTAAGAGTGGAAAACCAAAAATACTGAACCTCAAGAACTAGCTTCAAAAATAAAATGTCAAACTATAAATGTTACATGATTTCATAGGTTGATATTCAGGATGCACTTGGAGCTACAATTCAAAGGATCTATCCAGAGAGACCATGCTTGCAAACAGTTTGATTAGACCATAACCTGTTTGGATAAATTTAACTGTTAAGTTTAGTGACAATAACAATGGACCTTTAGTAAGATTCAAATTATGGTGAACGATCATCGGCAACTCCGAGAGATCGTTAGCGATCAGACACATTAGAATTAGCGATCCCTGTGATAACACTTGATATTTTGATAACAGAGATATTTGATAGAAACAGAGGCTTAGAAATTGCACACTCCTTCATCAGTTACATTATCTTGATGCGTAAATTAATGAAACCCATAATTTAAATGACATATGTCCACTGTACTTTGGACACAAGAATGAAGTGGGATCAGACTTGCCCAACATGAATAGTGATCCACAGGTCTATAAATATCTAATAGCTTGGCTGGAATGTTGAGGATGTCTAGACCAGCTAATGATAATGTCACTTCGTTGTCTAAAATCAGCAGGGCTTCAAATGCAAAACCTTTTCTGTATCCTGAAATAGGAGCTCTTGAGCTTCTATTATAACATCACTTGCGATCGATTAAGATCGTCGAACGATCCAAAATTTTTGGGGATAAGTAGATTTAGAAGTGGTTTTAACCACTTTACCACTATAAGTACTGAAAACCCTGAATCATCGGTGATTTAGTTTAATTGCTAAGTGATTATAAATAATAGTTCTCTGCTCTTTCTGAAATATCCTCAATTTTGAATCTCTGAGCTCCAAATTTCTATCTCAAGCACTAGTATCTTGCATTCCATCAGTCAACTCAAAGACATCAAGACTATCACTAGACATTTTCATATCATTATCAAGTCTTTTCCAGTCCTTTAAAGACCAATTATCATCACCCGGTCTGTAGGCAACACCATAACATTTTCTATCAACTAAGATCTTATTTAAATAAAGGTTTGAGGCATCTTTTAGCTTCACAGCAATCCAAGGGACCTTTACAATAATTCTTGAATTCTTTCATGTCACATTTAATATTTAAATTAGTCTGAAACACCATTGTGTGTTATCAAATATTCATTTTTATTAAATTGTTACAATTCTCTCAAATCTCAACCGATTCTCCTAATCACCAGTAATTGTCCTAATCGTCAGGGATTCCTATCTAAAATTTTCATTTTATCAATTTTATCAACTGTTTTTCAATTCTATCAAATACACTACATTTAACATTGTTGTTTCCATGCATAGCTCTCTGTTAGATGGTAGTACCCGGTCACTCACATACAATTACTAGCATCTATAGCCTTCCTATAGTCCAGCACCCCTTTTTCTAGGAACAATACAATGTCTAGCATGAGCTCACACTTTATGCAATACGATTTCCTGATATTGATCAAGACATCGAGGATTAGTTTGAATTCCTTCATGAGATTGAATAAGAAACCGAGCATGTCTAGTACAAATACTTTAAAGGTATTCATATTTCCTCTACCCTCACTTAGGCCACTTTTGAAGTTACTCAAGAATTTCCCATTCATCTAAAGTTCTAGAGCTTCTCATCTTCTATCTACATATCTACATTGATTTTATATATTTATCTTCATCCATATCATTGTTATAAATTCACTTAATTTTTATAAAATGAGATAGCATCCTCTAAGGAAGTCTTTTTGGATTCCTGGAACCAACATTTGTTGGGAATCTCATTTATCCATTTGTCTAATCCTTTCTGTTTAGTTTTTCTTAGCCTAGGTTATTGTGCAGGAGAGGAGGAATTACACTTATCTAGAATTAATAAATTTCAATTGAACATCAGCTTCAACATCCATCTCTATGGGTATTGCTACACCTCACGTCTTTTAAGACCAGTTTTGTTTTTATTGTTTTATTGCTTTAATTTGAGTATATATGTAAAAACATCTATGAACTTTTTAACACGCTTTATGGGACCTTTATTCCCTTCTTCATCTATGTTTTCATTACATTGAAATCAATTTTACATATATGTTAGGCCTTCTGCTCTCTAATCACTAGCAATCCAATCAAATCATAAGTGATTGTTTGAATCACCATTGATTCTATCAATTTTTGATGATCTTTGGGATTTCTTCTAATTACTAAGTTATTCAGCCTATAACATCATTTCCTATAGTGTTTTATGTTTTTTGATAACACCTTTTTTGTATGTTCCTACTTTAGAGGCTCTTTCTTGCTGCTTTTGCTTTGCTAAAAAATCAAAAATTGAGAAATTATAAAGGAATTTCTTTTTGAGGTGATTCCTCTCCCTATCTAATTGTTTTCCATATTACATTTTTCTATCGGCTCTCATCAAAGTAAATTTTTCTTTACGAATTAATATGAACCTTGTATCCTACTTGATCACATAGATTAATTTGTTGGATTCACTTAATTCTTCCCGCATATATAGCCAAAACACATCAAACATCAAATTTACATCAAATACTCCTACTCAGGTGATAACTATTGGGATTTCATCATCCAATAGGGAAACTGACTCGGTGTTCTGGATAAGTATAAACAACTATTTCTTGGTATGTTGGCTAAGCACTTGACACCCTTATTGTTGTGGGACCATAAGGTAAGAGAGTAGGCCCAAATACTAGGCCTCATACAGGAACCAACAAAAAATTGGGCCTCATGTACCCTAGGGTATATCAAGGACTCCAACCTTAAACATTATTTGAAACCATCCATAGTTGGCCATTTCCTAGGATCCTATAAGTCATTTTACACATTCTAATTTTTCTTAAATAATCAAGAAAATCAAACTCTTTCTGTGTGATTTTTCTTATTGTTTGTAATCAACCAATATAGATTTCTCTTCATTTTTTTAGGTGATTCTGTGTTTGTAAATATGTTACTTACAAGACAATAATCCCATATCCATACTTCATAAAAAAATATCCAGTACATTCCAACAATCCACACCATAGTACCACAAAACTTTGCAATAATTCCAAACCCAACTAGATGAAGCCCAATGAATCATTGATCAACGCTAAGAAATTTTATCCACACCCCAACCTGGAAATACAGAAAACATGATAAATGATATTGCACATTCCATTGATAACACTCAAAAACGTATTTGGAATGCTTGGCATTCTTGTCATGAATGATAAAATGTTGCTTCACCCCCACCTAAAGATCAACAATAACCACAATCTCCTAGTAGTCAATCTACATCATCTATAATATTGGATCCCCTTAGTCCATGGTTCTTCAATAGCAGGGATCTTGTCTTTTTGGAAATTCTTGACTCAAACCCATGGATATTATTTTTCCTAGGGGTGCCCGTCTTCAATCATCATTACCTGAACTGATGCCATATACACCTGATCCTTCATGCCATTTTTCCCAGCTCATCGATCCAAATCATGAACCTTTCATCAAACAAATATATTCCTATCCTACTAGTAATCGACTAGAAACATATTTTTTTGTGTCTTTGATCCCCATGATTACCTTCGACCTTAACATGTTTCTTCACAAGACATGACCATTCAATAACTTGACCCCTCAACTAGTTCTACACCACTCCAAAATGATACAAACATCTTTTCACCGACACAAACCCCTCTAGCTTCCACTACCATTTAAATACCTCTTGTGAGTTCTTTCAATGTCCCTATTAACATACCTCAACCATTACCATCTCAACAAACCATACCACTGCTTCAAAACATTACTATGTATATTCCCACATCTACACCTTTAATCAATACTAATGTTATTACTAATACTCATCTGCCTTCGCAAAAGTTTTTGACCTCAATTATATCACAAAAAGTACCTCAACCATCACAATCATTTTATTCTTCCAAAAACTCATTAAAATAATCCCATCCCCTTATTCATGCATCTAATCCACTTCAAAAAATCCCACAATCATCACAACCCCTTATTTTAACTTCTTTCCCCTTTCAACTAGCACCTCAGTATTCTCAGCCCCTTATCCACACATATATTCCCTTCCAATACACACCACAACAATAATTTTCTCCTTTTAATACATCCATCCATCCTTAGTATCAATATATCCAACCATCACAACCTTTAGTCTCACAAACTTTCTATAACATTCCTATGAACATCCCTTAACAAAAAATTCCCTTCTAAGAAAACATCTCGCAACAATATCAATCATATAAACAACTTAATCAATTATCATTTAATAAACCTGGTTCATCCTCATCTAGCACACAATAATAACCACATATCAACCCTTTTTAGGGCTTAATGAATCTCATATCAAACCTTGAATCCACATCCATGGGTCCTAAGAATACACTATGATATGAACAAATATGTAATGAACCTATTCACCCCTTTGTACCGTATAAGGCTTACCCTCCTCACTGGGAGATTCTAAAATTCTGCAGAATCTATAGCAAGGAATATCCTTAGCACCACATCTGATCCCTTTTTCATGTTTGTTACATTATACTGATGACCAAGACCTTATGCTAAGATCATTACCGATGTCCTTGGTAGCACCTGCTTTATATTGGTATAATAACATTTTAAAATATTGCCTCCTTTCATTCATACAACTCACCCAGTTGTTCCTTAAACACTTATCGATAAATATCTCCCTTAAAATCACCATCACAGACCTGTATACTATTAAAAATTAAAAAATGAATCCATTTCCAAATTTTTAGCTCATTGGATGGGTATGATCAATTAATTATCATTTTCTCTCCCACATATTCAATTAATCGAAATATTTTTTCATTCATGTGCAAAACATATTTCCTCCACACTCCAAATATAATCATTTCAAATGTTTGATGAAGCATTTATTATGGCTTGTAAAATTGAACTTCATGCTCTTGAAGAAGGCAGAGTAAAACTTAGACCAAAGAAACCACAATCCAATTTCCCTCCAAGTCATCTTCTAGTCAAGACAAACCCAAATTGTCATCCAATGTCATAGTTGTCAAATATTCTCCGTGTGAACATTCAACCACCAAAATATCCTTCCCTCAATGTAAGTATACCCCTATTGGAGAGACTTATAGTGTGGTATTTTATAAACTCCTCCCCACTAATATGATCTCTCTTCCACCCATCCATCCTATTGAAACTTCCATTTACAAACCCTCTTGGTATAGAGATAACGACTATTCTAAATACGATAGGATCAAAGGTCACAACATCAAAAGGTGTCATTCATTCCATAACACCCTTTAGGATCCAATTGTCAAAGGAGAGATACATTTATACAACCCTAATGCTCCTTAGTATTAGAACCTCAATGTCTTCAAATAACCATTTATGAATCATCCCCCATTGAGTAGTTAACCCCAAGTGAACAACATACAAGCCCATCAAACAATAAACACCATTAATAAGACATTTCCATCACCGATCACTGAATCTGCACCCAAACTCACCCCTAGAAATAAAATTGAATCAACATCTAAATAATCAGAAACATCACAATAATTAGCTGTCAAAAGTTAACCTTCTGTATCTGTAACTACCTCCTCTTCACCGAGCCCTTCTAAGGATCCTTCGCAAACACCTCAAAATTAACCCATCATTCAAATTATGAAAATTTCATATGATGACTTCATAACTCAGTATCTTCCACTTAACCCCTAGATTTTCCTTCCCTGCTATCGAAAAATGTCACCATTATAAACCATTTCACCAATCCTATACAAAGAACCAAAAAAAACCCTGTATCCTCAAGCCCAATCTCTCATCCATGCCACCTATCACCACCACAAAATTAAAAACAACTCATTGACAAACTATCAAACAACCCACACAAAAAAAACACCTCTCATGACCATTAAATTAAAATAAACATCTTTTTTGTCAAACTTTGCATCAAAAGGACACTATGTAACTATTCTAGAAAAAATTCTTCAAAAATAACTCATAGTGTTACCTCCTCTTAAACCATCCAACACTCAAGGTTGGAAACCTTCTTGGTATAATTTTGAATCCTTTTGTGACTATCATCATACACTTGGAGACTCTATAGAATAATTTAAAGCATTTCACATAGCCATTAAGAAGCTTAAAGATAAATACCTCCTCCCTTCAGAGTTACATACATCAAATAAATCTCACTCGACACCTAAAACATCATCAACCCCTACTATCAAAGAATATTTGAGTAAGCTCCTTCCCCACCATATAGATGTTTTTCACATTACTACCCAAGCCCATGCCCATGAATCCAATCCTTAAGAACATGATAAACCATAAACCTTCATCGCTATTGCACCACCTCCCAAGCTCACCTCATCCTCATCCAAAGATAAACCTAAGGTTTCTATCCCTATGGCCCTTGAAATATCCAACCAAATATAGAAATCAAAGACTAAAATATCAATTCTTTCTACACCTCCATCTTCCACTACAGTACAAAAAGTCTTCATTAAAAAATTACACCAGGACCTTATTAAAATGTCATTTTACGAGATGGTTCGAACATCACCATCACATAAACAAGTAATGATCAAAGCCCTCTAGTCTTTATCAATACCTACAGATAATCCCCACTCTCTCATGAACTTTTGGGTTCTCTCAAAACATCCTCAACTATTTCCTTTGACTCTACTGAAATACCATCACTTCGGCCTAAGGATCATGACTTACCTCTCTTCATTACTGCTCAAATAAATGATGTCCTTATCAAGAGGGTCATGATTGATGGCGGTGCCACAATTATCATCATCTCATCCATTTCCTTCGACCAACTCTGGACACTAAATAAAATTACCTCTCAAACACTAGTCCTCCTTCAAGCTTTCAAAGATACAATCGTGGCCACGTTAGGTACTTTTATCTTACCTCTTAAAGTTAGCATCAAAACGCTAACCGAACCATTCTATATGAAAGAAGAAGAGGTCTAGTATAATATGTTGTTAGGAAGACCTTGGATATGCACCATGCATTATGTCCCTTCAATGCCTCATTAATGTATTAAATATGAATATGAAGGCAAGAAATTCATAGTCCCCAAATATCCTAATGTTTTCATTGATTACAATATGACATACTATGCAAATGACGTCCTCATCCTGAAATCAAAATCCTCCGATGATGTATCATCCCACACATCTGTTCCATCATCTAAATTACTAGATGATTCCTCTCTCAGGGATGTTATGGAACTTCTTTCGCTGGGGGATTACCGTCTCCTCATGCTTAACTCACTTCCCACACCTAAGATATATGAAAGAACAGAAAAAAACTGTTGTACAAGCTTGACGTTGGAAACATTATCTCCTACATCCCTTCCTATTTAAAAACCAATATCATCTATGAGGGGATAGACCATCCCTCTTTGGAATATAATTGTTAACACCACACCATGCCCTTTAAATATGATTTGGACTCTTTATACAATCCTGCATTCATTCAAATGAATCTCCATCATTGCGCATGGAAAGGTTTTGGATTTGGATGTTAAGAACAAGGAATACGTGATTTAATTTCCTTACATCCTCTCAAACCACATAAAAACTATCGGCCATGATATGAAATGCCCTCTATCAAATCATCTTCTTAAACCTCATCTGTACGTATCACTGAAATTGAGGCATCACCATCCACAAAACCTGATGATCCCATGGACATGGATGACACCATCTCAATCCCCCTATTGGGCCCCTGATGTAGCTTCCAAATCTTAAAGGCACGTAGGCACACATGGCTAGAGGAAGCGTGCAAGTGAAGGCATGCAATGTAGAATTCAAAAAGGGTTCTTGGAAAACCAAGGATGCGCGCCCGCGAAGAACAATTTGGGACTTATCCATTTTCAACCTTTTGGGTAGGACACATGAAGAACGTGTTCCATTTAGATAAGGTTCCAGCTTGGAAACAACGTGTCTTAGAAGGAATATACCTTGCGATAGGAAGATCCAAAAAGCTAATCATGACATGGAGAGCTATGCACATGGGGTGACCCACACCTTGACACTTGGGGCTAGATCTAAGGTTACAGAGGAGTTTTTTAGAGCCCAGATGCCTATTTATATGCATGCCCTTGGTAAAGAACAGAGACACAAGTGAGATAGCAGACCTTTGCAAAATTACTGCGAGAACTATGGGATAAAAATGGGTAGATGATTATAGAAAGAATGTAATACAGGGGAATGAAAATTTTGTTTTGTGGGCATTCATGTATTGATCCAGATATGGCGCATGACTACGGTCTCCCTTTTGTAATATTTTATAAGTAATGATATGAATGAACATGAAAGGTTACCATGACAATTGCGTTAAGATACTTTCTCTGTATTACCTGCATGTTTCTACTATTCTTTTGATCTTATATAATCATGAACCTTACTTGAATGTTAAGTCTATTTGTGGGTTTACAACTTCCTAGTTCTAGTAATTCTTTTACATGCTTATGCTTTTGTTATGACTGAAGGGGTTTAGAAGTCGTTCTGAGCTCTATAGCTTTTCTTCATTTCTTTTACATCACTAAAGCAAGATCATGAAGTATGCCTTCCACTGAAATCACATAAAAGAGAGACTCGACTCCCTCTCGCGTGCCTCGGGTGAGTTCTCAGTGCTCACTGGGTGGTAGGCCAGAGCGCATGAGGTTCCCTTGTTTTTGTTGGTTGCAAAAGTGACTACATCTTGGTTCCATTACCTGGACCTCTTTTCGAAGTTGTAGTGGAACATGGCATACATCATGATCTGTACGAAGAGTGATGGCGAAGAGAATAACCCTGGAAGGTGTTGAAGGTTAGTTTAAAAGCACGGAGGATGAATTCACTCACATATTCAATACTAGACCTGGGTTTGACACACGAATATGGGTGGAAGACACTCTTTATCATGAGTTATACGAAACCTTCTTCTGCTATTTCCCACTAGAGTTATTTGAATGGCTCTTAGCATATACAACTAGATCGGGGTGGTATTATAAGTCACACCCTTGGACCCAAGAATCATATCAGAACTTGCAAGATGCTGATCTAACTTGGACCCGTGCTATAGATCATTGGTGGAAGGGAGTATTGACTAGATACAATCTGGAATATGTAATTTCCATTTATTCCTGTCCTTAAGTTGCTGAGTTTGAGTTTTTGCGGGAGCCCAAAGGATCATTTCTACGTGTTATCCCCCTAGTAATCAAAATCTTGATGGTAACCATGGGTTTAGAGGCATTTCTGATGGCTGGATAAACCACTCTAAGTGCTTGGTGAGGAAGTCAGGTTGGGGAAGGATGGCTGATATAACAAATAAAAAGGAAAGGGAGGAGAGACGGCTCAAGTATAATGAAGCACATGAAAGGGAGATCGATAGACAACATAGGATTACAAGTGGGTTATGGAGCTAGACATGGTGGAAAGGAGTTAAGGTTCACACGGAGGATGTGGAACCTAAAAAATATGTGGTACCCCATCTTGGTAAGCGTGGGAGAGAAAACCTTGCAGCTTCTTATGAGAATCCATTGTATAGAGAAAGAAGATTCATTGGCACACATCTGACCCCACCTAGTGACCGAACCTTGTGCTTAGTTTGTTTGAACAAGGGAAAAGTACAGTTGATCCATTTGATAACAATAGAGGCAACCGATCGGTGCCTAGAAGATAAAACCTCTCATTTTGGAAGGCACATATACAGCTGGTTTTGGAAGCACGTTAGGAAGTGGTGGAGGAAATATGACTGGGAGTCGCACTAGTTCACAAACTATCAGCGCATAATTTAGTGGAACGATGGGAGCATTCGTCATGAAAAACACAATCCTTGTACTTAACACAGGAGGATTTGGAGGTGGAAGTGGTGGAGTTGGTCGCTTAGGATCTAGTGGATCCGGTGGAGGAGGAAACACCAAGGGAAACCAAGGGAATGGATTGGGAGGACAAGGGCCTCAGCCACGTCCGCAAGTCTTTTTCAAGATGTCTCTACACTTACTAGATTACAACGGGATAGAAGATGCCACAGAGCATGTGTATAAGTGTGAGATGCTATGGCGCGTGAAGGGGATCACGACCCAGGATCGAAAGCCCAATCAATTTACGATGACCTTACAAGGATGTATGCATAGTTTGTATAGAAAGTATGACCCTCATTAGACTGTTGTGGATTATACTGTGCTGACAAATGCATTCTTGGTAGAATTCCACATACCTAAGTTTGAATAGAAGGGCATTATATCTCTTAAAGAAATCCAGCAAGGAATGGTAGAGAGCGTGCGAGAATATGAAGCGCACTTTAAAAATCTTTTGTCTAAACTATCCTATGATATCCACTATTCACAGCATGCAAAAGGGTTTTTTGGAGGGTTAATCACACCCTTTAGGAGGGCTTTGTCTCATAAAACATTCATAGACCCGCATGAAGTGTTAGAAGCCACTTTACATGTTGAGGCAGTTGGTAGTGTTGACACTAGTGTTAGCCCATTTCTAGAGGCTCAGATCGCTACCATGGCTAAGAAATTAGAGAAATTATCTACCAACATAGTTCTAGAGACTTGCTATGGGATGTGGTGCATAGATTATAATGTGGAAGGGCACATAAAGGATAATGGCGGGATATGTATTTGAAAGGCGGTATGCACCATAGCGGTAAATTGAAAAATATGTCACGGGGACCATGATGCAAGTAGGTGCCCCTTGCTGCAACACGCAATCCGTAAAAATGTATCTCGTTACTGTAAGATATGTACCTCAACCACACATGACACCAAGGATTGTAGATTGATTGACTAGATTCATGAGGCAATTGATCTTGGTGTGAGCCAGACTGGCATTGTCAACAGTTCCAAAGGAGATGAACACTGATATAAAGAGCGCAGAGATGGAGGTGCACATGGAAGGGGGTTTTGTGGAGGATTTTTTTGTTGTGGTAACCACGAGGGAAGAAGTGAGTTCCCACATGGAACATGCTTTAATTATGGAGCCACAGACCATTATAAGTGTGAATGTCTAAATCTTCTACAATGGTCCTGGTGTGGAAAAAAACATAAGTATGAAGAGTGCCCAGAGTTATATGAACATATGAGTCAGCAATACCGGAAGGATAAGGGTGCTACCATGGTGAGTATTAAGAAGGATGATGCACAATGGCTCTCGTGAGTAGTATGTGAATCAAAACTAGAGCCTGTTATGGTAACAACAAGGGCGGAGTCCGCACGCGCAAGGGAAGCACCTAGGCAGAGACCTATAGTTTTGAGGGAAGAAGTAGTACATGGGAAGTATGCAAACCCAGCTCACCAGAAAGAAATCTACCAGGAAACCATGGACGTAATTCAAAGTTTACAAGGGGAGATCTAATGCTTAAAAGAGAAAACTAGAAAAGATGAGCAAAGGAGACTAGTAGAAGCACTAAAGGATGACTTGGATGAGGTTAAGGAGGTGTGTAAAATGCTGAGGCAGGAGATTATTATTCCCTTGCTAGGAGCATGGTTGAGAGAAAAGATGCCACGCGCTGGGGAAGAACACAAAAGGCATATCCTGCATGCAAAGCTCCCACCTCACAGCCTTGATTATGAAAAAGAGATCACCTTAAACGTAGTTGTGGATGGATGGCTGCTTAGCAACATCCTCATTGACATAGGTGTGGAGGTCAATGTTCTCACTTGGGATGCCTGACATCAAATGGGAAGACCTGCATTACAGCCATCTTCAAATGTGTTGTATATGGCAAATAAGATGAAGGCAATGCTCATAGGTGTCTTGAAGGGTGCGAACATTACCATTCAGGGGACTAAGTTCACTAGGGATTTTTAAGTCTTGGAACTTGTCGAGGTAGATGATTTCCCAGCGTTACTTGGGTGCCCATGGTGTTATAAGAATAATACAGATCTTCGATTTAACAAGGGGTACATAAGCTTTGAAAATAAGGAAGAGAGGGTGGTTATACCGCTTGCTGATGGAAAGTCCACCCCCTATATTGAACCCCTTGGGGAGGAAGTCTTGGAAAAAATATATGTGCACTCCATAAGAGATGCAGAGACCATCCACCCTACAGAAGGAGCCATCTAGTTTGATGATGCTCAATCTGTCAATGATACTACCAGTATAACATGTGATAATTGGGTGCATGGGACTTATGAATTGATTGGGTGACATCTAAAAGGATTAGTGACCAAGGTAACCACGACACATATAATTCAGTGCCTGGGAGGAAAGGCAATAACCAAGTACTCAAGGGATACATACTCTAAGGTCTTTTTGAGAGAAATGGAAGCTCAATGGAGGGAGGACAAACAAAGAGGTATGCTGGGTTATGTTCTGATAGGAATAGTAGTAAGGTGGTGGGCTGTGCATAGCAAAAACTTGTTGGAGTGGTGTGAAGTTAGAGTTGCATTCACTATCTGATTCTTGAAGAGCAACATACCCACCGCTATCAAGGATTACAATGGTAATGGACCCACCTCTTCCCACATCCAGGCATGTGAGAGGGTCTTAGGAGAAGATGTAGAAGCTTTAACACCGTCCTTTTGGGCGCACAAGCTATATTCTACACTACAAGGTTGTGCGCATGCTTGGTACATCCATTCTGAAACTCACCACCAAACGGGAAATTGGCAGGAATTAGCGGTTGACCTAGTTCACACATTTGAGTACCAAAGTACTATGTAACCGATTGATGAGGCATTGCAAACTATCAAACACATCACTCTGGGGGATTGCACCATGACAGAAGATAGATTAGTAAACTTAATCGGTGGACCTAGCTTGGAAGCACGGTTTGAACAGAAGGAACTAGAAGACATATAATTCGAGTGTGTGTGTGCTAAAAAGAAGAAAGGAAAGATGATATACGTCATTGATGGGGAGGAGATGGAGAGCCTAAATGTTAACCATTCGGTTGGGATGCATGTGCATGTGCGTATCATGAACCACTCAAAACCAAGAAAGTTAACATCGGCTCGGAGAAGGAGCCCAAGGAAGCTATCATTGGGGACTACTGGTTGGACAAGGAAGTATCAAAGATCATTCATATCTTACACAAATTCAAGGATTTATTCCCACACAGATACCATGAGTTGAAAGACGTGGATAAAGTTGAAAGATGGTGCGCACCCTGTCAGGAAGAGGCCTTACATGATGAATCCTAACATGTGCGTAAGGGTTAAAGAAGAACTAGAAAAAATGATAGCATCCAATATCATTGAAGTTGTGGAGGAATCAGAATGGATAAGTCTAATGGTGATCAACATAAAGAAGGATGGGTGGATTAGGATATGCATGGATTATAGGGAGTTGAATGCTATTTGTATCATAGATCCTTTTCCCACACCCTTCACTGAAGAGATTTTGGAAGGAGTTGTTGGGCGTGAGGTCTATTCCTTTACAGATGGATTCTTAGGATATCACCAAGTAAGGATTTCCAAGGAAGACCAAGAAAAGATGACTTTTGCCACTGAGTGGGGAAGCTTTGCATACACGGTCATGCCCTTTGGATTGAGGAATGCACCCGCTGTATTTTCACGCATAGTGGTACAAGCATTTAAGGACTTCATCCACTAGTTCCTTCAAGTATATTTGGATGATTGGACAGTATATGGATTGGTAAGGGACCATTGTGATAACTTGAGATTGATGTTTGAAAGATGTTGGAAGTTGAGAATTTCCCTCAACATCAAGAAATGTGTCTTTAGAACCCCTTTTGGAATGTTGTTGGGGCATATCATATGCAAAGAGGGCTTACTGGTGGATCCCGTGAAAGTTGCAGTTATTGTGGGGTTAGGGGAGCCCACCAGCCAAAGCACCGTGCATGGATTTCTTGGACACACTGGGTACTACAGAAAGTTTATTATGGGATACACCAAGATCACTGTGCCCTTGGAAATATTGCTCAGACATAAGAGTGCCTTTCAGTGGGGAGAGGCACAAAAAAGGGCATTTGACACTCTAAAAGAAAGGCTTATCACCGCACCTATTCTACGATTCCCATAATGGGATAAACCTTTCCATGTCCACGTGGATGCCTTTGGTATGGCAATGTGAGTCATTCTTGCTCAACCAGGAGAGGGAATTGTTGATCATCCCTTGTGTTTTGTAAGTAGAAAGTCGACACCAACAAAATAGAATTACACAACGATTGAGTGTGAGGCATTTTCAATGATCTACGCTCTCCACAAATTTAGAAAATATCTACTAGCGACTCCCTTCATATTCTACACTGACCATATGGCCTTGAAGTATCTAGTAAATAAAGCAGTGCTGCAAGGGCGGATATGCCGATGGGTACTTTTATTTCAATAATTTGAATTCAAAGTGGTGGTAAAACCTGGAAAGAAAAATTGTGGGCCGGATCATTTATCAAGGATTGATTTGGGAAAGGATGTGCAAAGTATCGAGGAAACCATGCTAGATGCAAAACTATTCAGGTTGCGGCGCGTGCCCTCAACGTTAGAAGACATTGTTGTGTTTCTCAAGGAAGGTATGGCACCCAAAGGAATGAATGCACTAGAAAATAAAAGGTTAGCCATACGCACCACACCCTTCATGTTGATCAATAGGGATTTATATAAAATGGGCCACAATGAGGTTTTGCGCCGGTGTGTATTAGCACATGAATGCATGACCATAATAGAAGAATCCGATGGTGGGATTGCTGGAGGACACTATGTAAGGAACATGACCACGCGTAAGATCCTAGTCGACGGACTATGGTGGGAAACGATTCACTAGGATTGCATCGAGTTTTGCAAGGACTGTGACCAATGCCAACACCTTGGAAAACCTGGAAGAAGGGATGAAATTCCCTTGCGCCCCATCACCAGTGTGGAACCTTTTGAAAAATGGGTAATATATTTTGTAGGACCAATCTCACCAGCTGCGTGAAGGACTAACTCATTGTATATCATTACCTGTACTAATTATTTGACAAGGTGGGTAGAGGCCATGACCACTAAGGATTACACTGCAGCCATGGCTGCTAGATTTTTGTGGGAAAACATTATAAGTAGGTATGGGTGCCCATTAAGTTTAACAAGTGATAGGGGCACTCACTTCTTAAATGAAACCATTAAGATTCTATTGGCAGAATTCATGGTAGCCCATCACAAGACTACCCCTTATCACCCTCAGGTAAATGGGACTGTAGAGGCATTCAACAAAATCCTTAGTCACACATTGACTAAGATATGTGACGTGGGTAGGTAGGATTGAGATGACAAGGTGTTAGCAGTTCTTTGGGCATACAGAAAAATGTATAAAATATTGAACAAGGCCACACCATTTCAACTGGTGTTTGGCACGGAAGCAGTTTTTTCGGTTGAATTCATACTACCATCTCTGCGTCTAGTGCATGCAGTAGGGTTGGATGATGAGCAAGCACTGGAAGAAAGAATAGATGAATTGATAAAGTTGGATGAAAGGCGCTCACTAGCAAGATGGTATTGCTATATGATTCTAAATTTCTATGCCATCTTGGAAAGTTAAAGGTGCATTGGTTGGGTCCTTATGTAATTTCATACATCCTTGATTTGGGCGCGTGCCAATTACAAGCGCTGGATGGAACAAAATTACTTGGACACTTCAATGGGAGTAGGCTGAATCCCTACTATAAATGATACTTCTTGGTGTTTGTAAATAAGGCAGTTTTGCCAAGTAGCTTAGAATTTCCTTTTATGCTTTTCCTTTCTTGTATTTCCCTTTCACGCTGTTGTTTTGTGCTGTGCCTTAGGTGTCGGTAACATTATTAATTTTTGACTTATGAATGTGTAGAGGACCGTGCATCATTTTAGTGTGGGGCGAGGTGATAAAGAGAAGCATGGAATTATTCTGTCAGGAGGATTGGGGTGGTAGACTGTTTGAATTGACCCTGTTAAAAAGATGCATTAGGAGAAAAGAAGGCAAATGGGTAGTAAAATAAGGTTACATTGGAGATTCATGTACAAGGAGAAAAATCACTAAAACACGAGGTAGGTGAAAGCAAGAATCATGAGGATGGAAGAAGTACCTTTGGCATTGGTAACATGCATGCAAGATTCTTCTGTCAAGATGGATTGTTTGCATGCCAAAAGGTTGGAAAACATTTTCGCGCAAGGATTGGGTGTGGATGGAAACATTTTCATGCAAGAATTGGGCATGGGTGGAAACATTTTTGTGCAAGGATTGGGCGCGGGTGGAAATATTTTCACACAAGGATCGGGTGCATAAGGAGAACCGTTAAAGTCGGGTTTTATTTGAAAAAACTGCATTAAACATTGTCGTACGGTGGTAGGTAGCCTAGCCGTAAATACGTAAAAGTGGGAAAAGTTATAAATACAAGAGTGGGCATTTCATTATTTTTACTTTACGAAAACAAGAAGAGTGATTTTATTTCAGAGCTAGGTTTTCAAGAACTGACTCATGTAAAGGAAAATCCCAAAAACTTAAGTGCAATCGGTCCATTAGATCTACAAACCAGAGCAGAAGTTATTCACGGGTGTGAGGAATGTTATGAAGAAGCACTGTGATCGAAGGAGAAAAATTAGAGATTAGGGTTTGTGTTCTAGGGCACGGGGCACGTGAGGAAAAAGTTCAAACAACTTGCAAGATAAATTGGAATGAAAGAAAAGGGTGCAATGACGGCCACGAAACCAGTTGGTAAACCTGAAAAACAATCCAAGAAGGGAAAGGGTAAAGGAAAAGAAAAGAAGAAATAAGAAGAAATACCTGTGGACATGAACGAAGAATGGTATTCAAAGATGCAATACCCGGATGGGGTTTTGCTAGGGAAAGAGTGGGAGTCCCACATAAGACAGATGATCATGATCGACTACAATCACCGATCAAGCATAATTGTGAAGGAGATGGCACTGGAGCTGGTGCGCCCCATAAATAAATGAACACCTGATAGGTTTCCAATCTACAACGACGTGGTCAAGGTGAAAATGGAGAAGGTAGGGCCTCTCCAACTTTATGATTTTCCATATTTCGGGAAGCCCAAGTGCTTGTACCAATGGTTGATGACACACGTACACGAAGACTTCTTCTGCTTCACAGGGTGCAAAATACACATAGCTCCCCAACTAATTTCACACTTCACAGGCCTAACCTATGTAGGGGATGCACTCATAGATGACCTCCAGGATGAGGAGGCAATTAAAGAAACCATAGCATCCCAAGAATTGAAGAAGGGATCAAGGTACTATGACGTCTCAAATATCAGCGATCTAGTGATGAAGATGGCCATGCACCTTGTCTCCAAGATGAATGGACAAGAAAGGTGGACCCAGGTGAGCAAGCCCTGGTTGAATGTCTACATGAAGGTCACGGAAGGCTTAGTATATAATATCTCCCAATACATAGTAGATGAAATCATAAGCAGCATGGAGAATGGAGGAAAGATCCTATTTGGAAACATTCTGTTAACAATTGTGTTCTCAGAAATTAGGGTGTCAGATGCATCCGGCAAGTTCGTGTGGGAGTACCCTGCTAAAGATCCCTCACCTGCAAAGAGATTTCAAAAATACACATGTGAATCAATGACAGGGGTACACAAGGTGTGCTTAGACAAATGGTATAAGCACCTTAGGAATGCATTCAGGGCTGAATGGTGGATTCCTGAACAACTCCCCGTGGCAACCGAATGAGAAGTAGAGTTCACTGTCTACCAACACTTCTGCATTGGTAGGTTCATTTTGGTGGATGGAAGTTGGAGCCCATGGTGAAAACTCCCATTCTCGTTTATTGTCCAATTTTTCCAAGCAGGGGTAAACAGATACAAGGAATCAAAGAAATTAAACCTGGAGTTGTCCACCCTTGACAGAGAGCACAGGGAGATGAGAAAGAAGCTGGTCTACCTAGGGAAGTGTGCATACGTTGAAAGACACGTGTCACAAGATGTGCATATTGTAAGGCCTTTGACCTCACCTATTACTGGGAGCACTGCTGCTAGGATCTACCTGTGCATAAGGCCAAAATTTGAAAAGGGCACGTATGTGGAGAATGAGATATCCATCCCGAACGACCCTATTGGTAGAAAGAAGCCTGCGCCAAAGCGTAAGGAGAGAGAAGAGAAAGAGGAACAAAGGGTGGTGGAGAAGCAGAATGTAGATACCATGTGGTTGAGTACCTATGTCAAAAAGAAGAGGAGAACAGTGGTCAGGGAGAAGACCCCAGATCCTGCGAAGCCACCATCCCCTGAAGAACCTTTAGATGAAGAGAAGACAACATCCCTAACTCCGAAGTTTTCTGGGAAGGAAGAAGAACAAGGAACAGAGGAACTAGGGTCTAAGGATACAGACAACCCGAACACCTATATAGGTGAAAAGGATGATGATGAAGGGGAGTTGGAGGTAGATCAAGATCCAATTGATGTTCATGGAGTAGAAGATAAAAATGATGCTTTCATATTTGTAAGGAGGAAGGGCGCCCAAGGGGAGGAAGGCATGCGAAGTGAGGAAAGGAGAAAAGGGGAAAGTACTAAGCGACCAGATATGCCCAAGCTCACTCAGGAGGAGGTGGATGAGAGAGTGACAAGGGAGGCGGAGAAGATAATTAATACCTTGGTCGACGAGGAGTTAGAGCGCAGCGCAGAACTTGTGCTCAGTGAATTCAAGGAAGAACAAAGGGAGAACAGTGTGGGTAGCACAAAAGGCCCAACCCTTTTCATAACTATTCCCAAGGGCGTGTGCATGTGAATTGAATGCGTGGAAGGGGGAAAAATAACAATGGGATATGTTGATGACCCCAACAAAGTTTTGCATGCACGTTTCCAAAGTACAGTGCCCAGCAAGGAGCTCATCGCCATGGAGTCCTTTGATCCGGAGGGTGGATACCCGCACACAAGGAAGATGTTATCATGGGTGTTTGACTCCCACCTTGATGAGTGTGAGTTCGAGGTTAAATAAGGAGTGGTACTAGTATTATCTGAGGGAAAGGGGGAAAACCCCATTGTAAACACACAACAACTATTATATGAGAAAGTATGTAATGTGCTCAACAAGGTATCTATGGAGATTGAGGCTAGGCTCTTCTACACGAATGACAGGGTTAAAGTCCTTGAGGACCTGTTGGAAAAGAGGAAGGAAGAAGTAGTTAAGCTAACGAAGGAACTTAGACTTGAAAATATGATCAACACTCAACTACAGAGGGAGCTTCAGGAGGAAAAGGCCAGGGTACGTGAAGTTTCCAAGAAGGTGGAGCTCATCTTCCAAGAAATTATCATGAAGCACCCGGACCTTAACCATCCCTCGCAAAAGTATGGATCCTCCCTTAAATGTCTAGAGGACTTGACTTGGATCCTCACCATGGAAAGGAAGCCTTTGGCCTTGGATTCGGTAGAGGAGGTAGCTACACACTTGGAGAAGGAGGAAAAATTGAAGGTCGTCGCACTCATGGCTGAATACAACAAGGTGCTTGATGATGTGAAGATAGCTGCACAAACCATGGGGGTCATCTATGACCATTGTGTGGATCAATACATGGTGATAAGCATGCTGATTTCTAGTGATGAGGCCAAGCTGAAGGACTTTAGGTAAAATAATAAGGGCAATAGAGCCGAGTGAGAAAATATCCTAGCCGAAGTGGAAAATAAATCTAAAGCTATTGAGAACCGGTGAGTCTCAATCAAAATTTGGCTAAAAGAGCTCTACAAGGTCATCATAAGGAAGATGGATGCCCTAGAGGATCATGCTAAAGAACTGGAGACTGTGGTGGAGACCATTACCACAAAAGGGGAAGGGTTAACCTTCGACAAGGTGAGTACCTTGGTTCGCGACATCCGCACTAGAGCGCAGGATGAAGTTAGCGCTTGGAATACACTGGAGGCTGACCTATGGAAAATTTTTCCCCTTCTTCTTTGAGCAGTTTTCCTTCTATTCTTTCTCTCCCCCATTCTTTATTCTTTCCCTCCATTATTTTCCAAGGCAAGGCCTTGCATTCTTTTTGTACTACATTCTTTGAAAAGGTTCCTGAGGGTAGAGAACAGGTGAAGTGTGGGGTAATGTTGGGCCCTTGATGTAGCTTCCAAATCTTAAAGGCACGTAGGCACACATGGCTAGAGGAAGTGCACAAGTGAAGGCGCGCAAGGTAGAATTCAAAAAGGGTTCTTATAAAACCAAGGACGCGCACCCAGAAAGAACAATTTGGGACTTATCCATTTTTGGCCTTTTGGCAGGACACATGAAGAACGTGTTCCATTTGGATAAGGTTCTAGCCTGGCAACAAGGTGTCCTGGAAGGAATATACCTTGTGATAGGAAGATCTAAAAAGCTAATCATGACATGGAGAGGCATGCGCCTGGGGCGACCCACACCTTAACACTTGGGGCTAGATCTGAGGTTGCAGAGGAGTTTGTTAGAGCCCAGATGCCTATTTATACGCACGCCCTTGGCAAAGAACAGAGACACAAGTGAGGTAGCGAACCTCTGCAAAATTACTGCGAGAACTATGGGATAAAAATGGGTAGATGATTATAGGAAGAATGTAATACAGGAATGGGGAATGAATTTTTTTTGTGAGCATTCATGTATGGATCCAGATATGGCTCATGACTATAGTATCCCTTCTGTAATATTTTATAAAGTAAGGATATGAATGAACATGAAATTTTACCATGAAAATTGTGTTAAGATCCTTTCTCTGTATTACCTGCATGTTTCTACTATGCTTTTGATGTTATATAATCATGAACCTTACTTGAATGTTAAGTCTATTTGTGGGTTTACAACTTCCTAGTTCTAGTAATTTTGTTGCGTGCTTATGCTTTTGTTATGACTGAAGGGGTATAGAAGCCGTTATGCTCTATAGATTTTCTTCATTTCTTTTAAATCACTAAGTTAAGATCATGAATTTGTCCTTCCACTAAACTCACATAAAAGAGAGACTCGGCTCCCTCTCGTACACCTCAGGTGAGTGCCTAGCGCCTGCTGGGTGATAGGCCGACACGTATGAGGTTCCCTTGTTTTCGGTGGGTGCAAAAGTGACTACAACCACCGAATGTTTTTTTAATCAATACTATTTTGTTAGGTCCTTTAACTTATCAATCCAACCATGTCACCAAGAAAATTCATCTCATTTGGATAGAAATGATTGAATAAGATTCTCCCACCATTAACACACTCCAATGCCATGACAATCAAGAGATCCTATTACATATGGGAGCGTATGACCATTTCCTTCAAAAATCCTTACCACCTAATATCAATCCTACTTAATGAATCCACCATCGACGTAAACCTAGGATCAGCTTAGGAACCTCATATAGTTAAAGTCGTTCCATCTCTAAATCCACAAGAATTAAAAGACTTCACCTCTTTCTTATCCAAATATAGTCAAGCTTTTACCTGGTCATTTAATTATATGCCAGGTATCGACCCCAATATCATCATAAATAACATCATCGTCTATCCTAATGTTAAACCCATTAAACATAATATGCGTAGGATGTATCCCAGTGTGGTTATCCTTATCAAGGAAGAGTTAGAATGTCTTCTTTTTGATAATTTAATCATACCCTTTGACTATCCACAATGGTTATCCAATATCATACCCATAACCAAAGCCTCAAGAAAGTTACGCATTTTCACTGACTTCTAGGATCTCGATCTTGCTTACCCTAAAGATGATTTCTCTATCTCGAATATCGATTTGCTAGTTGACTTAACATCTGGCCACAAAATTCTCTCCCTGATGGATGGATTTTTTTGTTACAATCAAATCCTCATCACCAATGATGATCAACATAAGACATTCGTCATCACCCCTTGGGTGACCTTATGATACCATATTATTCCCTTTGGAATTAAAAACTTTGGAGCCACTTATCAACACAACATGACATATATCTTCCATGATCTTATCCACAAAACTATAGAAGACTATGTTGATGATATTTTAGGAAAGTCTAAACAATGCACATACCATCTTATTTTCCTTGAATAATTATTCAACTGTCTTATCCAGTATTTACTTCGCCTTAACTCTACTAAGTGTGTTTTCAGTTTTCTCAATGGTAAAATCCTAGTGTTCATCGGGTCTATCTGAGGTATTGAAGTAGATCTGGAAAAAATTAAATCAATAATTAAAATGCCTCCTCCATCAAATCTAAAAAAATTACGTAGTCTTCAAGGTAAATGAAGTCTATCTGATGTTTCATATCTTAACTCTTAGACCATTGTCAACAATTCCACCACCTCCTTCGTAAAAATGTTGACTTTAGATGTGATCTCAATTTTCAAAAGGCTTTCAATGAACTCAAACACTATTTTCTATCACCACCCATACTCACATCTCCTCATGAAGGGGATCCTTTCTATCTCTACATATCTACCACAAATCATGCTTTAGGAGATATGCTCACTCATCAAGATGAGAAAGGTCACGAACAAGTTTTTTACTACATAAGCCATATTGTCCACGAATATGAAACCCGTTATACCGAAGCAAAAAAATTATGTTGTGATCTATACTTCACAACCTCCAAACTACGACACTACCTACTTGATCAAAAAACCTTTGCTGCCACAAACTTTAACCCACTTAAAACCATGCATTCTAAACCATACCACAACAACCATATAACTCAGTGGCTCATGCTTATGATCAAGTTTAAACTTGAATTAATATTACAAAAGTCTATTAACTGCCAAGCCATAGTTGACCATCTTGTAGAAGCACCCCTACCTGGAACTTATCTTCCTCGCGAATAATTTCCTGAAGAATCCATCAATACTATCAAAGAACATGAATTCATTCCTATCAAAATGACCCTCTTCTTTGATGGATCTAAATACTAGCTAGGGGAAGGGGTTGGTTTCATTATCATACCTCCCTGGTGGATTCCTATTCCACTATCATTTAAATTTATCATTGAATGTACTAATAACATGGTAGAATATGAATCCTTAATCATGGGACTCACCACTGTGATCCTATTAGGTGTTCATATCTTTGAAATCTATAGAGACTCACAAATCATCATCAATCAAGACAAAGGAGAGTATCAATGTAAAAATTAAATATTAAAAAAATATAAATCCAATGTTGATTTTCTCCTTGGAGCCTTCGATCATTACACTATCCAAACAATTCCATGATCTTATAAAAAATTTGCAGATACTATGGATTCTTTAGGAGCCCTCACAAAAAAAAGGTCAATTGACAACTCTAAAGTATTCATAGTCATTCAAATATTAGATCACCCCTCACATTAAAATTAACTCCCTCCTATCAAAATTGTTGACAATCATCCATTGATCTATGGTATGCTCAAATATTTGACTATCTTTTCAAATTTTAAATCCCTGCAGACTTATCACAAAACACTCAATGATCATTTCTTCAACATGTCACTCGTTACATCATCATAGGTGATATCTTATATAGATGCAAATTTAATGGCATGCTATTAAGGTGTCTTAAATCTCATAAATATGTCAAAGTAATCCAAGAGGTCCTGTTGATGCAAAATCACTGCACCCCTGGATGTTGATTAGATTTCTAGGATGATCATACTAGCATCTAGTGTGATTGCATAACATTGAATCCTTTCTCCAAGTGTGGGACTTTCAAAATGAGAAAGGAATCTCCAGAGAAGGCTGGTTCCTATTCCTCTATTCAGATGCACATAAAAACACAGAGGTTTTACTCAAAACCTAATCTAATCTGCTAAGGAGACAGGGTAAGAAGATGCATAAAAATAAACCTAAGCTAACAGAGGCGATGTACCGAGGAATGAAGAACACCTATCTTTCCAATAAACACAAACCATTCAAATGTGATGCAAGATCATGCACAGATAACAAAAATTGCAGTGAAAGATCAGGAGGATGCAAATGAACATAGAGAGGGCTGAGAATCATCCACAAACATGCATTACTTGCTCCAAAGGTCGATACAATACACTACAGAATGCCAAGAGGCATGATTGAATTACAGTTTCAAATGGGAGGTTCGAACTCCACAAATTCACCTGCCAAAGAGAGGAAGGGAGGGGAAAAACAGGAAGGTTCGACCTTTAGAAAGAAGCCCCTCCTTACAATTTATAGGAAGAATGGGAGAGGGAAGAGAGAGGAAATCCAGATCTACCCCAACCACTTCTAGGTTACATTTAACTCATCTCATTATGGTAGAAGTGGTGAATCCTGGCAAAATGGCGGACTGTCTAGCAGAAACGGCGAACTGTCTGTTGTATTAAATCTGGTTGTTGAAACGTCACTTCTGTCTATTATCACGCGCTAGAGACATTTTCTTGATTTTCTCTCTCCAAACTGAACCAAAATGCAAGATTGACCCTGGAATCATGTAGAGAATTTCACCAACTTTCCATTGATATGAAGAATGTGAAAATCCAAGCTCTGGATTGAAAGTTATGGCGATCTGAAGATTTTAGGGAAAAAATAGGCAAAAGACAGATTTTGAATTTTTTCCCGCGCTCTGCCACCTAGATGACACGTGTTGGGCACTGATTGGCCATGAAATTCTCTCTCCTCTACCTCCCATGGGTTTCCCTTTGAAATTTTGATGTTTTCTTACACTTTGGAAAAAATTTCATTTTTTCCCCGCGCCCCCACCACTTGGGACACGTGGCGTGATCTGGTTGGAGGACGGGGCACGGGGTCATCCTTGTCTTTTAATTTTTTGAGCCAAGACTTTTGTCAAATTTTCCTAAGTCTTTCCCTAGCTCCAAACTCCCCCACCTTAGGACACATGGCATGCTCTGATTCATCCTCGGCTCCTTCGGCTCTTCACGTCCTCCATGTACTTTTGTCCCAATTGTCCCTAACTGCCTGGGACAAATTCTTCCAAACCGCCCGATTCGGGCTTACTCGTCCCTCTTTGCAGTGAAGACACGCAGCGAGATTCCATTGGCTCTCATCTCCTTCGGCTCTTCGCGTCCCGCGTGTACTTTTGGCTCGGATGTCCCAAACGAAAGTCCTCTATTTCGGCTGAACCGGCCAGTTCGCGTCCTCCGTGTACTTTTGTCCCAACTGTCCCGGACTGCCTGGGAAAAATCTCTCCGACCCGCTCAAAATGGACTGACTTGTGCCAAACCGGCCGATCCACGTCTTCCGCGTACTTTTGGCCCGGATGTCCCTGACTGAGCGAAACAAGACTCAGGTAATTTTCTTCATTTTTTCAGCTAGTTCGGCTTTTCGCGCCCCTCGCGTCTCGATGTCCCAATTGTCCCAAATGCTGCGCAGACCACCTGGCGGATTTTCGGCCGATTTGTGCTCCGACGTCCCAACTGTCCCAAGAACCGCCTGGACTAGGATTTAGCTGATTTTCCAACTATACTATTCCTTACTATTCTCTTTCATATTAGGGTTTTATTTCATCTAGAATAATTTATTTACATTTATTTCATACTGCTTTTGGTTCATTTACAATGTTTTAGTCCTCCTAGCTTGATTAACATTAATACCCTATATATCCCTTTAGGCCATCTAGATAAATATTTATTTTTGCTAATCACTTTGATATGGCCTCAAGTTAAGTGTCATTGATTTTTGCACCATTCTTGGTTCTCCTCCAAGAAACTCAAATACCCATGGGAAAGGATCATAAGGTTTTGACATGAAGTCAGGCATATCAAGTGTTTGATATTGGACCACCATGACTCTGTTGCATCCAAGGGGAAGGTTAGATTCCTAGGATGTTTAGGAGAATGAAATGGGTCAATCTCTCCTGGTTCAAGTTGTTCAATAGGAATTTCTCTAACCTTTTCCTTCCTATGAATCTCCATAAGGGGTGAAACATCAATGCCTTCCTCTACTACAATTTTTCTTTTGGATTATATTTTTGAATGAGGGGACCAAGTGGCTGCATCAAGTGTCCTATGAGAAGAGGTGATAGATACTTTCTTGGAAGAATTTAGTGTTTCTCCACTTTCAATGATATAATCCCTTATCTTTGAACCATTCTCTTGACATATTGATTGTTTTCATGGTCCTCTCCTTGATGTCACTAGAATCTCAAATATTTTATGGAGTGGAAGGAAGAGGATATGACCTCAATGCTTAATACTCATGGTCAAATAGGTTATATCCATTGTCAGCCGCTCCTTCAACAAACCATTCAAGTTTGAAATATTTCATTTGATTCTTTGTAATTCTCATATAGTCCCATCTTCTGACCTCAAAATCATCCACACAATTGGCCCAATAGTCCTCAATTTTTGAAATGTGATTCAATCCCAACAAGAGGAATGACTCATGGTCCTTTCTGAGGTCACAGTTGAGCCTGGCCATATAGGAATACAAATTTAATGTTGCAAGGGAAGATTTAATGTTTTCTGCACCAAACACTCTTGTATGAATAAATTCCTAATGAAATAGGGAATGGGACATCCTCTCTCTTTTCATTCTTTCCATTGTGTGAACATAGGACAATTATTGGCACAAATCAATCATGGTGATCTTGTCACTCAGATATTTTGGTAATTGGTGAGGGGAGAGGTCAAAACCTCTGACCATGAGATAGGTGAAGGTGGTAATTTGAATGAAGTGAATTCCATACTTCTCAATCAACTCAGTTTCATGTGATGATATTCTCTTCTTGGGATTTCCCTCAAGTATCCTTATGAAAAACATGGTGAATGCATTTTTCACCCTCGAGAAATGAAAGCTACTCTCTTGGAATATGAGGTGAGTATACTTATCAAATGCAAGAGAATTCTAAGTTGCATTTGGGGCAGTAAAGAGACCTTGGAATGCTATTTTATATGCGATATCATACACTAAATATGATTTCACTGATAACTTCTTAGAGGTAGGCAACTCCACCAACTTCATGTGAATGTTGTTACTTATGATTTTCCCCTCATCAATCATTTGAATGTTGTTACTTATTGTTACTTATGACCAACAACTAGAATGAATTGGCCCATCTAGTCATGGAAGTACTTCACAATTTTTTCTCCCATCACCCTATTTAGTAGGACCAATGCATCAGATTAGGCCTTGTGAAATTCACTTCGGGAAAATAATTTAGGCATCCAAGATGGTTGTCTTCCTTGTTTAAGCTATGACCCCACTATCACTCCCTGCAAGTATGAATCTATTTGTGCCCATTCTTGAGAGGAAAATTAATGAGTGATGATAGTCATATTATTTCAAGTGGGAATCCATAAGCATTGTGAAATTCCCTTTGAAGTGAGAACTACCAGAATTGATTTTCCATTAGCAAGAATTGTTCTCAAATCAGGGTCATAATGCTCAGCACAGGATATAAATATATATGTGCTTTGAACTAACAATGGATGAAAACTTTCCCAAATTAAGAAACTTAATAAAATATTATCCTCCATAGGTTCTAGAGGTTTGTTCAAAATTCTTTCTTTGAGATTTTCCAAATCCATGTGAGAGATATCACTATCTCCTAGATTGGGGTATTTAATGGATAATGTGGAAATTGGTACAAATCGTGTGTTATTAATATTCAAGGTGACACATGACTGAAATGGAGGAGTGTGACAAATTTGAACACAATATGACAACTTACTAATTTTAGTAAGTCACAATTGAATGTCTAGTTTTAGCAAATTTCACAATTGTCACTTTTTTCCTGTTTTGGATTTGAGAGAGAGGGAAGTGTTGCTAAAAAACACTGATTTATAAGACTTAATATTAGTGCAAGGTAATTTTTGTTGCAAATCAGTAGCACCCCTGGATGTTGATCGGATTTCTAGTTTGATCATCCTAAGCATCCAGTGTGATTGCACAACATTGAAACCTTTCCCCAAGTGTGGGACTTGTAAAATGGGAAAGGAATCTCCAGATTAGAGGTTGGTTCCTCAACTCCTATGATCATATTTATCACTTACAATTTGCAGAGATTTATATTCCTAGTTCCTACTCTAAATTTCAAAAGGGGAAAGAGATAGAGAATGTAAAAACTAAAACTAATACTAATGGGTGATGCACCAAAGGAGTGGTGAGAATTTCTCACTTCTGCAAATTGACACATTTCACAAAATGCAACAAAACTTCATGCACAAACTGATAACTGTAATGGAGAATCAGAAATTAGTCAAACAACACAAGCAGAGGATAGAAACTTAATCACAGGGCCTGTATTGTTATTTTAACATCAAAAATCACTTGCATTACAACACCTGAGAGGAAAAACAGGTTGCAGTCTTGAAAAAGGTATGATATTCCACCAAAATCACTTTAAGTGACAAAGGAATCCTGTAATACATGAAAAAAAATGTTCACCCTTCGAAAATGAGCCAAATCTAGATTTTACAGTGCAAGGGACGAGCCCAGGAGAGAGAAACACGGGAAAATGTGGGAGAGATTCAACCATTGACCAAAATGCCATCAAAACAGCATGGGCATCCTTACAGACCCATTCCCTGACATTTTTAACCATGCTGGGAGAGAATACGAGCCATTCTTCATTAAAAACGGTGGTTGAAACGTCATTTCTGTCCATGACCATGTGCCAGAGGTGTTTTTCAATTTCCTCTCTCCAAAATTCATAAAAATGCAAAAATGACCTTTGAATCCTGTAGATAATTTCACCAGCTTTCCATTGATATAAAGAACGTGAAAAAATGAGCTCTGGATCGAAAGATATGGCGATTTGAAATTTTAGGGTAAAACAAGGCCAAATCGGGTCGGCGGGCAAAAAATTTGAATTTTTCACCTTTTTGGTCATTTGGAAAATTTTCCAAAATTTCCCCATGCTCTGCCTTTCCAGGTGCCACGTGGAACATGTTTTTATTGGGCACGGGCCCATCCTGCTCCATTTTCCTTTGTTTTTGCCTTTGGAAAATTTTCTAAAATTTCCCTGCCCGGGCCGATGAGCTGAGGACACGTGGCATGCGCTGATTGGGCGCGGGCCTGTCCTTCCAACTTTTTCCACGGGCCGTTTGATCAATTTCGACCTGGACACGTGGCACAACCCCATTCGATGCGGGTTTGCCCCTCTCTATTTTTCCTTGCGGGATTTTCTTAAGTTTTGGCGCCACCTGGACACGTGGCACAACCCCATTCGATGCACAATAAGGGGGGTGGGCTTTCCTCTCGAAATTTTCCTTTGTTTTCTCCTTTGGAAAAAATTCCCAAACTTTCCCGCCACCCACCTATCTGGGACACGTGGCGGCATATCATTGGCCATGGGCCCTCCACAACATTTTTTAATTTTGTGCCAATGCTTTGGGAAAAAATCCCAAATTCCTCCTGCGCTCCACATGTTCTAAGCTTCGGTGACACGTGGCATTACCTGATTCGTCGGCAGGGGTAGCGGGCTAAAACTTTTTGGTGAAGCACTTTGCCAAAAACCCAACTTCTCCTCTGCCCACCAAAACTTCGACTTCATAGGACACGTGGCACGTTTTTACTAGCCGTGGGCCCTTCTTTTAAAATTTTCCATGTGCCAACACTTAGCCAAATTTTTCAAATTTTCCCCCTGGACACGTGGCATACCCCATTCATCAGCGGGCTTGTGGGGAAAATATTTTATTTTGAAAATTTACCAAAACACTTGGTAAAAAAAACCAAGTTCTCTTCCGATCTCTGTCACCTCCCTGGACACGTGGCGGCATCTCATTGGCCGCAGGCCTTTCAAGGGAAAATTTCCCACAAAAACTCCGCCGAGCCATAACTTCAAAAATACATGGAGTTAGGAGGAAGACTTTACCTTTCTGGAAAGATGAGAAAGAGCTCTATCCAATGGTTCCATCTCTAGAAAGTTTTGAGTGCCTAAAAAGCAAAATATTATGACTGAGGCACAAGAGAGGGAAGAATGAGAGGAGTTAGCCACAAAAAATGAGCAGGGGTACATTTTAGATAACAATTTTGGCGACTCAGAGGGGTCATCTGCCTGCTGGATGAAGTTACTAGTTGCCTAAAGCAATCCATTGGGCATGGAGTCACCATATTCTCTGTTTGATACCCCAACTGACTAGAACACTGCAAGGAGGAAGATGGAATATCACCTGATGGAGCAAGGCCTGCAAACACATCTCCAGGAACAGCAAGCTTGTGCCAAAGCACTTAGGGAAAGAAAACTAACCTACATCAAAATAATGTGCACAAGCACTTGGAGGAATGAAAACCTAAGCTAATATTTACAAGGTGGAGAATTTCCCTTTAGTAGCAATGCTTTAGATGGATTCCATTGACTGGAATCTATAGTTCTTCACCATCCAATGAAGACAATTGGAAGGCATTGTTGTCCTTACACTTTGTGACCATGTATGGGCCACTCCAAATGGCATCAAATTTTGAATGCCTTCCTAGTTTGGCTCTATCTGCATCCCATTTTAACACCAGATCTCCAACTTGGAAAGAATTATCCTTGGCCTTCTTATCAAAGGTCTTATTTATCAAAGCCTGATCCTTCTCCATTGCTTAGGATGCCTGATTTCTGATTTCTTGGAGCTCCATCAATTCTGCATATCTAACCTCCATGGGCTCAAACTCCAACAGCTCCAATTGTTTCATGAGTTCCAATGTTGGCAATTCAAGTGACATGGGAAAAATTGCCTCTCTTCCATAAACAAGTTAAAATGGAGAGTTACATGTAGATCTTTTGGGAGTTATCCTATCAGCCCATAAAGCTGATTTCAATTTAGTATGCCAAGACCTCAGATTCTCATCAAGAGTCCTCCTAATGATCCTCAACAAGTTCTTGTTTGTAGACTCAACCTGGCCATTACCCTGAGGGTAATAGTTTGATGAAGTGCTTAGGTAGATCCCATTCTTGACAGCCCATTCAGTCACCTTGGACCCAATGAATGCCAATGCATTATCTGATATTATTGTAGCAGGTATGCCAAATCTGGTTGTTATTCCCTCATAGAAGTCTAGGATGCTAGATTCATTTGCTTCCTTGAGTGCTACTGCTTCAGTCCAT
Organism: Taxus chinensis; assembly: GCA_019776745.2. Taxonomy (NCBI): domain Eukaryota; kingdom Viridiplantae; phylum Streptophyta; class Pinopsida; order Cupressales; family Taxaceae; genus Taxus; species Taxus chinensis. The sequence continues at coordinate 39,927,591 of CM034146.1, read as the reverse complement.
TTGGTGAAGTAATCTGTGGCTGTTAAAATCCACTTGTGCCCTTGGCTTGAATTGGGATTAATGACTCCAATGAAGTCTAAACCCCATTGCATGAATGGCTGGTCAACTGAAATTGGATGCAATGGAAGGGCAGCTAGCTCTCTTTACCTGTGAAGAATGCACAATTCTTGCACCTCTTGATCCATGCATAGCAATCACTGAAAATCTTGGGCCAATAATAGCCAGCCCTCATGATCTTTAGAGCTGTCACTCTTGGTGCAAAATGACCACCAACTGGTCCACCATGGAACTCTTCCAACACCCTATGAATCTGATTTGTACCAATGCATCTCAGCAGTACTCCATTCACATCTCTCTTGAACAAAACACCATCAACAAGGGCATATGGGATAGCCTGCAATCTGAAGTGTCTTCTTTTGGTCTTGTTCATCTATGGAGGGCATAGGCCTATGCTTAGGAAGTGCATTATACCTTGGGTCCAGCAAGGAATGGGGACACCATTATTCTCTTCTTGAGTGCTTCCTTGCTCATGGTTGTCTTGCAATGCCAAAACAGCCTCCTTCTCATTGCATGCTTCCTTTTGTTTGCTCAAAATCAGCTGCTCACACAATCCTTTTCCTCTGACCAACTTGGTAACTTTGATTTCAATGTCATACTCCATGACACGAGTAATCCAACCTGCCCTCTTTTCATTCAAGTCTTTGTTGAGGAGGAAGTCTTTAACTCCCACATGAGAAACCAGCAATTGGACCTTATTGTTTGAAACTAGATGCTTGAATTTCTTCAAGCTCCTGATTACTGCAAGAACATGCTTCTCAATGAAAGAATATCTCACCTCATAGTCCTCCAAGCTTTGGCTGAAGAAAGCAATTGGCTGCTCATCATTGTCTTTGTTCTGCTGTACCAAAATTGCAGAAATAGTATCATCACCCCCAAATGCATAGAGGATGAAATCCTTGGAGAAATCTGGGTTGATGAGAGTTGGGGCTTGAGAGATGGCTTCTTTGATTGCTTCAAAACTTTCCTTTCCTTCTGCTGTCCATTTGAAAGCCATGCTTTTCTTTAACATCTTGGTGATAGGTTTGACAAGGGCTGCAAAATTTGGGACAAACCTCTGAACAAAATTTATTCTCCCCAAGAAACTTTGAAGGGCCTTCTTGTGGCTTGGCAATGGCAGTGCTCTTATGGCTTCAACTCTTTCTGGATCAATTGCTAATCCTTCTTTAGAGACAATGTGGCCAAGGAGCTTTCCTTCATGGGCTAGAAAAACACACTTTTTAGGATTCAAGGAGACTCCAAATCTTCTGCACCTTGTGGAACACTTGTCTCAAATGAAAGAGGTGGTCTGCTGCATTTTTTGAAAAAACAGTGATATCGTCAAGATATATCAGCACTATGTTGTTAATCAAACCTTGAACGCCATGTCCATTGCTCTTTGGAAAGTAGCTCCAGCGTTGGACAACCCAAATGGCATTTTCCTGTATGCATAAGTTCCCCATTTGGTTGTAAAGGTTGTCTTGAACTGATCTTCTTCCTTCACCATAATCTGATTGTACCCTGAATAGCCATCAAGTAATGAAAACCTCTCAGAGCCAGCAACAACTTGTAAAATCTGCTCCATGGAAGGAAGTGGATAATGGTCCTTGAGAGATGCTCTATTCAAATCTCTGAAGTCAACACACAATCTGATTTCCCCACTCTTCTTTCTAACTGGAACCAAGTTGGCAACCCAACTAGAATGCTTGATAGGGAATATGATTCTTGATTCTATCAACTTATTCAATTCTTTTCTCATGAGGGGCTCCATGTGTGGATTGACTGGCCTTTGTTTTTTCCTGATGGGCTTTAGTATTTGGATCCAATTCAATGGTGTGTTGAGCTAACTTAGGATTGAAACCTTTCAAATCTTCATAGCTCCAAGAAAACACATCAGGGAATTCTTGACAAAGTTGTATGAACTCATACCTTTCTTGCTCAGTTGTCATCTTACCAATTTGGAGTGATTTGCCTTCTTCCATCGAGATGGACACTGAATCTTCCCCCTTGACTTGGATGTTTTCTTTCTCCTTCCTAAACTGATCATTAGGATTGAAAATGGACTCCAAAGTAATAAGTCCCTTTGGTAGTTTGTTGGTTCTCAGCTGTACCACTTGGTCACCATACTGCTGCTCCAACTTTTCCTGATTTTTAGCTGAAAAATCAGCCTCTTCTTGCAAGAAATGGATGATTTGCTGATCATTTTCAAACACTTGCCAACTTACATTGTTGTCTGGCACTGAAGGCCTCACAATCATGTGGATGTTTGGCTGTACTTTGTCTTTTTGAATGCTTTCAACAATGTCAAAGGCTGCCCCAACTGCTGCAAGCCTGTCAACAGCTTGGTTCTCTTTTCTAGGAATGGATTTTATGCCAAAACCCTCAAAATCTTCAATGAGGTCCCACACCCTATTCTTGTAGCATTTGAGTAGATCATTCTTGATAGCATGTTGCCCCTTAACTTGGTTGACAATCAACTCACTGTCACCAAAGACTTGCAAGTTCTTTATCCCCCTTTTGATTGACCAATGCAATCCTTGTATCAAAGCTTCATATTCAGCAGTGTTATTAGAGCATGCAAACTGAAATCTAAAAGTTGAATAATACTTAACTCCTTGTGGTGAAACAAGCATAGCTCCCCCTCCTGCACCTTGTCTACTCCTTGATCCATCAAAAAACAACTGCCATACCTCATTGTCATCCTTGTGGTCTGGCTTGGTGATGCTAGGAATAGGCTGATTTTCTTCATGCATGCAATAGACTCCTAACTCAGATTCTTCTATTTCTTGATAAGGATCAAAAGCATGCACCTTGTTTTTCCCATTCATCAAGAGTTAGATCTGGGATGCTTCCAACCTTGGTATCAGCTTCATCAGTGCTTAGGATAATCTTCTTGATCAAATGTTGAACAATTTGTATTGATCTAGACTTGGAGTGTAAGGCTCAATGTGAAAGTTTGCAATAGGTTCAGATCTGATTGTGGCTTTAGTTCCATATCTTTTTCTGAACAACATGTGTGACCAATCAGCAGATAAGTAACCTCCAATCTTGGCTATGAAATCCCTTGACAAACATAGGGCAAAGAGTGGTGGAAGGTCTATTACTGAGACATCTTGCAAAACAACAACATTGGGGCAGGCATGCAAGGTAAGACTCAAGTTTTTTATCACTCCAACTATTGTTACTGCTGTCCCATCCAATTGCACTACCCCTTTGGATATGGTTTCATACTGAATTCCCAACTGATCAGCTATTTTCTTGGGCATTACTGAACTACTTGCCCCGGAATCAATCATGCAATTGTGTACTAGTTGATTTCCAATGATCAATGAAACATAGAATGGAGGGGGCTTCAACATTTTACCTTGCTGTCCTCCATGATTCCCCTCAGGCTGGGCAGCATTTGTGAGCACTTTCTCTTACATTTGGACTTGCTGATTTGAAGTTGACCAGTCCTTCATGGCAGCTTGTAGCAAATCTCTTTGGCCTGGGATAGATAGTGATTCCCACATTGATATGTTCACATTTTTCTTCTTCATCTGATCAATGATATTGAATGGAGATGAAGCATATCCCTTTGCTGTCCCTTGGCCTGCACATTCATTCCTTGCACATGGGCAACAACAACTGGCATTTGAGTTGGCTTAGGAGCTGTTTTGGTTAGTCCGTCTGTGTTTGGATTGAATTTTGTTTGCCAATAGTTTGTGGAGTGATAGAAGATTGAGGATTGCTTGGGGCTAATGGCTGTTCTTCACCCAAATTTCTCCTCTTTGACCTTGTGTTGGCTGCAACACTTTGGGAAACCGTTTGATTCATGCCACAAAAATCTTCTGCCTGCCAGTTTACAAGTGTGGTATCATTTGGAGTTGACTACTACTGGAATGTTTCTTGATTTCCACCCTCACCCTCCACACCAGTTGTTGTCACCATCAATGCTTGATTCAAGGCACCGTTGAAGCACATGGATTGGTTGTGAGGTTTGTTGCATGGGAAACACCAATCATACTCTTGAGCTACATTGTTTTGTACTGGCACTAATGCTTTAGAGGCAGATGTAGCATTAGGATTATAGGGCTGAAATGGTCTATTGGCAGGAGGCCTTGTTTGATTCAAATTTGCAGCTGGATTGGGTGATCTTTGGGGTTGATATGGTTGCATGTTAGGCTGAACTTGAGGCTGGAAGGGAGGTCTAAAACCTTGGGCTTGTTGCCTCTTGAGTGTAACCAGCTCATTACCTAAATTTTGTAATTGCTTCATGACTTCTTGAAGTTCATTTGAGGCACTAGAAGATGAAGTAGAAGCTTCATTTGAATTTTTATTTCTAGGAGTGGGAATACGAGCTAAATTAGGCACTTGGCTAGTACTTGGGCTCTCTAAACTTGGAAACAATGGCATTGGAGGCCTAGGAGCTAGTTTTCCAGCTTGAATCAAACAATTTTCAGCTCTAATGGCAATGCTATAAGCAATGGGGATAGTTGTGCCTCCCATGGATTGAATTAACATAGAAATATCAGAATTTAAAGCTTTAAGGTAATAAAGGAAAGCACCTTCTGCTGTTGGCCTGACTGCCACTGGAATTCTCTCCCAAGTTCTTTGAAATCTGAAATTAAAATCAGTCAGCTGCTCATTGGGAGCTCTCTTGATGGTTGTCATCTGCTCCAAAAGGGACAAGTTGTCTCCCTTTTCTCCAAACTGCTCATGGAGGGCTATACATAGCTAGTTCCAATTTTGAATAGAACCTAAGGCAAGACTCCTGAACCATTGCAAATCTTTCCCTTTGAATGAAGATGCCAACAGTTTGACAGCAACTTGCATCTCATTGATCTCATGGATTGCACAAATGTTAGCAATATCCTTGACATGATCACCAGGAGTAGTCTGATTCTCTCCAGTAAAGTATGGGATGTTCTTTCAATGCTGCAACTGGGATTGGATTTTGTGCATTGAGAGCAAGTGGGCTGCTACCAGTGAAATTGACATAGGGGTTGTTTTGTGCCATTCTGATTGGCCTTAAAACCCTTGTTGATTGAATGAAAGGCCTACCAGGTGGAGGAGTTGAGAGAGTTCTATTTGGTGGAGATGGAGACCTTTGAATCCTCCTCCCTCTTTCCCTTCTTCTTTAGGAGATAACTGCAGATACTCAAATAACACCTCTTCTTCTCCAGCTCTTGACCTTGTAGTGATTCTTCTCATGAGTTTTCAGGCCTGCACTTGCTAAAACCAGCCGATTCTTCTTCCTTGGAGTCACCAGATGTGTAGTTTATAGCTCTTTAAAGCAAGAAAATTGCAACAAATACACATCAATTTTGTTGTAATGAAGATGAAGACCTCTAAGGTCCCACCGGGCATGCCAAAACTGTTGTTGCAAATCAGCAGCACCCCTGGATGTTGATCAGATTTCTAGTTTGATCATCCTAAGCATCCAGTGTGATTGCACAACATTGAATCCTTTCCCCAAGTGTGGGACTTGTAAAATGGGAAAGGAATCTCCAGATTAGAGGTTGGTTCCTCAACTCCTCTGATCATATTTATCACTTACAAGTTGCAGAGGTTTATATTCCTAGTTCCTACTCTAAATTTCAAAAGGGGAAAGAGATAGAGAATGTAAAAAACTAAAACTAATGCTAATGGGTGATGCACCAAAGGAGTGGTGAGCATTTCTCACTTCTGCAGATTGACACAGTTCACAAAATGCAACAAAACTTCATGCACAAACTGATAACTATAATGGAGAATCAGAAATTAGTCAAACAACACAAGCAGAGGATAGAAACTTAATCACAGGGCCTGTATTGTTATTTTAACATCAAAAATCACTTGCATTACAACACCTGAGAGGAAAAAAAGGTTGCAGTCTTGAAAAAAAATGTCTGATATTCCACCAAAATCACTTTAAGTGACAAAGGGAGCCTACAATACATGGAAAAAATGTTCAACACTTCGAAAATGAGCCAAATCCGGCTTTTACAGTGTAAGGGACAAGCCCAGGAGAGAGAAACACGGGAAAACGTGGAAGGGATTCAACCATTAACCAAAATGCCATCAAAACACCATGGGTGTCCTTACAGACCCATCCCCTGACATTTTTAACCATGCTGGGAGAGAATGCGAGCCATTCTTCATTAAAAACGGTGGTTGAAACGTCATTTCTATCCATGACCACGTGCCAGAGGTGTTTTTCAATTTTCTCTCTCCAAAATCCATCAAAATGCAAAAATGACCCCAGAATCTTGTAGAGAATTTTACCATCTTTCCATTGATATAAAAAACGTGAAAAATGAGCTCTGGATCGAAAGATATGGCCATTTGAAATTTTAGGGCAAAACAGGGCCAAATCGGGTTGACGGGCAAAATTTTTGAATTTTTTACCTTTTTGGTCATTTGGAAAATTTTCCAAAATTTCCCCACGCTCCGCCATTCCAGGTGCCACATGGCATGTTTTGATTGGGCACGGGCCCATCCTGCTCCATTTTCCTTTATTTTTGCCTTTGGAAAATTTTCTAAAATTTCCCCGCCGGGCCGATGAGCTGAGGACACGTGGCATGCGCTGATTGGGCGCGGGCCTGTCCTTCCAAATTTTTCCGCGGGCCATTTGATCATTTCTGACCTGGACACATGGCACAACCCCATTGGATGTGGGTTTGCCCCTTTCTATTTTTCCTTGCGGGCTTTCTTAAGTTTTGGCGCCACCTGGACACGTGGTGAGATTCTATTGGCTCGCAATAAGGGGGGCGGGCTTTCCTCTTGAAATTTTCCTTTGTTTTATCCTTTGGAAAAATTCCCAATTTACTCCGCCATGCTCCGCCTTTCCAGGTGCCATGTGGCGGCATATCATTGGTCACGTGGAGCCCTCCACAACATTTTTTACTTCTGCGCCAAATGTTTTGGGAAAAAATCCCAAATTCCTTCCGCGCTCTGCCGGTCCTGAGCTCTGGTGACACGTGACATTTGCTGGTTCGTCGGCGGGGGCAAGCGGGGTCACAACTTACCTTTTGAATTTTGGTGAAATACTTTGCCAAATTCCCAACTTCTCCTCCCACCCTCCGCCACTCCTGACCTCATAGGACACGTGGCACGTTTTAATTGGCCGCATGGGCTCTTCCTTCAAAATCTTCCATACGCCAACACTTAGCCAAATTTTTCAAATTTCCCCCCTGGACACGTGGCATCACCTAATTCATGCCAGTGGGCCTGTGGGAAAAAAATTCTTCTATTTGAAATTTCGCCAAAACACTTGGTGAAAAAAAACCAAGTTCTCTCTCCAACCCCCGCCACTTCCATGGACACATGGCGGCATCTCATTGGCTGTGGGCCTTTCAGGGGAAAATTTTCCCACAAAAACTCCGCCGAGCCATAACTTAAAAAATACATGGAGTTAGGAGGAAAAATTTACCTTTCTGGAAAGCTGAGAAAGAGCTCTATCCAATGGTGCCATTTCCAGAAGGTTTTGAGTGCCTAAAAAGCAAAATATTATGACTGAGGCACAAGAGAGGGAAGAATGAGAGGAGTTAGCCACAAAAATGAGCAGGAGTACATTTTGGATAACAGTAATCTTGCTAGAGCCTTAATATATTTATAAATAATTCTTTGGGTGTCAGATCATAATGAAATCAAATTTATGTATTTTTTATTTTTCACCAGGATGTTTTGCTCCAAAATTCAAGAGTTTTTTATCGCTGAGTTTTTTGTAGATATAAAAATGAAAAAAAAATAGCTTTAAATTTTTTATGGCTGTAGAAAAAATATCATAGCATCAATGGAAAAAAAATACTCTTCTTAAAGGTTTTTTGGAGAGGAAGAGGTTGTCAAATTTTCATGGAAAACGGGCATGGGGTTTGGAAGATATGAGCAAAAAGATGTTTTTGGGCATGAAGGGTGTTTGAAAAAAAAATGACAGAATAAAAAAATACCATAAGAAATGGAGGAGAGGAAAAACACAAATGAGCTTCAAAACTTGGTTCAGGGAAAATTTTAGTGGTGAATCTTTGTTAATTCATGAATATTCTGGTTTTTGAAATTTGAAATTGGCAAATTTTTTAGGTAGGAATTAAGACAGGGTCACCAAATTTTTCTAGGTACAAGTTAATTTTAGGGGTTAATTTGTCATTACTGTGAAATAGATATTCAATTTTTTTTCCTTAATGTTGTCAGCTAGTAGCATTTTTAATGCTATCAGTCGACAACATATAGTATGTTGTTAGTCAGTAGCATTTTTTATGCTACCGTTCGACAACATATAGTATGTTGTCGTCTAGTAGCATAAAATATGTTACCGTATGATAGCATACTATATGCGTTCGACAGTATATTTTATTCTATTGGCTGAAAACATAAATATATGTTATCAGTCGGGATCATTTTTTATGTTAGCGGTTGATATCATTCTTAATGCTATCGGCCAGTAGCATAAAAAAATGCTACTGAGCGGTAGCATAAAAAATTGCTACAGGTCGACAACATTTTTTATGCTACTAGATGATAGCATAAATATATGTTGTCGACCGGTAACATAAAAAAATGCTACTAACCAGTACCATAAAAGAATAAAAAAATATGTTGTCTCCATATTGGCCATTAGCATGAAATTCAATTTTCAAAAATTTGCCATGGAATTTCTAGGAATTTTTTAGGGGGGGTCTTAAAATTTTCCCTAAATTGGTTAAGTGTTGCATTTGAATGGTTTCTCCCTTTTTAAACTTGTTTTCCCTCCCATTTGAACTTCTTAACTCATGTTAGACCCAAACAAGCTAACCTGGGTTTTGTGGAGGTTGGAGATGTGGTTACACCCTAGAAAATAGGGGGAAAAGGGACAAAGGGATATCATCCCCTCAAAATAATTCCATGGGTGTTTGCTTCATGATAATGGGGAAACATATGTGAGTTGAAGACATCTTCTGAACACTCTGGGTTGTGGGTTTAAGTGACGAAAATGATCCAAGGATGGGGGAGCCATTTTTATTTCCTTTGTTTCCCCTTGGCTATTGGAACAAAATTAAATGAAAACATCATACCTCCAAATGGTTGCGAAGGGGTGCTTCTGCCATGAAAAGTGGTTATAAATGAATTTTGACGAGTTTATAACATGTTCCTAGCACTTTATGTTGGCACTCAAGTGAGGAACTAACTCCTCTGTAGGGGCAACACATTTTGGTGTCCCCCATGTCCCCTTGGCTGGTACAAAGGGACATGGGGACATCAAACTTTCAAATGGCTGCCAAGGGGTCCATTTTCCATTAAAAGTGGCAAAAAGTCAAGTTGGGTGATTTTATAACCTTTCTAACACCCTATGTTGTTACTTAAGTGACGAAACCAAATATTCCACAAGGGAGCACATTTTGGTGTCCCCAATTTCCCCTTGAACTAAGGGAAAAATAGGAAAAGGGACATCAGGCCTCCAAAACCCCACCCAAACTTTTTGGAATGTTGATGTCATCAAACATAACATGAAAATAGTTTGAGGGGATTTTTAGGATGAGGATAAAGACATGGAGTTATAAGGGCCAAAAGTATATGACTTTGAATCCAAACGACTCTCTGAATCCCTTCCTACCATTTTTAAGACCTTGTTTAGCTTTTTATTTTCGTTTTAAGTCCACTTTCCACTTTTTTCCATTCGTGTGTGCCAGTAATCAGAGTTACCACCAGAGTCCAGAATGAGTATGAACAAATATAACATATGTACCATGAAGAGAGTCTAGTTATTTCCATTATGACATTTTTTAGGCTCATAACTCTTCTCTAGGTTTCTAAAACCCTTCAATAAAGTTCCGCCTAGTAGAAAGACTCTTGTGTTGCACTAATGGACAATTTTTCACATTTTTGTACCCCCAGTATTTTTCCTTGATCATTGCACCATGAATTAGGCTATGTTAGATTTCTAATTCCTAGGATATGATCTCCCAACACTTCCCAAGGATCCTAAAACTCTTCGAACAAGATGACTATATTTTTGGAAACATGTTTTTCCCATTGCCTTTCCCAAAAAGACCCGATTTTTCTTAACTTGTTCATGACCTCAATTATCTCCACAAAAATTCCCTAAATTCCTTAAACAACTTCATTTCTCTACAACACAAATTTTTTATGGTTTTAATCTTCCCTATAATCTTATGAGGGATGTCCTCTTATGAAAAAAAAACTAAAAATATCCCTTTTGAAGCCTCCGAGAGTATTGTTCTTTTATAGATCTTAGCAACTTCTTGAATGAAGCTAGGAACATCTCTCTGCACTTGAAACACACTTAAAAATCATATTATCATGTTCCTATTAGCCAAAATGAGGGTGACACAATTGAAACATTTTCCGGAGGAAAGGTTTACATTGACCGGGAAATGGAATTTTAAGTGTGGGTTTGGTTGTCATGACAAAAAATTTAAATTTTGCATGCTAGAAATTTAGCATGAAAACAATGTTTTTGGTGAGGTTGGACTAGTTTTGGAGATTGACCCCACCAAACCAATATGAGTACTACACTACATGCTCTCATGTGGGATCAAGCCTCATGCATTTCTCCTAAGTGTTTGTGCAAATGTGAGTGTGATCTAAGTCAACCCCTTATGGATTTCCCCATGTCTCTTGAGGCAAAGATAATGGAATAAATATATAATAAATAATGTATCAAATGTAGTAGTAGTATGGTGTAGTGTGTTTTATCTATGTGACATAACCCTTTATTCCTTGAACCCCTTTGGCAATTCTTAGAGTGAATTTTCTCTTACTAATTAAGCAAATATTGAAAAAAAAAGATGTTAAAGCTAAATTATGTAACAACGCAATGATATAAACAATTAAGTATAAATTTGATCTAATCAAATAATCAATTTGAATTTAAAACCGTAGTTGAAAATAAAAGGATATAATACTTAGTTGATTCACAATAAATCCCAAAGGTATGCCGAGCAAGAAAATTGTTGGAAAAAGAACTTAGAGTGTTGTAATCAGACCCATAAATTTTTAAGAGTGTCTGAAATGCTAGGACCAAGGCACCTAGGGAGGGTTAGGGGTGCATGGGGCTCTAGAGACCTATTTTGGGCACTTGTGACTACTAAGAAGTTGTGAAACCCGATTTCACAAGGTCGCGAGATGTTCATTGGTTGTCACCTTTGATCACATGTAGTTCGTTGGACCTCGTTGTTGTTCGCTTGAAACCTGCAATAAAAATGAAACACTTGTAAAATCCCCAAACCACATCAAATCCTAAAATGAAAGATGCAAAATGGGATGTTGAATTGTCCTCGACTATCAAAAATTGAAATTACGACCGAACATTGAACTACATCTTAGACCCCATGTAGTTATGTGTGTTTGTAGAATTGTGCCCTAGGTGGTTCTTGTGTATGTTGCACTTGGATAGCAAACAATAACTAGACGTATAAATTATAGATAGATGTGTGCATAAAAGAAGGAACTCCCCCTCCTATGCATGTATACAGAAATAACATTCTCTTTTCCCTTATGTGGAACTAGATGGATGCTTGAATGCTCTTAGAATGCTCTTGGATATAACCTCAGGTGGTGATAGATAATGCTTAATGTTTGGTCCCTTACTATGATCACATAGATTTGTATTTATATGATTCCCTTGTTTGAATTTTAAAATTAACCACTAAAATCCCGACTAGTAAAAAGCAAGATGCCCAAACTAGAAAAGACCCAAAAGATGTGAGAAAAGTACAAAGTGGTCGAGGGTGCCTAGAGGGGATGGGGTTCCTAGGCGTTGGTGTCCAGACTCAAAAAAATTGAAGTTTCGAAGGTCATATTGGGTAAGAATGTGTGGAATACCAAGAAGGAAACTAAAGAAAGCAAATAGGCCAAAGACAATGGTCAATTAGTACTTTTTTCACTTAGGAATCACGTGAATAGTGGTATGTGATCAAGACGTAGAAATGTACCCAAAGTGCATGATTTAGTGTCTACATTTTCCCCCTCGTTATGTTGTTGAGTGAATACTCAATAACATAAAGTAGATAAGATATGTGTACCTAAAAAACCATGTAGACCGATGGCGAAAAGCGTGCCGAGGAGACAAGAAAAGTGTGGAGTGATAAAAAGTGAAGCATGGAAGCTAAAGAAGAGGAAGAAAAAATTATGATGACCCTATGGGTGAAATCGTATGTGTAGCTGTTGCATTTTACCTATTGTTAATGTCATTTGATGTGTGATGTTGTGACTTCTGCTTCCCATAAGGAAATACCTGCAAAAGAGAAGAACGAACAAGTAGTCAAATGTCACGTGTATGAAAAATTTAATCCAAATCATGTAAAAATATGTGAAAATGTGGATTCCCGCTGACACTTTTGTGATAGGAACGATGTTATAGATCCATTGGGGATAATCAATGGGTAGGATAAAGGAAACCAAAAGAAGGTACTGAAGTTCTTTTTTGACAAGAAGGGAAATGCAAGGATGCATTTTTCACAGCTTCTATTTTATGGGTTTGGATTTAGGAATAATTATGATATTGTGTACCACAATGTTTGGGTCAATACCAAGCATATCAGCATAGGACCAAGCAAAAGCATTTCTATGATTGTGAAGGAAAGAAGCAAAAGCTTCTTCTTGTTCAGTGACATCTAAATATTTTCCTAGATTTAGAATGTGTGGGTCGTCCTAAGTGTTAACATTGATTTTGATGGTCGATTCATTTAACATGGTTTCTATCTCAGAAGGAAACGACTGATGAATATATGAATATTCCACACAAAGCTAGGTGAGAATAGACTCATCATATCAACATTGAATGATGTTAATAGAAGGTGTATCATCATTGATCTTGTCAGGATATAGGAAGGGAAGAGAAGAGATATCCTCACCATATTTTTGATAATTCAGAAGTCTCAGGGAAATGGTGTTCATGAAAAAAAAAATTAGGAGGAATGTATTATGGCTCCATAGACTCCGTAGGTGAAGGTGGTAGATGGGGTGAAGGAAATTTTTCATCCTTAATGAGTTTGACATGGGATTTCTTGGAAGATGGTTCAAAAAATCCAATACCACTTTAATCTTTATGTTTACATGTGGTACATGGGATGAAAATATGGTGGCCATGTTTAAAGAAACCAATTCCAAATTCCTTCCATGCACAATGATGGAGGAAAGTGTGTGCAAAGCGGTTATTAGTGAGAGATTGAATGTTAGATGAAAATGGTTGCGTTTGGGAAGGTGGGTCGGGAAATTAGGAAGAAGTATCAAGTCCCCCATATGTTAAGTTGGTATGAAGGTGGGGAGGACCACAAGGGAAAATCTCACCTACGTGGTGATCATAGTGAGGATGTTGGAGAAATTAACCATACTCCTTAGGAGTAAGGAATGTGTCAATGTTATACAGGCGGTATTCTCCTAGAGTGAGACATTGAAAAACACCTTCTAAGTGATTAGTAGTTGGTATGTGGGTAGAGGGAATAGATGAACCACTAAGATATTGTGAAGAAGAAGTTTTGGTTGGTTGAGAAGTAGATGGATTAGCAGATGGGTCAGTTACAGAAGCTATGGAAGAAATGGGAATAGAGGAGTTAGGTGTGGGGGAGGTAGCGGAAGCATTGGTGGATGGGGCTGTGGGTGAAGGAGAAGTAACAACATTGGTAGATGAGATGCCTTGACCGGTATAAGGACTGTTGTATATATCTTCCCCCCTTGGTAGATATAGACAAATGGAAAAATATGGAAATCAAATAAACTCAGACCCCGACATTTATTGAGTCACCCGTAGGTAAGAGGATGTCGACATGAAAATATATGCTCCAAGGCACAAGTCAAGGGCGCATGAAAAAGGATGCCCACATGAAAATATATGCGCCAAGGCGCAGGTTAAGGGCACATGAAAATGGATGTTGACATGAAAAAATGTGCACCTTGGCACACATAAGGGTATGTTGACATAAGGATGGATGCGCCAAGGTGCACCTTTAGGAGGCGCAACATTTTGAGCGCTGACAGGAAGCAGACCTTGGCGCAGATATTCAGATGGCCATAACTTTTGACAGGGAGCTTGGATTCATGCAAGGTTGGACTTTTTGGAAATCCTATGAGGTCCTCTATCCAAATAAAATTGGATATATTTAATTAAGTGAGAAAAAAAATCTTAAAAATGCAAAATACAGTTCGCACTTTTTGGGGGTCGCTAGGGTTCTCACCTACCACCATAATGAGATGAATTAAATGCAACCTAGAGGTGGTTGGGGTAGTTTTGGATTACCTCTCTCTTTTCTATCTCATTCTTCCTATAAATTGTAAGGAGGGGCTTCTTTCTAAAGGTTGGACATTCTTGTTTTGCCCCTCCCTTCTTCTCTTTGGCAGGTGAATTTGTGGAGTTCAAACCTCCCATTAAAAAACTGTAATGCAACTTTTCCTCTTGGCATTTTGCAATGTGTTGTATCAATCTTTGGATTAAATAATGCATGTTTGTGGATGATTCTCAACCCTCTCTATGTTTATTTTCATCCTCTTGATCTTTCACTGCAAATATGGTTATCTGTGCATGATCTTGCATTGCATTTTTATGGTTTGTGTTTATTGGCAAGACAGGTGTTCTTCATTCCTCGGTGCATCACCTTTGTAGTTTAGGTTTTATTTTATGCATATTCTTACCCTGTCTCCTTGGAAAGTTAGTTTAGGTTTTGAGTAAACCCTCTACATTTTTACATGTGCATCTGAACAGAGGAATAGGAACCGGCCTTCATCCAGAGAGCTTTTCCATTTTCGTAAGGTCCCACACTTGGGAAAAGCTCCATGTTATGCAATCACACTAAGAGTCTCAACCCATCGAGTTGCATACATTTAGGGCTGCTATGATTCACCATCAACAAGGAAATCATTAGGCTGATACAACATGTTGTAATTTTTTAATGGTGAAGGGTTAGTTGGAATGGTATAGTTATGTCATTCGTGTTCAAATTTTACACAATGATGTAAGGTTGAAGGGACACAACCCATGATACAAATCCAAGGTCAGAAAATAAAAATATTATACTAGAATTCCCCCTCTAAGACATAGAACAATTACATAATAGTATGGGGGCCCATATGAATGTGGAGAATAATGGTGCCAAGGGTGAAAGTGATGACATCACTGAATGAACGCAACGTAACTGGGTTATTATACATGCAATTGGAAGGGATGCACATTTGTTTGTACACATGAGAGGAGATGATGTTGATGTTGGAACCACCATTGATCATAATGTGTCGATTGCATATATTATCAATGTAAACGGAAATGATAAGGGTGGGATCGGGATCCTCTGATTGGAGAGGTATAATCTTGTCATCAGAGAAACTGAGGGTGGCTACGTGGTAAGTAGTGAAAGGTGTAGAGGAAGGGGATGAATTGGTGAGGGAGGCTACATGGTGATGGGTGATAATGGATTCCACAAGTGTTGGTTTGTTAGGTAAAACTTCAATGGATTGTAGAACCTTCATGAGGTCCTGTCGATGAGATTCTAAAGTTTGGACAAGTTCGTATAAATAAATTTTTAGAGGGGATTGGTGTAATTGTTTTATCATTGTACAATGGGTGACCTCATTAGAAATAGGGTATGTGGGTCCCTGAATGGTAAGGTCTTGGTGTGGGTGTAGATGGTATATTGGGCATAAGATTGGAGGAATGGCTAGTTTCTTTCTCCTTTCCTTTATATTTATGGTTGTGTGAATGGTAATGCTAGCACCATATTAATATGGGGTGAGGTAGCAACTGAATCATGATAAGTGTAGTGACAAGACATGAAATAGAATGATGAGGACGTATATTGGTGTTGTGTAAAGAAAGCAATGAATTGGCATTTAAGTGGAGGTTTGGATAACTCTCCTATGCAAACCATGTTTGATCTAAAAATAAAATTTAACTAGCAATTGTGCACACACATTTATTTTCTTTGTATTGATTTTCGATGTAAAAATTGAGCATTATAACCTTATGTATTTTTAATAAAATAATTAAAACTACAAGTAATGTGCAAAAATATAGAGAAATGAAGAGAATTCACTAGTAATTTGACATAAGAATTGATAATGGAGTTTGGTGCTTGAGGCCTACGTCTCCAGGTCCAGTTGAATGGGACAAATCTATTAAAATCTTAAAAAATAATTCTTTAAAAATAATTCTACAAAATGTTTACCTTCTCACAGTCTTCCTCTATAAAAAATAATAGAGGTTGCTTTTTACTTCTCCTCAAAATTCCACTCCTAGCTCATGTTATGAGCATTTCAATATTTTACAAAGACCTGAATATCACTTCAAATACAATAACACTCCTTATATAATGTTTCCCAAGAAGTGGTGCAGCGGTCAAAGCTATTATCTTTTATCATGGAGGACCATGGTTCAAATCCCCCCCATATCTCCACTTCCTTCTCCTTATGCAGATTTCAAGAGGTTTATCCCACATTGTGGGTGCGTGAATGAAGGGAGGCATTTAATAATGCAAAGGGGGGTGCTTTTGTATTGGCTTTTGAGCCACCTTAGCCACTTGGGATGTGGATTCCTTGGTGGATGGATAAGTGTTGCGTATGGATATGCATTGACATAGTTTTAGGCAGAGGTTTAAATTAAATGCGTGGAATATGGAGGTAGTTAAATAATGCGTGGAATATGGAATATGGAACTGGTTAAAATGCATGGAATATGGAATTGGTATTTGGTTTAATATGCACTTATCAATTAGTCCTGCATGCATAGAAAAAATGCAATCAGAGGCATATATATACACAAGTTGTTATAATGATAATATGAGAAGGAGACCAAGACACCCCTCCATAATCAAGTGTGTCGAACCTGGCTGAGGGCCCCCCAGCCAGTAAATAGCAGGGTCCATTTGTCCACAAATGAGTGTTCAAGACTAGTGTTCCAAAAACCAATTTTAGTCCATCACACAAATTTTCCATGTGTCGCAATATGATTGAAACACTTGGCAAGCTTGCACATGTCCAACCTGCACAAAACTCCAAATTTTGCCAGTTGCTTGAAAATTTCAGTGGGCTATGAATTTTGCAAACGAGGTTTGTTTCCTACAAACAAGATATTAACGAAATCGTATAATTTTTCTCCACGCTTTAAAAATGACTGCAACTTATTCTGAGAAGATCTTAGATTGGTGTTTCTTTGTAAGGATCCTATGGATCATTCCTCCCCACTGAGAAACTTTTGGACCCCGAAAGTCAACTTAATTGGTGAATAGGTGAGCTTATTTCTCCCTCACCTTTCTGGTTTCCATCCATTTAGCCTTGTTCAGATGCATGCCTTTGAAACCAACATGAAGATACTCAATATCACCCCTTCACAAAGTTCTTACTTTCTTGTCGAAAATGATGTCTTCCTGTAACTCATCAAGATACTCAGGAGCAAAATCATCAATGGAAGGCATTATGTTAGAATCATCATGATCAACAATCATAGGCGGTTCATACAATCTTAAATTCTCAACATTTACAACTGAGTAGATTTGCATACATGGAGGTAAATCCAACCGGAAAGCATTGTTACCAATTTTTTCCAATATTTGGATTGGACCATACCATATAGGTTTCAATTTTTTACCTTCACCTGTCAGTATTTCCTTGCTGATGTGAAGCCAAACTGAATCACCAACTTTGAACTTGTGATCAGTTCTATGTTTATCATGCCTAACTTTGTACTTGGCCTGACTTCTTTTCTCCAATTTTTTACAAACATACTGATGAACCTATTGTATTCTCTGCACAAATATTTTAGCCTTGTTAGAATCACTTGAACCATTAACAACAATTTCATGTCCATAATATATATCTAATGAACAATTAGGAAAATATCCATAACAAGTCTCAAATGGAGAATTCAAAGTAGAAGAATGTAAGGCATGATTATAAGAATGTTGCACATAATAAAGATGTTCATCCCATAATTTAGGATGTTTGCTACTATAGCCCCTAAGTAATCGTACCACTGTGCGGTTTACAATCTTTGTTTGACCATTAGTCTGTGGATGAAAAGAAGTGCTCTTTTTTAGTTTTGTGTCCATTAACCCCCACAATGTTGACCAAAATTACCCAAGAAATCTAGAATCTTGATCAGATATAATTGAAGTAGGTAAACCAAAATGAACCCAAACAAACTGAAAAAAAAATGTGCAGTTCCCTCACTAATTATTTGTTTAGTACATGGAATCAACACACACATTTTGCTAAATCTATCCACTACCACATATAAGTAATCATGTTTCTTCCGTGTCATGGGAAAACCTCCTAAAAATTCCATGGAAACACTTTCCCAAGGCCTTGTTTGAACAGGAAGAGGAGTGTAAAGTCCTAATTTCCTGTTACTTGGCTTGCTTGTGGCACAAAGAACACATCCCTTAATATACATGTTTACATGTTCATGCATTATTGGCCAATAACAATATTTTTGTAAATGTGCAACTGTCTTACTAATAACAAAATGCCCTGAAATAAGAGAAGTATGTGCTTCCCTAATCATATGCACACGCTCATTTTATAGAATACAAAGTTTACCAGAATGATATAAAACCTCCTTCATGCAAATGATAATATTTTTCTCCTACTTGTTTCCCACTTACTAGATCCTCATACACTTCTCTAAAATCAACATCATTTACATATTGGTCCTTGTAACTTTCATGAGCCAAAGAAATATGTTGTAAAAGAATAGATGCTACCACAATTGGTGGTCTAGATAACATGTCGGCAACCTTGTTTTGAATATATTTTTTATACCTGATTACAAGATGAAATTGTTGCAAAATCCCCATCCACCTGAAATTTCTAGACTGCTGCAATTTAGTTTGTGTTTGTAAGTATTGAAGTGGTTGATAGTCAATATGTATAATTGTTTCTTTTACCATTAAATAATGGTTCCACTTTTTAACACTTTGAACCAAAGCATACAACTCTTTATCATAAGTTGGATAGTTTCTTACCGCACTTGTAAAGGTTTCTGAATGGTAACACACTAGTTGTTTGTTCTGCATCAAAACTGCCCCCATTGCGTAGTCACTAGCATCTATCTTGATCTCAAATCAATGTTGTAAATGTGGAAGTGCCAAGATCGAAGCGTTACTTATCTTCTCTTTTAGTGTATCAAAGGCTTTCTGTTGTTTTCCTCCCCACTAAAAGACTTGTTTAAGACTTGTCAAAGCATGAAAAGGAGATGCAATATATGAGAAGTTAGCAATAAATATTCTCCAGTACTGAACTACACCTAGAAAACTTCTAACTTCCATCACATTAGTGGGTCTAGACCATTTCACAATAACCTCTATTTTTTGTAGGATGAATTCTCAATTCTCCATTTCCTATAATATAACCCAAGTAAATTAAAGATGTTTTTCCAAATTCACATTTTGACATCTTCAAATACAATTTCTCTTTCCTTAGTGCATCTAAGACTTTCTGGATGTGTTTAACATGTTCATCCCATGACTTACTGAAAATAAGAATATCATCTAAGTAGACAATAACGAAATTATCAATGAATGATCTAAAGATTTCATTCATAACTCTTATGAATGTTGTTGGTGCATTTCACAAACCAAAAGGCATCACTAACCATTCAAACAATACCTATTTCATTTTAAAAGTAGTTTTCCACACATCACCTTTTGCAATTCTTACTTGGTGATAACCACTTCTTAAGTCTAACTTAGTGAAATAAATTGCATTCTTTAATTGATCTAGTAAATCATCTATTCTAGGAAGAGGGTAATGATTCTTTATAGTAATCTTGTTTAAAGCATGTAAATCAACACACATTCGCCAAGTGCCATCCTTCTTAGGAACCAATATAATTTGCAAACCACATGGGGATGTACTTGGATGAATTATACCTTGTGCCAAAAGTTCCATTACTTGTCTCTTGATTTCCTCATTCTCTACTACTAACAACCTGTACATTTCAATATTGGGAAGAGATGCATCCTGAAGCAACTGTATCTCATGTTGAACCCCTCTTTTAGGAGGTAGACCTTGTGGATCCTAAAAAACATCATCAAAATGAGAAATAATTTTTACCAATTCATCCTTATGTTTCAGATCACA